>OZ024869.1:65672814-66107814 GCA_964017185.1 Rugalucina vietnamica | reverse complement strand
CCTACCTCCGCCTTGTAGAGCCATTGAACAAAAGAACTTTTAAGCTTCCGTGCTGTATTGGTCAATACACAGGAGGCGGTGGTTCCGTCCCAACATAAGTGATTATAGTTGACATTGACTTGGGAGTTAAGCAATTACCAAACCAAATCAACGTAATTATTTCTGATTTATTTTTTTTGGCATTTCGTAGAACAAGCAGCAAAGCGCTGAATCAATCCATATTTCTTAAAGCCCCGTTCTCATTGGTTTACCCGACTCCTCCTGGTGAAGGCAAGCCGATATACAATGAAAAATTATGTACACTTCCCCTTGAATCATAGATTCCTCACGGTAATGATGTTATTCAAGGGATGTCCCGGTATTGGAAAAGATAGATCGGGATGGAGGGATGATTACTCACAGTTTTACCATAGAGTCACAAACATAAGATTTTTGACAAATGTACTAGTTTTAAAGGGCGGTCAGTGTTGGTTCCCGGTGATTGTTGGTCGTGCAAGGCTTATGCCCCTGTTGTGTCCCAGTGTTAACCAGTATTGAAGATGGTAGAAGCGAGAATCATGACCGTTATCAACCGTGCTTCACTGTAGGCGGTAAGCCCCGGATCATCATGATGGAGGGACAGTTGAGCATCGGATATCCACAGTTTGATCTGGATTATCATGGTTCATCATCAAGCCCGGGTGTCTAAACAGTCTGTTAGGGATGTCAGCCATATCCTGAAGCACTATGGCTCTATCCCGATTCATCAGTTTCATTCCAGTTTTTCAAAGCGTGGTTGGGTAGTTAAACAAGGGCAGTGCAAGCAAACAAGGTTTAATAACAGATAAACACAAAATCAGACATTTCATTACCAATGATAGAATGACGACAGCACTTGAGCTTTGAGATCCACATGTACCAATACATCTCATTCTTAAGCAAGACACTTTACTTGTCACAGAAAGAAGCTTTTGCTTTGTCTCAAATGAAAAAAAGCGTTGCATGGGATGTCAATCTTCAGTTCAAACTAACATTCTTGATCATGTTACAATCATTCTATAAGCAAATATATGCACAACTTCTTACCTGTATTTTTATGCTGTTAAGCCACAAAAAATGATCACCTACTTCTTTGGTATTCAGTTTAGGACCACGTCAAAATCCGCATTAAGTCTGCCTAGATTTTGCATCACGAAAACATGTCCGTGTAATATATACCCCATTGAACCCCACTTTTATATAGCAAAACTGGGGTATGCAGGTATACCTATTTTTCTTATTTTTGCTCCAAAACATAGATTGTGGGTACTCGTTAGAACCGCCTCGCCGAGGCCGAGGCGGTTCTAAATTGTACCCACAATCTATGTTTTGGAGCAAGAATAAGAAAAATAGGTATACCCCTGCATACCCCAGTTTTGCTATACAAAAGTGGTGTTTAAGGGGGTATATATTGCACGGACATGTTTTCCTGATGTGATGGATGTAATGGTGATTATTTTGTGGAAGCCTGGCATCCTGTGCACACAACAAAAACAAATTTGATTTGAAAATTTTACATATACTTGCAACAAATTGAGTTTTTCGGGGGCAGGGGTAATTTTTTGGAAATAAAAAAAAAAAAAAAAAAAAAAAAAATGATGCCGCAAAAACCAAGATTTTCTCCAGTATTCGTCGAAATGCATGGTAAGATAATATTTGCAGCGTAAAATAATGCTGTAAATGGTCTAATTTTGATAAAAAGCAAGCAAAAGTATTTTTTGTTTTTGTCAAATGATTATTTTATCTATAACTTTTGAACATTGACTGTAATGTTTATATTTCTAAAGTGCCATCATTGAGGTGAATCATAAGTATGTACTGTCTACATATAATTCAAATTGAATACTCTACATGTATGATAAATGCACCTTCCTATACATGCAAGCTACAAAGCAAACTCAGCTGTGCTTTTAGCTTGTAAATATTTGCCCACTCATTTTGAGCAAAATAGCTTGTTGGACTTGGCATTTAGCAAAACATATAATCCAATGACCATGTAGACCTTGACTTGCCTCAAATATGCTAACTTTTAGCTTGCATGTTATAGTTCGTTTTCGAGAATTTTGACAGCCTCCCCCCCACGGGACCAAGAATGCCATTTGAATATGATGTCTGTAATGTAAAACTACGACTGTGTGCAAAAGGATTTTCTTGGTCCCTGGGGGGGGGGGGGGGGGGGGGGGGGGGGCACACCTGATTTTTTTTCAATTTCCATTACGGTTAATTGCAGAAAATATGTTTTCATTCCAAAAAAATTAATCAGTACTTTTTCCTGGAGGAAAACATTTCGCGGATCAATGAAGGCATAATCAAACTATTTAATTCGCTGACAAAAATTAAAGTGTTTTTAAAACAAAAACTTATTAAGCTTTTTCTATAGGCAGTGTCCCATACAGAATGGACGTTCTCCTTGTTTATATGCGTCCTCGCTGTGCACAAAATAAAATACATTAAGGAAGCAACAGAGTTTTCTTTCAAGTCTTACACTATATCTCTGGGATATATAGGTTTGAAAGTGTGAACCGACGGACGAACTCACTGACAGCGACTCGCTTCTCATCCTATAAGCTAAAAACAGAAAGGAAGGATCTTAGTCAATTGTATGTGCACTGTAAGTTTATGGAAATCTTAATGGAATTGTATATTTTCGCATCACAGAAACATCATTCTCTGTATGAAATCTACCGCAGATTTGCAACTTACATAATGTTATAGACTCTAGTGCCATGTTTTGATGACGTCATGAGCCGATGACGTCGTAAAGTCAACATATCGTTTGGCGTCAGAATAAACAATACGATGATGAAGTTTGTTTCTAAAGTGTCATCAAAATACATACAGTACATGTAGTTTATCATTTGTAATTATACTGTTTTCATTAGTTACTGAAGGCTCCCCGTAGTGCAATACTGTGGTCTCTGGAAAATTTCTCTAAATCATTTTTATTATAAGTTTATTGTTCAACCAATTAAACATATTCGTCTGACTGTTCCAATATATACAATACAATATAAATGGGAAACGCAATTTCAATCCCAGTTTTCAGGTGTGACACCATAAGGTGTTAAGTGGTACAGAATATATTCCATCCCATACATCCACTCAGGTGTCATATGGTGGAAGGAGATAGGTTGGTAACTCATCGTTTCTAGGCCCTGAAAACATATATTGTCAAACAGAATTCGAACAGAGTTACTATAATTGCATTTTGACATAGGCATTTTGTGTGATGTAGTGTGAAACGACCAGCAAACACGTTTACGATGGCCCAAATGGCTCATTTTTTCATTTCCATATGAATTCATAATTCCGAATTTCGAATTCTGAATTCCGAATTCCGCATTTTGATTGTTTTTTTTTTTTTTTTTTTTTTTTTTTTTAATTTGCAAACGTAAAGTCCAAACTATCTCCCTTTAAATATTTTTGCTGCTTCCGGGGGATCAGGCCTTTATATTTTATTTGCTATAACTGCAGCTGGTGTTGTGCCGTGTGGCGGCCCTAAAAAGTCTCCCCGTACATCATCCATGGTGCAGATAATATTTTATTCAGGTCCTTTGAGATCAGTAAAGATATTCAGAGTTCAAAACAATCACGTTTAGAAACGTACTTCTAAACAATGTTTAAATTATTTGACCCCGTTTAGAAATATGTCTTTGATTTAGACTTCTCACGTAAAATTCTCGAAATTACAGTACAATAGTCTGGTTTTCGTTGCCGGTTTTTTTTGGGGGGCTGCTGGTGGGGGTTCATTGCCCGAGGTTGCGCAATATAGTCCAAACTATCTCCCTTTAAATATTTTTGCTGCTTCCGGGGGATCAGGCCTTTATATTTTATTTACTCATAAGGGCAACTCATATATCCAGTTATGCCGGGTCAAGAGAAAATGTGCCTTTCACGATTTATACAACATGAAAGGAAATACATTTTATTAAAGGCAAGAGAAAATGTGCATTATTCCAAAACACCAAGTCACAGGAAAATGAACCGATGTCATTGGCTATACTTCTTGCATGAATGTCAATATTTAGGAAAGGTTTCATGTCCCATGAGGACAAGTCAAGAGAAAATATACCATCTGTCAAGTGTTATTACATGTATACGATTTCACAATACATAAAGTCAAGAAATGATCTTGAACTTCAATACTCACCTATCTCCATTCACTCATTTACATGTCCCCAACTACCAATCATAGGCTGCGATTGTTTACAAAAAAATCAAAATGCGGAATTCGGAATTCGGAATTATGAATTCATATGGAAATACAAAAATGAGCCATTTGACTGAGCCATCGTACACGTTTAATCACGTTACACCTCAGTGTAAGAAAACTATTTTTCAGGAAAATATACAGGCGTGTAAAATAAAATGATATTTAAATTTATAGAACTCAGTATAATTTCAGTATGCTTTAGAAACATACTCTTGGATGCTGAATAAAATGTCCGTCACCTTAACTAAGGGTTTTCTTAACTTTAAATGAACATTTTTTGTGCACTGGTTTGCTTGTTTGTATATAACATATTGCACGGTTGAGATCAGAAACTGGTTTTAGCAGCACAACTTTTTGGCTTTTGTTGCCCGTTGTAAAGGGTCACTAATGAGAGTTTGTTATCCGAAAATGTACGATATGACCCATTTTCTATATTTGACCGTTTTACTGCTTCCAAAGGGTTATCTTGATATTACATTTACCTCATTTTAATGCTCATTTTGTGGCAATGGGAACTATGGAAGCAACCAGTTACCATCGCATTGTACAATGTCAAAACAAAATTACTGACCGGCAAAAGATACCCGACCGTTTTTGACGTTACAAATTGTTTTATCTTTTGTTCCCGCAATCAATATTTTGAGCAAACTTATCAAAGATATAATCGAAATATTTCAAATGAAATTTTAAATTTTACAAATGAAAGCAGTGTAGTACATGTATATTGCATGGGCAAGTTTTCGATTTCGTTATGCTGCGTAAAATACTTACCACCTCTCCACCTTGAAACTGTCTCTCAATAATTCTATTGGGCTGTTTGCGAGTCAAAAACTCTTCAAAACGAAAAGAATGAAATCTGCTTCTTCCCAGTGAGTCTAGTGAATTCCCAAGCTCAGCTCCAAGTTGATGCATATAAATTGTAAACTTAACATCTTCTGTAGTTCCATCCTGGGGGCCGCAGGTAGTTCGGCAGTTTTGTGTTGCTTCTGCAAACAGTTTCAATGCCGCTTTACTCAAAACATATCCTGGTCCACCGGTAAAATACTCCTCTGTATGATTCTCATGATAGTGTAAAAACTTTTGTCCGAAAAGTATTGATGTGTCTGAATTTTCTTTAGATAAGAAATGGCGTAAGTTTTCTGTTATGACGTAGGTATCATCATCCGCCTTCAGGAACCAATCAGCAGTGTCCAAATAGTTGTCAGCGATGTAGTGAAAGCCTTGTATTACTTTGGATACAAGATGGTTTCTACCTTCGGTGACATTTATCCCAATAGTCGGGAATGAATCGTTTCTAACAGAACTCATGAAAAGCAGAATGTCACAACGTTTACCCCACGTGTTTTTTACGTGCACGGCTTTTGTGTCAAGATTATCGGGCATTGTTATTATCATGCATAATATTTGTCCTTTTCTGGATATCGGTGGTGAAGTAGATGAGAACTCCATGTCGTGCTTAGTTATTTCTACAACCTCTTTGTACCGTAACCCATCTGAAATATCCAGATGCATGCAAATTATCGAATCTTATATCATTGCCTATATTTTGGGATGTTTCAGGGATGTTTCAATCATAAATTATATTATTTGTTCGCCTAGATAGTTTAAACAGAATTATGTTTATACAATATCATGTAGACCTTTTATATATAACATATATTCTTTATTGTGGTTGCCTACTTGTGCACATCAAGCCTTTATGAACACGGGGTCATATACGGGTGTGCAGAAACTGATCCCTCCTTAAGCGGTATCAATTAAATTCAAACATCCCGCAAACTGACTTTAACTCATTTAGGCCTGGCGTCCCTTTTGTGGGACATAGGCAAACAGAATAGACCCAGATGTGACGCCGCAGAACGCGGCGTCCCATCTGTGGCTATTCTGTTTGCTAAGAGAATTTTCGTCCAAAAATTTAATAAATCTAAAGATCACACCTGATGCCCCTTATACTGCGTTTACACTATGTTCCCGGCGGCCCCGGCAGCCCCGTTTGCTAGAAACGTAGCGTGCCGTGGAGTTTTGGTAATATATTTTTCTGATTTTCAAGATCTATTATACTGCGTTTACACTATGTTCACGGCGGCCCCGGCAGCCCCGTTTGCTAGAAACGTAGCGTGCCGGGGAGTTTTGGTAATACATTTCTCTGATTTTCAAGATCTTTTACGTTTTGTTACGTTTTCCTACGTTGTATTACGATATCCGTAACAAGCCGTGGTAGTGATAAGCCGGTGTGTCACGCCGGTGCTAAGGTACGTTACGGTCTATCACGGTTATAAGCACGTTCTATTACGGCCTGTTACGTTCTGTTGCGGTCAGTTGCGTTTTGACCAAGGCGTAACACGTTTTTTCGGTCTGTCAAGGTCAGCTACGGACGAAACGTAGACACCATACAATAAAAAGCACTTTTTTTTTCTTTTGTATACGAATAAGTCCTTTGAAATAATAACAACCAAGCTCCTCAACAACCGACTGCAGAGTTGATTAAGAAAATTCGGGATTGCGATTCTTCTTCAATTGCATATTGCAGCGTATGGTCTGTATTGTTAACTATAGTGACTGCTCCAATATGAAGGAACATGTCCACATGATATGCCATTTTATATCTATACACTTCACGCGCCGTGATAAACGTAACAGAACGTTACATACGTAGTAGAACGGGGTGAACACCGTCTATGACCGTAACGCACCGTAACTTAACGCAACAAAACGTGTTGAGTATTCCGTAGGAAACGGGACGAGACGTGAGACGACCGTGATCAAACGCAACAGAACTTGGAAGATCCGTAGCTTGCCGGGCTATTCACTAGCTTCCCGTTGCACTACGGACCGCCTCCACGTTTCGCTACGTACTGTTACGTTCTGTCACGGTGTGTTACGTTCAGCCCGTATTATCACGGCCCATTACAATTCTCATTTCCGCCGTGACTGCCGTGGCAGATTTTTAAACTGTCAAAAATTTGTCACGGTGTCCACGGTTATCCCGGCGTGCTACGTTTGCCTATCCCGTTCCCCTACGTTGCCTCACGGTTATCCCGTTTTGCTCACGGTTGTCTGAAACGTGGCCGCCGTGACCGCCGGGAACCTAGTTTAACGCAGTATTTCGTTTTGTTACGTTTTCTTAGTTGTATTACGATATCCGTAACAAGCCGTGGTAGTAATAGGCCGGTGTGTCACGGAGGCGCTACGGTACGTTACGGTTATCCACGATCCATCACGATTATTAGCACGTTCTATTACGGCCTGTTACGTTCTGTTGCGGTCAGTTGCGTTTTGACCAAGGCGTAACACGTTTTTCGGTCTGTCAAGGTCAGCTACGGACGAAACGTAGACACATTACAATATAATGCACTTTTTTCCTTTTGAAATAATAACAACCGCGCTCCTCAACAACCGACTGCAGAGTTGATTAACAAGTTTCGAGATTGTAATTCTTCTTCAGTTGCATAGTGCAGCGTATGGTCTGTATTGTTCACTATAGTGACTGCTCCAATATGAAGGAGCTTGTCCCCATGATATGCAATTTTATATCTTTAAACTTCACGCGCCGTGATAACCGTAACAGAACGTGACATACGTAGTAGAACGGGGTGAACACCGTCAAAGACCGTAACGCACCGTAACTTAACGCAACAAAACGTGTTGATTATTCCGTAGAAAACGGGACGAGACGTGAGACGACCGTGACCAAACGCAACAGAACGTGGAAGATCCGTAGCTTGCCGGGCTATTCACTAGCTTTCCGTTGCACTACGGACCGCCTCCAAGTTTCGCTACGTACTGTTACGTTCTGTCACGGTGTGTTACGTTCAGCCCGTTTCATCACGGCCCATTACGTTTCTCATTTCCGCCGTGACTGACGTGGCAGATTTTTAAATTGTCAAAATATTTGTCACGGTGTCCACGGTTATCCCGGCGTGCTACGTTTGCCTATCCCGTTCCCCTGCGTTGCCTCACGGTTATCCCGTTTTGCTCACGGTTGTCTGAAACGTGGCCGCCGTGACCGCCGGGAACATAGTGTAAACGCAGTATAAGAACTGAAGTGGACTCACCCAAATGATACTGATGGGAAAATCCATTCGTCAAATAGGCAATGATTGTTTTGAAAATGACAGCAGATGTTGATAATCACAATGAATACGCTTACGGTCCACCGAAAAATATAAGGTATTTCAAGCATGCCCAACATTATATGTGAAGTCGTCACCTTAGCGCAATAAGTCAATAACTCCATTTTGTTAACTTTTCAGCAGAAGCAAAAAAACTGTTTATCTTTTTTTCCTCTTCTTGCATATAATTTAGGTAAAGCTTTTTCAATTAAGTTTAACGTTAGATTTCTAATGAGGAAAAGCTTCAAATTTTTTATTTAGTAATAATAGAGAAATTATGGAAAATATGCACTTATTGGATGATGACTTCAAAAAACTTTTGGTGCAAAAACTCAATAAGTGCTCTTATCCCATTTTTGCGTTGAATTTTTCAGCAATGACCACTTATAATTTTGGTGCAAAAACTCAATAGGTGCTTAATTGCATCTATATTCTCACTGTAAAAGCCATGTATCTGTGTTTTAATGCCATATTTGACCTAGTTAGTTTGATGCAAAAGCTAGGAATGTATTTTGTTGATTTTATTGTAACCTTAGGAGGGCCAGTCTTATTGGTTACTATTGGTCTTACCTATCTGTTGACCAAACCATTCTTATACCATGGATGCAAAAACCTGATATTATAATTAATACAAAAGATTTAGCATAACCTGAGAATATATGGCAGTAGATGGGAGTTTTGATAAAGTAGGGTGAACCCCGAAGTTTTCAACACTACCTTATTAACCTTAGGAGTTATAACAAATAACAAAATCAGGTTTGATCAGTATAATTGCAAAGATTCTGCAAAAACACTGCAAAAACAACAGAAATAATGGTGCACAGTGACTATATTTTATAGCCTCATCAAATTTTTATATATGCGTTTAATTGTTCCTGCTCATTTCGGACTGATTTCAGTTTCTCATAATTTAGCACATGCATTTTGTCATGCTCGGTAATCAGCATAAATAAAAACAATGTATTAACAGTGGGCACAAAATTTAGTGATATGCTTGATTATTACAACTTTTTTCTTCATTAATACATGCCTTTTAATATGGTGTAACGCAACTATTTGTAAAAAAAATATAGGGTTATTGCACAGTTACTCCACTGAATATGATATCAAGTGGTTTTTGCACACTTGTTACTATGTTTTTATACCGATATCTGCAAGATTCAGTTTTTAAAAAAGTGCATTTACGCATTCGATATTTCAGCACTGTATGGCGTCATTTTTAAGCAAAGTCAAATAAAGATAAGGTCATCAGAATTGATGGCCCAATGTCACTACATGTCATGGCAGCCATCAAGTCAAGATTTTGTCAATTCTGTATAAAAAGAATTTTTTGCTTTTAATAAATTGTGCAAAATTGAGACAGGTAGCCAATATAGTTTTAATCACTTGTTACTGATAGCTATATTATAATTATTGCTGTAATGGTTAATTTTGTCTTGCATCTAGTTTATCTACAGATGCTTACAATCTCGCACCCTTTGATATCACAAATGGATGTCATAAACATCAAAATGCATAGATATATTGATGTATTTCTACAGCCCTAAGTGTGAGAACCGTATAAAGACATGCTAAATCAAATAATATCAGCACACTGGTTTCAAACAAGGCTTATATCACACACTATTTTTAATAATAAATGATTAGAGCTAATTTTAAAGTGTTTTTGAATCTTAACCAGTTTCGAATTACGTATGTGGTCTAATCATCAAAAACTATAAATTAGCGTTAAGATTTAAAAACACAAATATTCAAGTATGGTTTCCACTTTTTTATTGAATGCGAACTTCATTTGCTCCAGTGTATGCTGCATGTTTCCGCAGATTCTTTTACACTTTTGGTCTCAACATTCATTTCAACATATTCAGAAAAATGAACATTGTTTTATCAATACTTTTCATTTCTCCAGAGCCCTGTAAATATTATAGTGGTCTTCTTGAAAGTCATTATATAGAATAAAGCTGATTCACATTAATGTAAACTTATTATCATTATTTAGAAGAATGATTTTGCTTTATGATACACTTCATTTGCATCAAGCAACTATTTGGTAACCACATTAAACAAAAAGTGATTCTGAACTGGTGAAATTACAATATATCATGACGGAATTAATCCCTCTTTACAAGGTTAAACCCCCTTTTTTAGAATCCTGGACCTGCCACTAAATGAAGTTGACATTTTTGTTAAAAAATATGAGAATACCTGCCTAAATAGTTTGAAGTGAATTAAAATAAAGGCTGTTATTGAGTTTTTTCACCAAACAATTTGGATTTTACTTCCAATAAAATTTGGCGCAAAAACTCAACAAGTGCTCTTATTCAGTTTTTGCGCACAATAAAAATTCAAATATAGTTAACCCATTTTGCTTTTTATGCAAATTACCTAATTTGCATATCAAATTTTGGTCCAATATTTTGAAACAATATGGAGAACATGGTTACACATTGAAAAATGCAAAAAAGAGATTTTGTGAAATTTTGGAGTTATTGACTTATTGCGCTGAGGGGACGAAGTGTTTGCGTACGCGTACATGCACGGAGTAGCTTTAAATGCAGTTAATTTATTACGATGGTCTAGTACATTTGTATAAGTAATCCCGTCGTAACACTTATATCTTAACCCCCACCCTATATACAGAAACAAAAACGAGTTCTAAATATTTTGCTTTAAGAAAACTTTTCAGTTTATTAATCTAGAAAATGAAGCGTTATATTTAAACTCCCTTCAGGCATATTGCAAGCAAGTTATTGCAAAATATACAAAATGTTGCTTAACGTGTTTTCTAAAACGCGTATAACCGACTTGTTTGCAGACACAAGCCTTCCAATTATAGATTGCCTTTGCAAGATCTTAAAGAGTAATCGTATAAACAAAGCAAGCGTTAACGCATTGTCAACCGGGATATACCCGATCCGTATTTAATTACCGCACGCAACACACAAAATATTAATCCAGATCAGACTGATTCGGATTAAGGATGTTCGCTGCTAACATTTGACATTTCGGAACTTCCGGTTTTTCCTTTGTTGAATATCTCGTAAACGGTTGCAGATATTTTCCAAATATTTTATATTTGGATACATAATGATGATATGCATTGAACGAGCTATGAAAATTGTCCATCTGAGAAACTTCATTTTTTCACCCCATTTTCTGCAACTTTTCAGAAAAATTTAGTTGTCAGTGAAATTTAAGGGGTAGGGTAGATTAAACTTGTGTATTACACATTTTCAAATTAACTGCACTATTTCTTTGTTTATTTTAGCTGCAGTTTATGTGTACATGGTCTTCTAAGTCAGTCTTTATGTCTTTGGTATGCTGGTTTTAAAATTTTAGGTGGTTTTATAAAATGGGCTTAAAGAAACAAAACAGCTGAAAAAAGGCTGAAAATGGTGTTTTTCAAGTTGTTGGTTCTCTCTTATATGCACACTACCCTATATATTTCTTTATTTCATTCGAACAATATTACAAAGTTCTATGTTGTGTGCAAATACAAGAAAAAGTTTGAATAAACAAATATGGGTTTGGCACATTTCAAAATATTGATTTTTTCCGACTATTCAAGTATGGGGGTAGGGTTGAAAAAATACTCGTAAAATTTTGTCATCCACTTCCAGTTGCAAATTTTTCTATGCGTTTGGTCCAAAATAGTCTGCGTTACATAAATATTATGACTTTTGAAAGCATTCTAGGGGAATTTTTGTTCAAGACAGGTTTGTTTCAAAGAATTAAAAATTAAATTAATTTTACTAAATTTAAAACATGATGCTCAGAGGTCTCATTCAGAGGCATGTAGCTTGAAAAAATGCACACTACCCTATATTTATTTTGCTTTCAAATGTCTTATGTTGTATTTTGGAATCGAAAAAGAGTGGTTAGAAAAAAAGTTTGAATACTTTTTCATTGGCAGCGAACATCCTTAAATTAAATTTGCCTTCATTCATAAATTTAACTCTGACTGATCCGGACCAATGACACATTTTACGTGCACCATCCAGTGGGAACACTAATACATTATGGATCAAATTCATTCGGTTAATGCACGTGAAAAAAATATTACTACCAGTTTGAAAAAAAAAAACAAAAAAACAACAACAACATAAAACAAACTGATTAACAAAAAGAGAATAACTAGAATAACTTTTGCCATTGTGAAAATATGTGCAAGGAATTTCAAAGTGACTATTTTTTTTTTGTTTTTGAAAACAACAAAACAAAATTGGTATTTTTTGTTGAAAATGCTCGAAACCAAATCAAAATGGTATATATAAATGCCGTCACAACCCCTTAAATTATTCCATAGATTCTCAAGTACTTGATGAATTTAATTATAATGCTGTATTATTACCTCTCTTGTACATGCAAAAAGGAAAGGTCTATCAGATAATTTTGGGCATTATTTTTTTTTATAAGTGATCCGAATTTTTGCGGCACTTTATAGGACTTTTGAAAAGGATGAAACATTTTCTGTAGGTGTTTCAGAAAAAGACGATTTTGAAAAACGGTAGTTTCAGTTGTTTGAACGCTTAAATATTTCTAATGTGAACGTAAATTCAGTCTGATCCGGTAAACATTTAGTTTGAGCGCGTTAATCCGCATCAAATTACTTCAAGGAGCGCGGTTGTGTAGTGGTAGAGCATCGGACTCCGAATCGAAAGGTCCTGGGTTCGATCCCTACAGGCGACACCGTGTTGCCCTTGAGCAAGACACATTTACTCCCTAAAGTACTGGTTAAACACAAGAAGCGTTGGATCCGTCCCGACATGACTGAAAAATTGTTGACTGGGACGTTAATCCTCTGTACAAACAGACAAACAAGATTAATCCAAATCCATCTGATCCGGGTTTATCTGTAGAGTGTTAAAGCACCCTTAATCACGAAGTATTGTATTACATTCAAATCCTTTTCAGCGAAGACCCGAATCACAGTTTACAGTCATAAATATGATTGGGTACATGAAAGTCTGGATCGGGGTGTCCTGTATTCACTAGTATCATAAAAATTTTGTCATTTATTCTTTTTATCTTTTTGATTCAGTTTTACGTCCCTTTCAAGATTATTTCAGCTCATATGAGACGGGCCAATCGGTAGGTGGAGCGAAAACGGGAGAACCCCGAGAAAAACCACCTGGCAGACCCGCAAGCAGATATTGGCTTGTCTCACATGTGGCCAGTGCGGGGCTCGAACCCACACCAGACACAGCGGTGAGACGATCGAGTGATTAAGAAACAGCGCTCTTACCGCTCGGCCACGGGGGCCGCCGGTCATTTATTCATTGTGATCAAAAATAAAACTGAGATCCTTTCGGAGTAGCGAACGTATAAATGAGAAAGGGGATGGGTCATCTCGCGGTTTCGGCTACTTAAGCTTCTTCAGTGACACATAAGATTGGGTAACATGGGACCAAAGACATCTCTGTCCACCAGGGCTGCTTCATTGATGTTAAATGAGCCTTCAACTTTTGTTTCCGAACAGGTTTCATACAAACCGACCTATACTATAACAGCAGCAGGCTTGAAGCTTGCAAGTTTGGATCTAGGAAGAAGATGGTTTCCCGTGGAGCGAAAACAACTGCGCTGGTTAGCTGTGCATTTACTGCACAGCTGGTCTGCGCTTTTTTTTCGCCTGGGCAAATTATTGGTTTTCTGACATTAAAGTAATTTATCTGACATAAAAGTAATTTATCTGACATAAAAGTAATTTATCTGAAATAAAAGTAATTTAATGTTGTGTCATTTAGTAGAATAGTTGTAAGTACACTTTTTGTATGAATCTGTACTTGCGCCTGATTATGCAAAAGACATTGTCTTATAAACAGAAATACCAAGCACTTGAAGCGAGCGAGGAAAATATGAGGTAGCCCGAACTATAAATTGCCATAGAAAGATTAACACTGTCATTCATTGTGATTGTTTCTGATTACTTAATACGCTATGATGTTCTACCATGATTTCAAATATTGCGTTAGCGATGAAAAATAAAAATACACGGAAAACACATTAGAAAACACGTTAAACATATCTTGTGCGTGTATCTAAATTTGAGTATATGTGTTTGTGTCGGATTGTGCATTACATTTTCCAAGAAATATGTATATGCCACACAGAAAAGGCCAGGGTAGCATTCTCTGATTGAACTGTATATTTCCTAAAGTACCAAACGAGCAAAGAAAAGAAATACACTCAGAAAGGGCAGAAAAGAAAACACTTCATTCCCCTTCAGTTTTAATGATAGTATGGGGCAATGTGTCTTGGACAAAAACAGAAACACACATAAATACAATTAGTAAAGCAGTGTAATAATGTCTTGCACAGTAAACTCAACCCAGAATTATTTAACTTTGTTTTTCTCTGCATTAAAAAGGCACGTTTCTTTTTCAAAAAGTCTATGTTGCGAGCCCCTACATTCCTGCTGCTAGACATGTTGTTTATCCAAACATTCAAGAATTCTTTGTAATATGAAGAATACATCATTTGAGGTAATTGGGACGGCGATTCAAAATCTTAAATCTATAGACAATTCTAGAGCCAAATTTTAGTAAATTCATTAAAACATTGTCATTATATTATTCTGCTATTCATTGAAAATACATTATTTTTTTCATTATTCTTTAGGGCCTCATCATTCACTTACTTTTTTTTTCTCTTTTTTCACTCTCGTTAAAGACAATTGACCATTGTTTATTAATCATTATACCCCATCTAGATCATCATCCATCTCTTGTCATTGGACAAATACATTTATTTCAATCAAAAGTACCATACCAAAAGTAGATGAATAGGCTTTTGATCATATACATACTTATAACGGAAACTCTGTGCCGTTTGTTTACGCTGATAATTGTATTATTTTGCGTTAACTCGATGCCCACTTAAACAGAGATTCAAGATTAAAAATACCTCTAGCTTTCCTCGTAGTCAGAGATTGTTGGTGCAATTGTAGTATAGTGAATACATATACCACGCATAGAGTGCCACTAAAGACAATCATCGCTCGGTACACAGCTAGCTCCATAGTGAAGTTCTGTAAAAGGGAATTGAAAAACGGTGAAATGTATTATGTAAACTTGTCTAGGCAATATACAGATTTTTGTTTTGCTGCAGGAATTGAAAAATCCATATGAAAAATGATAACTTTAATATTTTACGCCATTGATTGTCGGTACACGTTAGTACCCCCTTGTCAAAACAAAACAGTGTTTCATTTTTGATATGTGTTTCACATCCATGCTTTTGTGTGCTGAATTTAAGGTAAGGTAAACTTCACTTAACCGGGTCCATGATTTTAAGCGTGTTCTAAAATTCGTGTTAACTTCGCAATAAACTTTAACAAAATTGTCAATGTGGGTCCTGGTGACAATGGTCTATATGGCGCTATAGTTTTGAACTAAACCAAATTAAATATTAATTAAAATCTCACTACCTACATGTATCCTATGCCCGGCGAAAGCTTTTTCGATTTGGAGAAAATAAGTAGGATAGACATTATAACATTGATCTATAAAACGTTATATACAAGGCCGTCCGGACGACATGCATATTTTGCGATAAGTCAAGCTGCGCTGAAGTTAGACAATTATTTCATGTCGTGTGGTGAACAGTTCGTCACATTGCTATCAAATTAAGATTAAAATCATTTTAAATAGAAACACACCAAGAGACTAATCTGTTACTGTTACAGTGTCCTTGAAATTGAATGTAGGAAAAAAGTCACAGGAAAAAAAAGTCACGGAAAAATGTCACAGACTTGGGTAGGAAAAAGGTCACAAAAATGAATCACACTTGTTCTCTACTTCTGGTTTGGAATAAGCATTATTAATTTTACTATTACCATTATTATCACTTAATGTTTTGTTTGGATTGATGTTTAAGCGCTTTTATGCACCACTTAACAATGTTCAGTCATGTCGGGACTGAGTCGATGGTTCCTGGGTACTTGACTACTTTTTGTAGCTTAAAACAGGCATGCTCAAGGCCACTGTATGACAGCGGTTTGTTTCACACCAATTTCTCTGGCACCTTCACAATGCCACCATGCTCCTTGTATTGGATGGATGCTCATCCATTCTATGTTTCAGTTATTTTACATTTCAAGGCCGAGGTTTGATTCTGATTATGACAGTTCCTCATCATTGCTTTCTTTTAACGTGAAAACCATGTCCTACTACATTTACGTACTGATATACGAGGGGCGTTCGGAAAGTTCGAAAAATTGTCTGATCATTCACATAATATTCATAGTAAAACAAAAAGAAGTCCACCCATTTCAACTTCAACATATCCTCTATAAATGCTGTGAAAACCAAGATGATGCACTAAGACATAATAAAAATATGTAAATTACAAAAAGGTACGGTATATGTACCCGGAGCACACCAACGTCAAAATGACGTTGCGAAAACGTCATACATTATTTTAATCCAGTTGGCAATGATCACGCTTTCTCAGTATAAACACCAACAATATCTACGCATTTCTTGGGTCTGTCCATTTTTTTGTTATATGTTTTTGTAACCAGTATCTGTATGTGGTGATACATTTCCCTGAGTCTATTTTGCTAATATTCTCCGATGAATCATCCTTTTTTTCGCAATTCTTAATAGAACACAATTCCACTGCCAGTTGGTCACTTCTAAAATTGCCATAAGCTCTTTTTATTCCACTCTTAAAACATGAGAATCATTTTTGTATGTAAATGCTGGACTACATTATGCATAGTTTTCCAGTTTATTTGATCATCGTTAGTGTTTCTGTGTGTATTTCATGAAGAAAATTCCGAAGTTCATAATCTTTTGCAAAGCAACGACACAGTTTGACTTCATGGTTTTCCCATACAACCCTCGAAATAAAGGATCATAACTTCTTTTTGGAACATCAAATTGCTTTTAAATTTTCAGGAAACAATGTCATGTTGTTGAAATATTACACGACGATTCCATTTTTTTCTGGCGATGAGCAAACAGTCAGAAATTGTGTTTATTTCTTTAAGACTTCGTTTAAAAGAAGTGATATTTTTCGGACTGCTCCGGGTACCGATGATGACGTTGCCAGGACAACCTGTATGTTTGGTTTCTATGCTCACTTTCATTTCTTTTTTCTATCAACAATTCAGAATAAGTGAAAGTTGACGCACACCAACTTTCCAGTACAATGAATGAAAATTATGAGAGATATAACACAATTACACGAACTTTCCGAACAACCTACGTACAGTATGTATTTTCTCTTGGTCTTTATCATTGTGAGTTTTGTTTTCCTGTGACTTATTTCCGTCTACCTTGAAATTGACTGAGTATTGAGTTGGTGTAAACAGATTGAACGAAATTTACTTGCTCTACTTGCAACCGACAGTTTAGAGGTAGAATTGGCCTAGTCAGCCATCAAAGAACTCACCAACACACACGAACCTATTCAAGAAATAATGATGGTCTTTCTCATTAATGAGAGACGAACGACCATGAAGTATGCTAACGGAATAAAAAGTGCACGGCATCGTGTTATACGTACATGTAGTTTCGATAAGATAGTCATCTTTAAACATTTCAGACGCTATATGCATCCCAAAAATGGAGAGAGAGAGAGAGAGAGAGAGAGAGAGAGAGAGAGAGAGAGAGAGAGATTTTCGATCAGAAAAGAAATAAAAAAAAATGCCAAGTACCGATAGTAAACGTGTAAGCTTAGCTAATAAATATCGTAACTCTAAGGGTTTGTGCATAACATTTTGTACTGAATACATGCAATTTAGGTACTGTATACAGGTCAATGCTCCCTTAAAGTTAAAAACAACTTACGTCTAAATTTTCAAGTAAAAAAGAAATTAAAATTCTAACCTGATTTTTACTACCAATCGAATTCCCGTCCAAACCATTTTTTCTTCACTCTGGCGAATGTATACAGTTGGATATACATTCTATCACAGTATGTTAACTTATTACGTAATCAATGTACAACAATCGGATGTCGATCGTGTGTAAACAATGATTACACATATTCGTGTATATCTAGTTGTCGTTTGTTACACGTTTGTCAAAGCGTTTCGCACCTGGAAATTAAAAATTATACTTGATTGGCGTCTGGAGAATCAGCCCAGGTAAAGTTGACGTCTCTTTCACATTTTTGAATCTTAAAACAGCATAAGATTGTAAAACTCGTTCCAAAGACATTGTTTAACAGACAGAACTTGCGCTAAAACAGACCCGCTTTGTGAGAACAGTGTGTTTTTCCAAAGATGTATGGTTTAAATGTAATCCATAAATACCCTATTTCATCAATGTTTAATTGATACGGTTGTGGTATCTTACATAATAGGGAAAACTTCCGACAAATAGACGGCCTGCTGTATTTTCGAGTGTCCCATTTTCCGTTATTCCTAATGGAAAGAGTGTACCATTACATGATGAGTCGATGTACCATTTTCAGTGATCAAAGTATTTTACAATAAATAAACTTGTCTTTGGTCTCTACCGTGCAGTTTTCAAAACTTTATGCTGACCACAGATATCAGTTTATTGATTCACGGAATTAATATACAGAAAAAAATCACTAAATTGCTGCTTTAGCTCACTTGAGGTGAAAGATAAAACGCTAGGTTAAAGAATCAGACTCTTTTCGGCATCCCCGAGTGCGCTCGTCCGTCCAGGTGTCAACATTTTCAAACATGGATAAACACAAATTTTTCACGCCTTGTTGAAATAACCTGTTTATTTTTGGCTTATACAATGTAGCAGTTCAAAGGTAGTTCAGTCACGGCCTAGGTGCAGCTTATAAAATTGCAGTTCTAAGCGAAGAATTGTATATGTAAGTAAGTCGTCTGTACTGACTATGAGAATGCGTAACCGGGGCAATGATATGCGATTAAAATTAGTGGACAATTATACTACTATTAAAATAACATTGACCAACGTGTTTTTGTCAGCATATCATGTGTAGTCTGCTCTGTGTGATCTTCGAATGGAAAGCCCCTGCAGGGTTTCTCAAGCAAAGCAAATATGTTTGTGCTGTTTGCACATTCTGTGCGTTTTTGTGTTTTTGGTTAAGTTTGATAAATGAGTGGCCTCCTACTGGGCAAATAGCTGTTCACTCTGCGTATGATATGTTTTCTTAGTATAAGTACCCGATTGACTATTCAAGTCTTTTGCAACATCGGTTTTTGGATTGGGAATTCCTTTCTGATTGCGCCATTTCCTGATCATTGCCTACTTTTACATTTTTCTAGCCTTCATCTGTGGCTGTACAGACTGATGTTGGACCTGCTCAGAATGATAGAAAACCGAGTTTCATACGGCATGGATGAATTACAATGATTACTTCATACCATATAAATGGTGTCGTAAATTTCGTTTTGTGCAGAGATAAGCAAGTTAGTATATAATTAAATGTGCTGTAAATATCATTCGACGTTTCTCATAATCTGCAGTTAGCACCGCATTATACATGCACAATATCCTTTCTATACAATTCTCACTTACAATTATATATAAAGATTATTTGTTTGAGGTGAATACTAAATATGTTTCATCGAGTAGAATTTTCACGATTGCGCAGCACAATTGAAAAAAAATCGAGGTTGTCAACACACAAGATGAAATAGTTTTGCTATTTGCTGAAATAAAAGTACTTTTGTATATTTGAAACAATAATGGCCTGTACAATACCTATAACACGGATAGACGGTGAAAATGCAAAATCAAAAATCAATTATATTTTGTAACCAAATAATGACAATGTTACGTTTTCACGCAGGCAACCCACCATCCTAATCATGTCTCATATAAAAGTTTATTGCCTTTGGCTAACATGTCTCAAGAATACCCATTTGTAAAACTGTTGACAGCCGCACGGATTCCCTGGCGCACGGATTCCCTAGCGCACGGACGGGAACCCCCTATAAGCTCACCTTGTGAACCTTCGGTTCACTTTCGATAAGCCGTGATGAACCGTGAAAGAACCGTAGCGCTACCGTGGCAAACTGGGGTAAAGGCCTGTTTACACATTCACGATTTTTAGCTACGGTGGCAATACGAGTCGCCACGATTTGTAAAATCGTCGTGTACCGTGGTGGTTCGTAGTAGAACCGTGGTAAATCGTGGCGCTACGGAAGTTTTAAACTGTTTAAAACATTCGTGGCTTATCGTGGCGAATCGTGGTGATTATTGGGCGTTGCCTAATTCGTAGCGCAACCGTAGCGGAATCGTGATTATCCGTACTGACACCGTAGCTATATTCGCGGCTAATCGTGAGAGATCGTAGCCTATCGTGGAGCTCCGAAGCAAAAACCGTGGAATCTTTGACTTCACAATCTCTCACGATTCACCACGAATTGTGTACGGCATCCACGGTTTCGCTACAAAACTCCACGATTGGCCATGAAGGCTACCGCCATGAATCGTAGTTATACCGTATCGAACCGTACAAGCAATGTGATTATTCGTTGTGCCACCGTGGTTAATCCTCATTCACCGTAGCGTTGCCGTCATGAATCGTCATTGATTCGTAGCGATACCTTACAGACACCGTACTAATATCGTGGACATTGACACTGAATATTTCCACTTTTCGCCACGATTCATCCCGATCCATCCCGATTTTTCTCACCAAAAGAAATCGGGGTGAATCGTGGTGAATCGTACAGAAAATCGTGAATGTGTAAACCGGGCTTACCGGGGAGCCTTCACGATTTTATTAAATATTTAATGCAACCGGGGCGAACTAGGAGGGATGTCAAAAAACGGACAACAGCGGGGATACACCGGAACAAACCGTGATACCCAGGGCTCGACCGTCATAATCCGGCATAAACCTTCAGTAATCGCAACAACTACGGGTTATTCAGGCAAAATCCGGGGTTTCACCGGAACCGGGGTTTCACCGGAACACCATCGGCGGAACTGGTGCAAACTGTCTTTAATAGCTCTGTCACACATTCACGTATCAGCGGCCTATCGACCGCGTATCTATGAGATTTTCGATACGGCGAGGTCTGAGCCGTATTTTGTTCGAGCGACGTATGTTGCACGTACGTCTGACGTTCTTACTACGTTCCCGCGTCGTATCAGTGACGTATCAGTATTCCTATGAAATTTCACTTTCGTATGTACGGCGCATCAAGGTGAATGTTCTACTTACGTATGCCGTATATATGGCGTATAAAATGTACGCGTGACGTATCTGCGACGTATGTACTACGTTCCATTCCTATCTGCGGTGTATCTGTTCTGTACCAATTGCTTTTTAATACCTAGGCGAAAACAAACGGCTGTGTTCACTTTCTTCAGGCAATTCGTCGCACATTACAGAGGTGGAAGATGCCACCGGCAATATCTACATAATCTAGATTAACACCGAAGAAAAAAAAACGAGGTGGGGGTGGGGAATCTCCAAGCTCCCCATCCTGGGCGATATCTGCACACTTACTTGATATTGCACACGAAAAATTCTTTTTATGAAACATTGCCAAATTCTTGACTTGAGGGTCATCGTGCAAAACTGTAAAGTTGGGACGTCAACTCTAATGACGTCATCTTCATCTAACGTCGCGTGGAAAATGACGTCATACCGGGCCAAAACGTCAGATGAAATTTGTCACTTTCAGATTCAATTTTAAACAATTTAAGCCGAAAAAAAGAAAATGTCAGCAATATTGTTTCAATTGCAAAATGTGCAAAAATGATATCACTTATGGATATTATCGCGACCTTCGTGTAGATATTTAATTTTTTTTACGCTAACTCTCAACAAAATATCAAATATGAGAAGCAGATATTTATATCGCAAGCTCGCGTCCTTCGATATCCCAACTCGGGACAATATTCACCGATATGAGTGCAATAACTCATTTATATTATCTCATTGTTTCCAAGAATGCTTTTGTTTGTTGGAATTGATGTCAGTCAACAGCAAAAGTCATGTCGGGACGTTGCCTTCATTTTATGAGACTTTAACCCAAAATGAGGATGTGATGACATCCAACACGTACTTTAAATATAACCACCCAAGTTAGCCACAAAGGCTTATAATATGCATGGATGGTTTGACTTTAACCACTTTTCCTGGGCAGGCTCAAACCAAAATAGTTTAACAGTAATCAGATGGTCTTCTTAGAAAGAGTTCAGAAATAGGTCATATATAATATTTTCCAAATCATACCTTTACTCAGGTTTGGTTTAACATAAAATGAAAATCTTATTTTAATGGTCAACGAAACTCGTGCATGTATGAAGAAAGGTAACGAAAGAGTGCGTAAAAGTTGTAGTGGCTACCAAAGTTATTATTAGTGGTTCAGTAAGTAGTATCAGACATAGTGACCGAAATAACGTGTACATAAACTGCAATAAAAGGATGCATTTACTGCAAGAACGGATGCATTAACTGCAGGAAATGGTACATTACTGCATCATATAAAATCATTAAGTCGTACACCTTGCAGTCAAAAAATGGGAAAACTTTAGGTTTGTAGTGGGTGTCTTTTAGAATCAATTTAGAACCTTTTCTCGGAGGAATCTGATAGAATTCTTTGAACAACCTCTAGATAATTAAAATACCTATTTCATTCACTAGTATAAAGATAGATATATGGCCTTTTACGTTTAAAAACTCGACATGTAAGCGATCAGTCGGCCACGAGACGTTTGCCTGGGCAGTGAGTTTATCATTGAACAAAAGAATCAAAACACAAAAACATACGAAAATACTTCTAACTTACCCTATTCAGGCGACCGTAGCTAAACCATATTATGTCACACAGTTTTTCCGAGATGAAACCTCAAATTATAAAGATTTGCATAAACGTGTAACAAACGAATATGTGTAATCATTGTTTACACACGATCGACATCCGATTGTTGTACATTGATTACGTAATAAGTTAACATACTGTGTCTATGGCATGTGGTGATCAACTCGTCACAGAGCTATCAGATAAGCATAAGTTGCATATACACCATGACAAAAATCCGTCAAGGTTAAAATGTCTTTGAATTGGACTCTGCAGTGAACTGATGGGAAGCAGATGTTAGATATCCATAAATTCATTACATGTGGTGAGCAATTCGTTACATTTAGATAAGAATCCTTTAAAGTAGATACACACTTTTAAAGTAAGTTGTTACTGTTACAGTTTCAAAAAAATGGCCGAGCATTGAATTGGTGGGAAAACAGAGATATATATGGGAAACAGCTCCAATTGAGCTGAATGAGCCGGTAATAGTTATCAGAAAATATCTTGTTGCTCTCAGCTTTTATCATCATTGTCAGTAGGCTGTGAAAAGAGCAATTAACAGTCTCCAGATGTCCGATATCAGATTTCTACAGGTTTCATTTTTGTTCAGTTTTCTCTTGGTCCATTTTGTATCAGAAGCTAGTGGTTCGAATATATATGGGTACTCAAAATTATGGGTACTCAAATTTGGTAGCACTTTTAAAAGTTTTGAAATTATATTTTTTTCTCAAAGTGTGGGCAGTTAAAATTTGTGGTCTTCAAATTTGTTGGTACCCAAAACATGTTGGAACTCGAAAGTGTGGATATAATGAAATATCAAATTTTGTAGGCACCCAGAATTGGTGGCAATTATAAGATATAGATATTTTAGAGGTGTTACTAGAGAAAGTTTAGATACTTAAAATATTCAATGAG
The DNA here is from genome assembly GCA_964017185.1 of Rugalucina vietnamica. Lineage (NCBI taxonomy): Eukaryota > Metazoa > Mollusca > Bivalvia > Lucinida > Lucinidae > Rugalucina > Rugalucina vietnamica. The sequence goes on along the minus strand of OZ024869.1, from coordinate 66,083,837 downwards.
TCTTAAAGTGTATTCGAAATAAGTGGGTATTCAAAAGTGCATATAAATATGTGTGGATATTGAAATGTTGGAGTCTTATCTTGTTGTTACTCAAAGCATGGACAAATTATGTTTGTCTTTAGTATAAGAGTGCTCACAAAATTCAAAACCACACAAAATTGTGGTTAAACAGATTAAGCTGGTTCATGATGTGGACTTCTGGTACTCATGGGTTCGTTGATGTTTATTTGTATGTACATGTACATGTATTCGTGAAATGTGGAATTCCACACTGTGGGCGGGTACTCAACATGTGGGTACCTAAAATATTTTGATGAAAATGCAGACAGTATGCCCATGCATTATGTATTGCAATTCTCAATATTGAAAAAAGCAATATTAATATCTATATACGTAGACTCAGATCAGCATTTCATTTAGTAATCAGGCACTGCATCCACTGTTTAATTTTGAAAAGGTATATTTCATCTTAATATTCTTAAAACAAACAGGTGGCCACAGTCAAGAACTTTATCTTTTTCTCAATGCTGCAAAAGCAATTATCAACTTTATAAGAATTTATTGTGACAAGCTAGATGATTAAGAAAAACTAGCAATGACTGTGGAAACTGGCGATGGATATAGAAGTATGTACGAAAGATCTTAACGGAATAAAACGTGCATTACACCATGCTATACGCAGTTTCCATAAGATAGTCATCTTTGAATTTTTCAGACGACAAATGCACTCAGAGAGAGGGAGAGAGAGAGAGAGAGAGAGAGAGAGAGAGAGAGAGAGAGAGAGAGAGAGAGAGAGAGAAGAAGAAGAAGAAATGAAATCCCGAACTTTCTTGATCGACTTGAGGAGCGCGCTTGTTATTATTTCAAAGGGCTCATCTGCCCCTGCCCCATGGCTATATACATATATATAACCATAATATTCGAACATCTCTGAAATCTCTTGGCCAATCAAAGCCAAACTTTATGTGGAGCATTGTTAGGAAGGGAGAATGCGTAAATGGTCAATGTTCAAACGTATTTTTTCTCTGAAACCACTGGCCCAATCACAGCTTAACTTCATGTGGAGCATCCTTTTGAAGAGGAACCAAAGTATGTATAAATGGTCAAGGTCACATAACCAAGATGGCCGCCATGACTATAAATAGCAAAAATTTTTAAATATCTTCTTTTTCAGAACCAGAAGGCTATTATTTTGAAACTTGGCATGAAGCATCAGGGAATCTACAACATTTGTATAAATAATGACCCTGGGATGACCTTGACCTATTTTACGGCAAGATGAATGGTGAAAATTGATAAAATGCCACTTGAAGGGTAAAATTTGCAGGAAATAGGCAAATGAAGAGTCTTAAAAGCATTTGGACCTTAGGGGTGGGGCTGTCCAACACGTGGCAGTTTACACGTATATAACCATAATGTCTTAAGACTTTTTCTTTAAAATCGCTTGTCCAAACAAAGTCAAATTTTATAGGAAGCATCTGAATGAAATGGGAACCAATGTATTTATAAATAAACCAGTTCACATGACCAAGATGGCCACCATGCCCATATATGGTGAAAAAACTTCAAACATCTTCTCAGGATTTGCTGAACCTATTGCAACGAAACTTGACGTGCAGCAATTAAGATTAGAGTACTTAAATGTATGCATCAATTATAACCCTGTGATGACTTTGACAGATTTTACCGCAGGCATATTTAGAAAACTGTTAAAATAACATTGAAGAGAAATACTTTCAGGGAATTGGCAAACGGGCAGAATTTTTATGAATTTCGAAAAGAAGTTGACCCAAGGGATTATTCTGACCCTGTCCTTGGGCCATATACATATATATTAATTTGATAGTCAAGCAAGTGTATTTGTATATATCTCATATCTCAGGTGAGCGTTTACAGGACCATTGGTCCTCCGGTTTTCTTCACTCTCACTACTGCACACATCCCCATTAAATATCAATTAAAAAGGCATGAAAATAATCAATTAAATTTAAGAGCATTTTCAAAGATTGCCCCCATGAAAAACTTGTTAAAAGAGGATTAAAATATCTCCTTAAAATGCTATACATTAAGAGTCATTAAAACAGCATGAAAATGCCATTAGGTTAAAGGCATTGTTAAATTTCCATTAATTTTATGACAATTTAAATCTGTTAAATTCAGGCCCTAAAATAAGCCCCCCCCCCCCTAAAAGTAAAGGTACCATTAAAATATTTAATGGTATCCATCAGCATTAAAAACTTCTTAAAAAGCTCTTAATGTATAGCATTTTAATGGGACCATTAATTTTAAACTGTCATTTTAAAAGCAAATTAAAGCCACTTAAATTCACATTTTAAAAGCAAATTAATGAGTCTGAAATATCCATTAAATATCAGCCATTACAATTAATGTCAATTTAATGGGACTGTTACTTTTCTAGAGCCACATTTTCAAGGTATTTTCATAAGCCTTAAAATGCATTGAATTTTTTATTTAATGTAGTTTTAAGGACCATTAATTTCCCATTTAATTTCCATTAATATTTTTAATGGCCCCATGAAAATGCTATACATTAAGAGCCTTTTTACTGATTTTTAATGGCACTGAATTTAATTGCCACCTTAAATTGATGGTAGAATCTTTTTTCTGTATGCCATTAATTTGACCACAAACAAACCCCATTAATCACCCAAGAGTAATTACCATTAATAATTTAATGGTCAAGATTTACTTTTGTATGTCATTAATTTAACAGTAAATCGAGCCCATTAACTTAATGATTAGCAATACCATTAATAAGTTAATGGCACCCTTATATTAATTGTGATATGCCATTAAAATGACTGCAAACAGAGCAAAATAAGTAACTACAGTTTATCTTGATGCACAACCAGGCTATAATAGCCAAACAGTGATATATTGCCATTACGCAAAAAGCATTGGGGGAACATTTCTTATGCACTGTGTTTGATAATAAAGTAGATGATAATACATGTACTATTTTTGTCTTAATTCAGTTATTTCTCCACAGACCATGCATTCTGGGTTTCTATTACTAAGGAAGAGAAATAAAGGGCAGTATATTAAAACTTCCAATCGAATGCCCAGAGCTGTATGCGAAACCGGTTCACCAGCCCAGGGGTCCAGGGGGGGTGCCTGGAGATTTTGCCTATACATGTACATAAGCTCAACCCCCTAACCTGTACCCTAAAATATCAGGTATGACACACTACCCCATAAATATAAGGAATTTTGCCCAGTGGGATACTCCAAGGTTTTGCTTGTTTATACGTTCGGTCCAGCATCTACTCTGTACCCCCAAAATAACGGGGCTGACAGCTTACACACCCTTTCTGGGATCGATTTTTAGCATACCAAAATATCCTGACCAAATAAGTAATTTTAAATCATACACAAATATCAACAAATTTCAACATTACGAAAACACGCAGCTGCAATTTCAAGTTAGGTAAGTGAGTTAAGTTTAGTTAATGTAACTGAGTGGCCACCTATTGGGAAAATAGCTGCTCATTCGGCTTGCGATATGTTTCATGGTATAAGTACCTGATTGTTAATTTGTTTTTTTTCCCACCTCGGTTTTTGGAGTGGGAATCTTTTTCTGATTGCGCCTTTTCCTGATCTTTGCCTACTTGTACCTTTTTTTCAAATGTTTTTATAGCTGTAAAAAATGAAAATTTCCTAGTGAAAAAAAAATTGAAATTTTCCTATTTTGCTCAAAACATAGATTGTGGGTACTTACTGAGGTGGTTCTAACAAGTACCCACAATTTTTGTTTAACAGCAAAATTAAGAAGAATAGGTATACCCCTGTAAACCCAAATTTTACATACAAAAGTGGGGTTTCAGCCTAATAGGGGTATACATGTTCTACATGTCATCCTGATGTAAATTTTGACCCCCCAACACTGATATAAAGAGAAAGTATCTGAGAGGAACAACCACCACCTCCTTTGGGATAGCCGGGTTCCAAATCAGCTGTCATATCTCATAATCACGAACTGAGTGAGCACGAACTGAGTGAGAGCGAATTTACCTATCACCAAGTTCAAAATCAGGCATCATAACCACTACGTTTAACAGGGTTACAAGATCATCTTGGACTGTCACTCTGTCAGTGACTGGATAATTGGACTTTCAGCTATATCAAATTCAGAACACAAGCGCACCACCTAAAGTATAACATGTGTGAAGTTATACTCAGAGAGAAAATAATACAGAGAGACACCACACCGACAGACCACTAGGGACAATTAGGACTTGACTACAACCAAGCAACCAACCAACAAACCAGCTTACTGGTCTATTTAATTATCTACCTTACATACCTATTTATAATAAACACACTTCTTCAGTAGCATCATTGAGTGGCAAAGACACAAATCAGCTAAATTAATAATAAATTTCACAAAGTCTGAAAATTTGGTTTTCTAAAAAGCCAGTACTTTTCAAAAGCTTTGTTAACATTTCAAAGTTTTACAAATATAGATGAGTGCACCACAATAAAACACTACCTGAAGTCTTTTATGATCATATCAACCACAAATAAAGTCTTGAATGTTCCATTTCAAAGAGCATAACCAAAGTTCTCTGATCTATTTTCATCTTTTTGAAACTGACCGCCTGTATTTTGAAATTGCATCAGAAAGGGAGAGAATTCGTACTTGTGTAAAGAAATAGAATAGAATAGAATAAACTTATTTCCAATTATGGGACACCACATAGTAGCATATGAATCACATAAGAAGCATGTTATCAAGGTAGTCCCGCCACCAGCAGATATTGCAGAGCTACTTTACTTAAAATTACAAGGGTAAACCCGGGGAGATATGCGACACCCTTCAGTTACCTGCAATATGTGTAAGTTTAGTTTGCATATTTCTTAGTACATTGTTGATTATAGACACTTTGGTCAAAACAATTAGGTCCATGTCAACTCGGTCTACTTAAAATAGGCTACTTCAGAATGTTACTCCTTACTGTATTTACATTCAATAAGGTCGGATACCAAGCTCCGTGCCTGGGGATCGGAGAATACCAGGGTCTGTGCATGGGGATGGGACTAGACTGGAACATGTAGGCAACCTTTAAAATGTACAATTTATTGTATACAGGCTATTCTCTCACTGTCAATATCTTGACAACCACTTATCAGAAAGTATCATAATTGATAATTGAACCATATGTTTCCTATATGCCAGCTTTATTCCATGATATGGGACCTCAAGGTCTATGCTGAAGATGGGCTGGAGGTCAAAATTTAGGCCAATTTTTCAAATATGCAATTCATATTTTTTATGTCCATATCCCGGGAGTGGGTACATACATATGAAACTGGTATATATGCCCCCGTACTGAAAATAGGGGAGCTTTCAGAGCTCATCAGACTAACAAAGATTTAATCCTGAAATTTACATTTTTTGGCAAAAAAGCTGACAAAGTACCTGGATTTCTGTAAAAGAGGGGGCTTTAAGAACTTATTTGTTTGAAAAAGAGGGGTCTTTAAGAGTGGGAAATCGACGAAGTACCTGGATTTCTGTAAAAGTGGAGACCTTTAAAACGTGGTTTTCATGAAAAAGAGGGGTCTTTAAGAGCACAAAATGTCATAAAAAAGAGGAGGGGGGTGGGGGGGCTTTAATGGGGAACATACCTGCACTGTCCCAGTATGTGAGTACCCCACTCCCCCAGGGTCCATATCCTGCAAACACTAATAAGAAGCTGTCCATACTTGGACCATTGGTACCTAATACAGTTATAACCTTCATTCCATGACATCTGAATGCAGGGTCCATGCCTCTGGGTAGGGCTAAAGGTCAAAATCTAGGACACTTTTTGAAATTTTATTATGCTATTTTACTATCATTTTATTACCTTTAGTTGAACAATTACATTTAAGCACCTGCTCTAAATTGTGAAGGACCCAAACTAAACTTCCAACACTAACCTTACACGCAAAAAATTAAAGCTCGTCTCGAAAATGCAAGAGTTCTATAACCTTCGAACTAACCCCCTTTATGTGACTAATTCCTTTCTAGATTTAACAGGTTTTTAATAGCCATGACAGTTTTAACATGAACTAGATTAGTTTTGTTTGTTATTTTAATGACAGCAGAGTTAATTCCACTGTTTAACTGAAGGACTTTAAAATAGTTTTCCAATTTGTGGTCATTACTTTGAATATCATTATTTTTACCATTAAATTAATTTCATTTAATTTGCCACGAAAACAACTTTCTACGGGAGTTAACTGGTCTTTATGGCCATGAAAGTTTGAACATCAACTGGGCGGATATTTTATATGTCATTAAATTTTACACCATTAAATTAATTCCCCTTAATTTGCCATGAAAACAGCTTTCTACAAGAATTAACAAGTTTTTTATGGCCCTGAAAGTCTTAACATAAAATTGGCCATTATTTTAAATGTCGTTATTTTTTTTCCATTGGATTAAGCCCCTTTAATTTGCCATGAAAACAACTCCCTAAAGGAATAAACTAGCATTTTATGGCCATGAAAATTTGAACATCAACTTTTACAGCATTGCCCATTACTTTAATGATACTCATCATTAAAGTAACCCCCTTTAATGTGCCATTAAAACAATTTTTAACAAGAATTAACTGACTTTTAATGGCCATGAAAGTTTCAAAATTGCCGGGAACATTTTTGTTTGTTAGTTTAAAGGCATCCGTACATGAATATAATGATATTTTAATGGTATAGCAAAATCCCATTAAAAATATTTCAACAAGGATTAATGGCAAGAATTAAGGGGTTTAGTTATTTTCATGTCATTTTAATGGGAAAATGATGCCTTGTTAATGGCAAATGAATACAGTAGTGTCTGGCGACTGTATCCAGTCAAACTGCGCTTATGTTAGATATAAATTTTATGGCATGCGGTGATCAATTCGTCACATAACTACATGTATCAGATAAAGAAATCTGTTAATGTTAATCCTCTTCGAATGGGTCTCTACTGTGAACTCATGGGAAACAGATGTTAGACATCCATTCCATCACATGTGGTGAACAGTTCGTTAAACTAATATCAGATGAAGATAAGAATCATTTAAAGTAAATACACACCATGAAAATAAGCTGTTACTGTTACAATGGCCTTGAAATTGGCTGAGCATTGAATTGATAGGAAACAGACGTATAAAATATCTTAACGGAATAAAAAGTACAGGACACCATGCCATACGCAGTTTCGTTAGACAAGTCTTTTTTTTAACATTTCAGACACGAAATGCACACCAGAGAGAGAGAGAGAGAGAGAGAGAGAGAGAGAGAGAGAGAGAGAGAGAGAGAGAGAGAGAGAGAGAGAGAGAGAGAGAGAGTGTGTGTGTGAAAGAGAGAGAGAGAGAGAGAGAGAGGATACATTTGACCAGAAAAGAAACCAAAAGGAAATGCTAAACTCAATAAATATTACAAGTACCGATAGTAAACGTGAATTTCCTAAACCAAATTTTCAGCCGTAGTACAAAAAATGGAATAGCCTATTATTTCATAATTTACAAACAAAATTACAAACCATTAACCATGGTTCCTTGTGGAATCTTTGAAACTCGAATATCAGCGAATTTTTTGTTAAAAAATTGGCTCCATATATTATGTAATCAATTTAGGCGTACAGCATCACACGATCTGGACGTTTTATATACAGAGTAAATATTTATAGACATACTTAACATATTATATGAACAAATTCATCCAGCTGTCTATTTCTTGCCAGTGACGATTGTTCAAAAACAAGAACAGTTGTCAATTTATTTCTGAATATCGCAGGGGTATATTAATAAGTGAACGCACCTGTAAACTAAAATTTTACTACCAATCAAACTCACGTCCAAAAACGACAAGTAGGTAATGATCAGGAAAAGGGTCAATTAAAAAAATCCCATTCCAAAATCCGAGCTGGGAAAAACTTAATTGACAATTTGTTGCTTATACTTAGAAAACATATCGTAAGCCGAGTGAGCAGCTATTCCCAATAGGCGGCCACTCAAATGAAAATATGAAAACGTACAAAACTCGACTACAAAACATAAAACAAATGGAACCACAAGGCAAAACATTTTTTCTTCACTCTAGCGAGAATATAACCAGTCAAACCGCGCTTAAGTTAGATATACATTTTATGGCATGCGGTGATCAATTCGTCACACAACTACATGTATCAGCTAAAGATAAGCTGCATGAACACAATTAAAAACAACCTGTTAATGCAAAATGTCTTTGAATTGGACCATAACTGATGGGAAGCAGATGTATGATATGCAGTCCATTTCATGTGGTGAGCAGTTCGTTACATTGATATCGGATTAAGATAAGCATCATTTAAAATAGATACACAGCACGAAAGTAAGCTGTTGCTGTTACATTGGCCTTGAAATTGACCGTGTATTGAATTGATAGGAAACAAATGTATAAACGATTTTCACGGAATAATTGCAATCATTTTTATCCCATCCTTCACATATCATGAGTGTCCCCATGTACAAATTGTAAACCAGGGGTCGTGAGTCCGATCTTCTTTGGGGACTCACTATATAGTTTATCGTGTAAGAAACTGTACCAGTCCCATGATTATTATCGTGGTGTGTAGATCATAACGTATCTGCCAATATTGTGTTTTGTCCAGTATTATGGAAGACACGATTATGTCGAACGTAAACGGTTGAAAGTTCTATTTACAATCACCTTTCACTGAAGGGGCTCCATTATAATTTATGATGATTCGGTAGTTAAAAGCATCCCAAAACATCATGGTTGTACGTAAGTTTAATCTTTATTACTAGGAATCCTCTACATTTAGCTCACTGCAGATCAATAGACAAAACCATACTGTAAAATAATTCAACATGGCATGGCATTATGATTCGTGATTAACTGCCATGACAAACAACGTGACAAATCTACTTTATGTGACTTTAAAATATAACTAAAGACTAGGCATTACTTGAATTATTTACAGCATGTTGCATCCATGACCTGGCACACAGATCAATATAACATATGACCTGTAAGGGTATAACTCGATATTTCGTTGTTTACCAATTTCCGGATGCTCGCAAAGGGAATCCTTCACCCATATTCTTCCATCTCGCTATCCGGTCTGCAAAACTTCAAAAAACCTTTTCTAAATTTTATCGTAGACACTATGAATTGGACGGGTTAAAGACGCTTTTAAGTGAGGGCCTTTCGGAACCAGAACTTTATGGTGACTTGGTTTACAAATTTAAGAAACTTATAGGAAGTAATGATTTTTCTTTTCAGTTTAGAAAAATCATAACACGTTACAGACGTATAGGTTATAACTTGAATGTTATGCGACAGTCTGCATGCTTAGTTTTTAACCCAATCACGGTTGATAACTATGCTGCCTTCTTTAATTGCATGCCGGTGGGTCGGGCGTCAGACTCTATGATGGCCCCAACTTAAAGCTATTCATTTTAGTTGGTTGGGGCCGGAGCTTCTTGTCTGTTGCTTGGCCCACCGGGGTCCAACTGATGTTTTTCTTTTGCTCCGGTGTTAGTAAGTTATTCGGCGCAGAGGGATCTTCATCGTCGGGCAGCTTACTGAATCTGTGAGTCCTGGTATTTGAGTCATCAGGATGTTTATCATGATTTATTTGTTTGTTCTTGATGATTCATTGACTAGTTAGAGATTCACCACGAGGACCGAAGAACTAACTAAATGTTATGAACCACTGCAGGAGCTGAGGGTGAGGTTATGGCCATGTAAAATCGATTTAAACCCGCCAGTAACTTTGTGTTACTGATCGTTTCAAGTCGATACTTCTGTGGTGTCTTGGTTTTTTAAAATATTTTGTGCTGTTGGCGCCTTATGTATGTTTTTATATTTTTAGTTAAGTTAAGGTAACTGAGTGGCCACCTATTGGGAAAATAGCTGCTCATTCGGCTTACGAAATGTTTTTATGGTATAAGTACCTGATTGTTAGTTTGGTTTTTCCCACCTCGGATTTTGGAGTGGGAATCTTTCTCTGATTGCGCCTTTTCCTGATCTTTGCCTACTCTTGAACCTTGTTCGCATCCCAGGCTGAACATTATCAACAGCAATGCTTCTCTGAAGACGGTCTCACATCAGCTCAACCGGACCTTTGTTCGTCTGTTCGTAAGTCCATCTAATGGATCAAAACATCTCACTATACATCGGTTAATATTTGTTTAAGACTAGTTTAAAATCAAACTGATTTATAGAATAAAAATAATCGTGTGTATCTTCAAACCAGATACGCGTAATTGAAGACGCTGAAAAGAACGTGCGAATCTAAGGATCGAAACTTCCTTTTTCGTCGCATTTGTAACATCAGCTTTTGCTCGAAACGTCATTTCTAGCGTCAATTTACGTTTTGAAAACATCATCTTGAGTGAAAATAAGCAATATTGTACTGACATTGGAGTATTTGGCGCATAATTGCCTCTGTTCACACACTTATAGAAGAAAAACGAATCCGGTGACTATGGTCTTTCTCGTTGCTACACCGTGGATATTTTAAATATATCAAGAATATTAATAAAGTAGTGATTGAAGCTGACAACAGTGTATTTTTGCGCTCAATTTGATGATTTTACAGACGTATAGGATATAACTTAAATGTTATGCGACAGTCTGCATGCTTAGTTTTTAACCCAATCATGGTTTGATAACTATGCTGCCTTCTTTAATTGCACGCCGGTGGGTCGGCGTCAGACTCTATAATGGCCCCGACATAAAGCTATTCATTTTATTAGTTGGGGCCGGATCTTCTTGTTTGTTGCTTGGCCCACCGGGGTTCAACTGGTGCTTTTTTGCTCTGGAGTTTGTAAATTATTTGGCGCCTAGGGATCTCCACCGTCGGACAGATTACTCAATCTGTGAGTCCTCGTTTTTGATTGATCATGGTATTTATCATGATTTATTTGTTTGTCCATGAAGATTCATTGACTAGCTAGAGATTCACCACGAGGACGGAACAACTAACTAAATGTTGCGAACCACTGCAGAAGCTGAGGGTGAGGTTAGGTATAGGCTGTTAGCTGTCTATAAAAATTGGGGTTTTGCTATCTATCTTCAAAACAACAAAACTAATCACTTTGAGGTATGGTGCACCTTAAATGGTTATCTTATACATAACTAATCTATATTTTTAACAATTTTTACACTTTGAGGTTAAAAAGTTTCTTTTGAAAACTGCCCATTTTTACATGGCATTTTGCCTGTAATGAACATGGGAGTAAATTTGTTTATGTAATAGCCTAGGAATATATGCTTCTTTGAATGCAATATCTCTATCTATTGTTGGTTAAGTCTGTATTTAAAATGCGCATGAAAAAGTACACTATGTAAAACCTAGGAACTGTCCTGTGCTCCAATGCAAGACTCGCAGCAGTATGTTTTCTTCAAAGCTGTGCGCATGGGAACAGCAAGGTCCTAATGCGACGTACCGATGCTCAGTAGAGACTGATAAGTCCTGCAAAATATAGTTTACATTTGAAACACATACCATGATGTAGGTTTTAAAATGCCACAGTTATTATGCGAACAATGCATTTATAATACCGGTTAACTTGCCTGAGTAAAACTTATTCTCTTTTTTCTTGTATCCTCCAGAAGAAAAAAAGAAATGCCACCTAAACCTTTGCCAGAAAAATCGCATGTGATTTTGAAAAACCATAAGTATTTTGAAGAGCATTGACTCTGATAGTGAGGATACAGAGTCAGGAGGATCAACAGAGTCTGATGATGACACTGAAGCTTAATGAAAGTGGTTATCTTAAACTTTATTGAAAAGTTCATTTACATGGTTTCCAACATTCACTTTGTTCAACAGTATACTATTGGATTACATTAATCTGCCTATAGAAATTTCATTGAATGGGAAGTGGGCATGGGCGGTGCATATAGCTGTTACAATAATTCGAAGTACTCCCCTTCATTCTGTCTTAATTATTTGTATTAGGTTTAATAGACAAAAGCAAGAAATCAACAAGCAAAAATTCTGAAAATCAGTTTCTAGTTATGTATTGGTATAAAAATAACATTGGAAAAATAAATTTAATTGTATCACTAATGATAAGCCAGATATTCTGCAAAACATTATTTTTTATAGACAGCTAACAGACTATACCTGTAAAATCGATTTAAGCCCCCAGTTATTTATAACTGACCATTCCAAGACGGTACTGCTGTTGTGGTCCACACTTATCAAAGTTATCCCAATTACGAGTTTCATGTTACATTGCTTTGTGGCCACCCGAGTATAATTTGGCTGTTCACTTAGTCCTCTGCATTTTACTTGTTCTGTCCAAGCTAGCGCTGTGACCACCTCACCTTCAATAAATGCTCACCCTGCTTTCCGTTATTCATGTTTAACGTTGGTATCTATGTTTATTATTTTCTTAATATATATACTCCTCCTCAAAAAAATCCGGTCACCCAAGTTTGTTGCAACCATCAAACAAATAAACGAAACTTGCTGTCCATTGCTTGTAAATTTGAAATACTTGACAAAGTCTAGTGTATAAACAGCCATTATTTCGCATGCAGTGTATGTCTATTGCACATGCTCAGTTTTTAAAGCAGATATAATATGGTAGTTATAGGGTACAAAAGGGTTAGGAATCTTGAAGGTTCTAACGCATGCAGGACACAAATACAGTGTGGAAACCTCTCGTGTATGTCTATAAGTAAAGCTTCTGTTCGTTTTTTTTTTTTGTATCCAGGGGTCGTAATTTCGATCCAGGGCCCCTACAGCCATTCCGATAACATTTTCAGCATGCCCTATTTCCATATGTCATAACATTTTAATAGGACGAAAAAAGCAATATTAATCACAGTTTTGGGTTGGAAATAGGATAGTAAAGGGGATGAGCACACCAAACATATTTTTAACAAAATATGCAAAATGCGAAATAGATTTTTAGTTCTTACAACTTTGGGTGACTGGATTTTTTTGAGGAGGAGTATATATGATTTTTCTTATTATTGTATATCACTGAACCACTGCAGAAGCTGAGGATGAGGTTAGGTACCTGTAAAATCGATTTAAGCCCGCCAGTTATTTTATATTACTGATCGTTCCAAGGCGATACTTCTGCGGTGGTTCTTATTGTTTTATTTCTTGGTGTTTAAAATTTTTGTGCTGTTGGCGCCTTATGTATTTTATCATATTTTAGTAAAGTTTAAGTAAATGAGTGGCAATCTATTGGGAAAATAGCTGCTCATTCGGCATACGATTTTCATGGTATAAGTACCTGATTGTTAATTAATTTTTTCTCACCTCGGTTTTTGGAGTTGGAATCTTTTACTGATTGTGTCTTTGCCTAATTATTGCCTACTTGTACCTGTTTTTAAAGGCCGATATTTAGTTTCATTCATACATGTACGTATATGTATGATATAAAAAATGACGCCTGCACGCAAAAAAAAAAAAAAAAAAAAAAAAAAAAAAAAAAAAAAACAATTGACGGTGAGGTAAATTAAGTAATCTGGCTTTGATATAATAAACAATATTTAACTTTTTCTGAAAATAAAGAAGAAAAAAAAAGGAACTTTCTTTCAATGCTGCTTCATGTGCTAGAGTTTTGCGCTAACGCCATGCGTAAAGTGGTCAAAATAGAGAGACATTCGATTACAAAGCCAAAAGTAATGGTAATTTTTACGTTTACGCAAGTTCGTGCCTATTATTGTGTTTTAATAAACGTAGGGTTTTTCTAGTCTGTCGGATGAGACTTTAAATCGAGGTCCCGTCTGTATAAAACCTTAGCTGTTGGTGGAATGTCAAACCCCGAATTAAACAAACAAATAATAATCGTAAATGTTAAGTACTTTATACAGTTTTAGTGTATAGGAAAGCCAACTAACAGCATTAGCGTGGCTTTTGGTGTTCTTCCGGAAATCATGTTGGACCTTATGAATATATTTCGTTCACACTATTTGTTTTGGTTGAATTTAGCTACAGTCAACATGTACGGATGGTCTATATTGTTGTTTTTTTACTTTGTATTGAGTCAACATTTTTTTCAGTCATGTCTGTACTGAACCAACAATACCTGGTTATTATCCAGTACCGTGGTGAGTTAATGCGTCTTTCTCAAAAACACAACACTACGCCCCCAGTGGTGACAAACCCAGTACCTCTCGATGCAGAGTCCGATGCTTTAATACAATGCTACCACACCATCCATTTGTCAATATTGACAAAAATGTGATAGCTATGACCTTAAAACGAGCTCAAAAAGACAAATGTTGTACACCAATCGGCATCCCAAAGCTGTACAATGAACCACTAATCACTGTGAATGGGCAATAACTGATTTTTTTAAATCTATATTCGTCTAGCAATTATGCAAGGAAACACAATTTTCTCCAGAACAGTGCGCATTGATGACTAGAACCACAAAACCAGTGTTGCATTTGGAAGAATATGTGCAAATGTATGAGCGAAATGAAATCATGATTGATACCAAGCTGAAAGTTTGCAAGACCATGGTTTAGTCAACCCTCCTGTATGCATGAGAGACATGGCTTTTATACCAGCATCATTCAGAGAGATTACCATTTCTCCAGATGGTGCTTGAGAAAACTGTTAAAATGAAGTGGAAAAACAAGATTACTGACACAGAGGGCCTGAAGAAATCACTGACGCAAAACATGTAAATGGTCTTGTACATGTAGTTGCACAGCTAAGATGGACCAACAGTGGTATAGGTTTATCTGGTGAGCAACATCTAAAGCAAGTTTTCTACAGAGACTTAAAGGATGTAATGCACACACAAGGTGGCCAGAGCAAATGCTACAAAGACACCCGAAACGCCTCAATAAGAATTAAAGATACCGGCCAGGCTTCATGAATCGAGCAAACTGGTGCTACTTCTTCAACAGAACAGCAGCTCATTATGAAGAAAATATAACCCACGACGCTGCAAGCACATAGGCTGAAATCCAGAGTGAATTGAAACTTCAAAACTGACTTCCTCAACTTGCAAGGGAGAGGTTATAGCTTAAATTGCCATATTCATCCACCATCAAACAAGGACATCTGATTTATCAGAAATAGATGTGGTCTTTATCATTACTGAGAAACAAACATTTTAAACTAAAAATTTACAAATATGCAAAGACATTTGCATGTACTACATTAAAGATGAAAAGTACTAGTAGTGGTTCTTGTTGTTTCTGTTATCGTTGTTGGTATGTATGGAAACTACTACTACTACTACTAATTGTTTTATCAGCATGTGTGTGCAGAGCAAAGTGTATTTGCCTTATAAACTTCATATTTCTCAGTAAAAGTTAAAGACTTTATGACTGTGTATAAAAGCCATTCTAATCATTTTCTCATATTGCCCCTTAGCAACCTCATATTTGATCATAATTCAAATAGACCTCATTTCCAGTACCCATTAAAACTGAAAATATATTATTCATGATAATGATGAAAGGTAACAATAGCAATAATTGAATTTAGTTTGGTTTTACTTAAGTATAGAAGAGTTTTTGTTGCAAAACATCAATTTCAACACAATTCCCTTACTTTTTCCCATTGTGGGCACCATTTTAAATCCCTCAAAGACAATGATGACTCATTTAAATAGTTGCATGGTTGTTGATGTTGAAAATAATCCAAAATTATCATTTCTAGTATTATAAGTTTTTTTCTCACTGAGCAGAACCTTATTTTCTGATTTCATATTCTGATTTCATATTTATTTTGGCAGCCATGTTGGATTTTCGAGCCGCCATCTGGAAAATTGGATCAATTTTGATTGGCTAACGAGACAATATCAAATAGTCTATGCTTATGAACATATCTGCCGAGTTTTATGCTTGTGTATCCGGAAGTGCAGGATTCATGTCACTTACAGTTCCGCTAATTTTTAAGAAAAACAATTGAAATATCGTTTGTGGTTTTTCCAGTGCACATACACGAATTGTCCTTCTTATATTAAATCAAAGGGAGGTAGTCTCTAAACTATGAGTGTTTAGACTGTTATTTCAAGTTTTTTTTCGGACTTTTGTCACTGTTAAATGCCTCTATCCGACAACGCTATAATACATAAAACCGCCGATTTTATCATTTATCGGGTGGTTACAAAAATGATGTTTTGCGAAAAAGGCCAATAACTGTCAAAATGTGCAACTTGTGCATTTTCTGATCAAATTTACGAGGGGTGCTCGGAAAGTACGTATAAAAATACTGTAAAATAAGTTTGCGTCAACCGATTGATATGAAATTTTGTACGAATAAACATTGATCCTTTTGTAATTAAATGACATTTTGAAACAACGACATCAGACGTTCATGCACGAGGCAGCGTAATGACGTCACTTCACGTGGCCCAGCGCACCTGTACCCCTGGTTTGACTTTGTTAGTGTATTTGGGGGGTTTGGGAAAGTTTGTCGATATTTTTAATGTAATGATATAACTGCAGATACATTGTTGCATAATTTGATGAAATTTCATCTCGAAATAACAAAAGATAAAGAAATGACAACATTTTTATACGTACTTTCCGATCACCCCTCGTAGAAATAATGTGCCTTTGCAAATTCATCACGATGAAACAGCTGAGGCAAGTTTGTCAAAGTTACTGACTAAACTTTATCCTCTGAGTATATATTTTGAATTTAGCTCAGGACCATGGAGTTTTTGGATTCTGACATATCATTTCACGATAACTAACCGTCTTCACAATGTTTGAATCAATGCGCAAAAACCTCCTATGCTCCCCAGTGATCCAGCAACTCAAACGACCCCAACTGAGCCGCGAAGCAAGGAAACCGGTCTTCGGGGTTTCCGACCAGGTCTGACACAAACCGGCATTTACAGTCACAGAAGCAGGCTAGAAGCTTGAAATTTCGTTTTAAGAAGTTACAGCGAAGCTGATCTGCGCCTTTGTTTTCGCATCAGCAATAATCCCGTTTTCTCACGATGCGGCTCAAATTATTCTTTGTATATCGTCTTCAAGATATTCTAATGGCTCATTTTGGACCGTTTTTTTTTTTTGTTTTTGGTCGGAAGAGTCAAAAATTTGCTTGGGCGTGTGTAATGGAAATTGGCTGGAGATGAAAACAAATATATTAAGTGTTTTTTTTTTTTAAGAACGCTGTGTTGTAGGAACACGATTTATTTAGGGGGCAATATGTGCTTTTGTGGGCAGGATATTAATAATGGTATTATGGGGCTGTGCATTATTCGGAACGGGTCGCTGACTGGTATGCAGTATAGGGATGTAACTCTGTACATCATTGCTTATCCGTTTGTTGGCTAAGATGGACCTGAGTTCACTTAAATGGGCGATAATGATCGTAAGCACATACCTAGGGGGGGGGGGGGCTTAAAGGGTTTACTGAACGCAACGCGTGTATGTTCAGCGTATGGACTGGCTAGAAAGTTCTCCTTACACGAACACGATCGAACACATGTCGGATTGTTTACAGAGAAAAACATCGCCCGCCCGTAACATTCAATTTGGGATGCGAGAAAACCTGGAACGTGAGCTGATAGAAGACATTCCTCGTGCGGGCATCCGTAAATAAATTCAGAACTTCCGACCACATTGCATGGAAGTTATACAAGTCCAAGATGGACATATCTGTTTTAAATTTGACATCTACGGCCATGATGGTGTGAAAACAATTCACTTTCTAAATTCTACTACCCCATCATCATGTTTAGCCAAATTTGTAGAGAAGTGTAATGTCATGTTCACTGACGACTTAATTGTCGGTTGTTTGTAAGCTTGTTGGAAATTGATTTGCGAGGGTATCCATAATAAAATATTTATAAGACTTTCACAAAACTTTGTTTTCTCATAACACTCTTTGTGAATAGATAAATTGATTACCGCACATGCATATGTCCTGTATAATTTGAACCGCGACGCTAGAAAACCGCTATTCGGGGTATCCGACCAGACCTGACACAAACTGGATTTTGTAGCTTCAGAAGACCGTTAGAAGCTTCAAATTTCGTATTTAGGAAGAAGAAGAATTGTACTATCCGAGTATCGAAAACAAAGGCGCTAATCAGCTGTGCAGCTACTGCACAGTCAGCTGATCTGCGCCTTTGTTTTCGCATAGGAATAAAACCGTTTTTTTCATGCACAGCTCATTAATCGAATGTTACTGCAATTCTGAATTTCAAACTTTTAGATACCAAATGCTAAGTAAATAAGAAGAAAACTTCCTTATAGATGAGTAATGATGAATAATTTTAAACGACTGTTCTTCGCCCTGGTGTTTTTGTTCGGAATTTTGATTTTCATTACTACGGGTGAGTTAGTCAAATATTGCAAATATTGTATCTAAATATACTACTCAAAGTATGATAAGGATTCCTTTTTCAGTTTTATGCCAGGTGGCCTCTTACCAATATATTTCCACAATTCTTACATGTATGTGTAGGACATTTCTCCAAGAAAACTGAAAGTTTGATTAAATTATCTTTCTTTATTTTTTCAACACATGGTACCGAACACATGCACCCCTAAAATTTGCCATAACAAAAAATAAAAAAGTTAGTGGGCCTAGGGGGTACACATTTTCCCTAACACTTGTTTCAATAACAATTTCGTCCAATAAAATTTTTTTGTGTGTAAAGATTGATATTCAAGTGATAAAATAGAGACTTTTAAAAATTCCAAAAGATTGTAATTTTTTGTCAAAAATGCATTTTTTTACCTAAAACAAAAAAAAAAATATATTTTTTTTTCACTCAGAATGTTCTCCTCTGCACTGTGAGTATGAAACTGAAACTGCATATACCAACAAACATGTTTGAATAATACCAACAAACATGTTTGAATATTATGGTATTTAACCCCATGAAGGGGCAGATGAAGCCATTCTGCCATTTTCTTTTTTCAAAATAATCAATATTCTGTCCGTTTGCCAATTTCCTGCTGGCTTTTCCCTTCAAATGACATTTTAACAGTTTTCCCCATTCAAATGCATAGGCAACCCATACTGACCTTGCCATAAACTTGATCAGGGTCATCACAGGGTCATGATTTACATATACATTGGAGTATACTTTAGCCATCAATGCTTCAAGCCATGTTTCGCTGAAATCAGTCTATTGGTTTCAGAGAAGATTTTTGAAGGGGTTTTACCATATATGGGCATGGCGGTCATCTTGGTCATGTGACCTAAATTATTAATATACACATTGGTTCCCCCATCCTATGGATGCTTCACATAAAATTTGGCTTTGATTGGCCAAGCAGTTTCAGAGGAGAAGATGTTTGAATATTATGGTAATATACATGTATACTGCCCCGGGTGGGGCCATATAAGCCCTTGGGCTCAACTTTTTTCAGAATCATTTAATATTCAGTCCTACTATCCATTGCCTGCAAGATTTTCACCTCAAATGACTTTTTAAATGTTTTCCCCATTTAAATGCATAGGCGACCTATGTTGACATTGTCGTAAAATAGGTCAAGGTCACCACAGGGTCATGATTTATATACACATTGTATACGCTTGAGCCATCAATGCTTCAAGCCAAGTTTCTTTGAAATCGGTCAACCAGTTCTGGAGAAGATGATTTTTGAAGGCTTTTTACCGTATATGGGCATGGCGGCCATCTTGGTCATGTGACCTAGATTATTTATATACACATTGATTCCCCTATTCTATGGATGCTTCAAATAAAAGTTGGCTTTGATTGGCCGAGCGGTTTCAAAGGAGAAGATGTTTGAATATTATGGTAATATACATATATAATGCCCCCGGGTGGGGGCAGATGAGCCCCTTGGGTCCGTTTTTTTTCAGAATCATTAATATGCAGTCCTTCTGCCCATTTCCTGCAAGATTTTCACTTTAAATGTTTTTTTTTCTCAAAGTTTCCTCCATTCAAATGCATTGGCGACCTATGTTGACCTTGCCGTAAAATAAGTCAAGGTCATCACAGGGCCATGATTTATATATACATGTACTTGAGCCATCGATACGTCATGCCAAGTTTCATTGAATTCGGTCCACCGGTTCCAGAGAAGAATATTTTTGAAGGGTTTTTACCGTATATGGGCATGGATGCCATCTTGGTCATGTAACCTGGATTATATACTGGCTCCTTTGTTTCGAACAGGTCTATAACAAACGTATTGACCTGCTAAACAAAGGAAGTTTAGGAGGGAGGTTGATAAGTTTCGCGCTTTTTATTATCAACCGGTTGATAATATCTGGCGGGAAACTTATAAACCTCCCGTAGATGTACGCTGTTATATATTAGACACAACAGTAAGTTTATGTAACGGTTCAGCTGCACCGCAAAAAATGTTTTCGCTGTGTTCATGCTTATGCTGATTGTACGTTTTCCCAGCAAATCATGCTAAAGGTAAATACAAGTTGTTTTCCTACTGAGTATCCGAAATTCTTTGAGTTGAGGCAAATATGTATTATTTCAATAATTCATAATTTCCCAAAACGGTATTTTAAAGGTACCGTTGCACATACATTTCTGTGTGAAAATATTCCTCGCCCCATGGTTTCATTGGTAGTGTAGAAGGTTAGGGTTAGTGTTAGTGTGAGGTTAATGAGAAACCATGGAAGTAAGAACAAACTTCACAAAGTTAGTTTTGACCAGCTGTTTCCCCCATAAACAGCCGGGTATTCAGTAAATGGTCCTCTGTCATTTCAGCATGGGGATTAGCCTATGACAGATCCAAGTAGAAATGATCTACACTTTCAAATCAGTTTACGCACAATTTATAGATATACAAAAATCATACTTAAATGGTATTGAATTATTTGCATTAAATCTTGATCAATAAATAACCTCGACGACGTTTTAAGGGGAAGCTACTGTGAAAGTTATTTTTGGACATGGCTGCACGAGGAAAGAAAATATCGTTCACCGTTAGTCCGTGGGATTTTGGCCGATAGTCATGTCGCGAGAAAACACGCTTTAACAGAATATAATTGGTCTAAGCATACTGCGCAAGGTTTGGTCAATCGGCTCGCTGTGTAGCATTTGTTATAGCGAAACAAAGGAGCCAGTATATAAGTCAGTTAGAGTATGTCGGTATCGGTCAATACGAAAATTATAGACCCGGGCATGTGAACTTAAAGCCTCCCTCGCTGCGCTCGGTCGGCTTTAAGTTCACGTGCCCGGGTCTATAATTTTCGTATTGACCTCACCTCCATACTCTAACTATTACTTATTTATAAACACATTGGTTACCCCTTGCTATTGATGCTTCACATAAAATTTGGCTTTGATTGGCCAAGCGGTTTTAGAGGAGAAGACGTTTGAATATTATGGAGATATACATGTATATTGCCCCGTGGTAGGGGCACATGAGCCCCTGGGGTCCATTTTTTTTCAGAATAATTTAATATTCAGTCCTACTGTCCATTTCCTGCAAGACGTTTACTTTAAATGACATTTTAAAAGTTTTCCTCATTCAATTGGCGACCTATGATGACCTTGCCGTAAAATAGGTCAAGATCATCACAGGGTCATGATTTATATATACATTGTAGTGCTTGCGCCATCGACGCTACATGCCAAGTTTCGTTGAAATCGGTTCACCGGTTCTGGAGAAGAAGATTTTTGAAGTGTTTTTACCATATATGGGCATGGCGGCCATCTTGGTCATGTGACTTGGATTTCGTATATACACATTGGTTCCCCTTCCTATAGATGCTTCATATAAAATTTGGCTTTGATTGGCCAAGCGGTTTCAGAGAAGAAGATCTTTGAAAATGGTGGACGACGACGGACGACGGATGGACGGACGCCGGAGCTTGGGTATAAAATAAGCTCACCTGTGAGCCTTCGTCGCAGGTGAGCTAAAAATGTTCTGTCCAATAGCAAATGTTAAAATACGCTATAAAATTATACCAATGCTGTTCCAAACTTGTAGCCTAAAGGACAACATTATGATCGAAAACTTTTTTGGGGGGTAAAAAATCATGTTTTATGGTATCCCCACCCTAATAAAGAGGACAACTGTAACGAGCTGTAAAAACAAGAGTTGTCGTTCTTTGGCAGGCGCAATGTTTATATACACTACATACATGTATATTGTGATGAATTTTATTTGACAATATTTACATTTTTATTGCAATCGCCCTAAATGAAAAAAAGGTACAAGTAGGCAAAGATCAGGAAAAGGCGCAATCAGAAAGAGATTCCCACTCCAAAAACCGAGATGGGAAAAAACCAAACTAACAATCAGGCACTTATACCATGAAACATATCGTAAGCCGAATGAGTAGCTATTTTCCCAATAGGTGGCCACTCAGTTACCTTAACTTAATTAAGAATATGAAAACATATATAAGGCGCCAACAGCACAAAAAAAATTTAAACACCAAGACATAAAACAAAAAGAACCACCACAGAAGTATCGCCTTGGAACGATCAGTAACACAAAGTTACTGGCGGGCTTAAACCGGTTTTACAGGATCCTAACCTCACCCTCAGCTTCTGCAGTGGTTCATAACATTTAGTAAGTTCTTCATCTCTAACTAGTCAATGAATCATCAAGAACAAACAAATAAATAATGATAAACATCCTGATGAATCAAAAACAAGGACTCACAGATTGAGTAAGCTACCCGACGATGGAGATCCCTGGGCGCCGAATAACCTACTAACTCCGGAGCAAAAGAAAAACACCAGTTGGACCCCGGTGGGCCAAGCAACAGACAAGAAGCTCCGGCCCCAACCAACTAAAATGAATAGCTTTAAGTCGGGGCCATCATAGAGTCTGACGCCCGACCCACCGGCGTGCAATTAAAGAAGGCAGCATAGTTATCAACCATGATTGGGTTAAAAACTAAGCATGCAGACTGTCGTATAACATTCAAGTTATAACCTATACGTCTGTAACGTGTTATGATTTTTCTGAACTGTAAAGAAAAATCATTAATTCCTATAAGTTTCTTAAATTTGTAAACTAAGTCACCATAAAATTCAGGTTCCGAAAGGCCCTCACTTAAAAGCGTCTTTAACCCAACATTATATTTGGAAATCAATTCATAGTGTCTACGATAAAATTTAGAAAAGGTTTTTCGAAGTTTATGATACCGATAGCCCTGTTGGAGAAGTTTTGCCGTTAAACATTTATTTCGAGCGTTGAAGTCTGTAACATGATTGCAGACTCTAGCAAACCTAATAAGTTGCGAAATGTAAACACCATAAGAAGCACGACGAGGAACGTCACCATCCAAAAAAGGAAAATTTACTATATCAAAATCAAAGTCATCGCGCTTATCATAAATTTTAGAAGAAACAAATCCATTTGCAACAGAAAGATGTAGATCTAAAAAGGGGGCTTCGGTATCTGAGATATTGGCTTTGTTCAACTGAAGTTCAGGTGGATAAATTTGATTGACCATACCTTCAAAATAAGGGTTGTCAATGTTCAAAAGGTCATCGAGGTACCTAGATGTGGAATTAAAAGCCTCGATAACATCAGCTTGATTATCATGGTTAAGAGAATCCATGAAATCTCTTTCGTAGCAGTATAAAAATAAATCAGCTACGAGAGGTGAGCAATTTGTACCCATCGGAATTCCAACAATTTGTCTGTATAACTTGGTCCCAAATCTAATATAAATATTATCAAGGAGATAGGACAAGGGGTCGCACACATTCTGACATGACCAAAGTGTCAGACTTTGGTCAGAGGAAGTGAAAAAAGCCTTTCTGTCATTACATGCCAAATAAAGTGAACCATAGTTTTTAATGCCCTTTTGAAGGTCCACTCTATCAAATCCAGAAGTTTTTCTTTTATTAGATTATGTGGTAATGTTGTATACAGAGTAGAAAAATCATACGTGGACAAGCTTGTCGCACGGAACCCTCTAAGTATCTTTCTTGATGTTCTTCATTTCCCAATGAACAACATGAAGTCACGTGATCTAGAGGCCACGCCTATGGGAAGGGCAACGTCAAAACCAGCCAGTGACGTTATTTGTTTACTCTTGTTGGTGTGACGTCGGTCGCGAATCGCCATGACGTTAAGCGCGAAAATTTGGCATTTTGGCTGTTCCAAAATTACGTTAAGTTTAATGTCAAATAACATTAAAATGAGCGATGATATGTGCAATTAATAATCTGGTACTTGAATGACGTAAACCATTCAAGAATTTCCGTAACATACTTTCCGCAGATGAAATCACATCTTCAGTGTAAACGTTTTCAGGGCAGAGAGAAATTAATGTAAGCAATTCAACAGGTCTTTACATAGTGTATGGTTCAGTCACATGTCTCAAAAGTTGTTACAAACATTGCTTGTGTATCGCACACATAAAACGTACCTCTATATAGAGTAAACAGTAAGTATATGTAGTACATGAAGTTGACGCATATAACAGTAGACGAAGTCGTCAGTGTGCGCCGGGTCTACATGACTTGTAGTTTTGTATTGTGTACTGAGATTTTATTCTTAGGTGTATTTTTCTGAAATTTTGTATGTATACCCAGAACATGTGTATGTAATATACTAGTA
This sequence comes from Rugalucina vietnamica, assembly GCA_964017185.1. Classification (NCBI taxonomy): domain Eukaryota; kingdom Metazoa; phylum Mollusca; class Bivalvia; order Lucinida; family Lucinidae; genus Rugalucina; species Rugalucina vietnamica. Next base: position 66,059,360 of record OZ024869.1, on the reverse strand, counting down.
AATTGAAAGCCTGTGCATTGAATAGTTTTCATACAGCAAGCACAATCCACGATTAACTGGGCCAGCCTTCGTATTTAGAAAAGCAATACATCAGAAATAAACGTTATCAGTGCGCTACTTCTTGTAAAATAAAGCGATATATATGACGTCATTGGAACATGTACCCCTGTAACTTTTCAAAACCACTGAATCATTATATTTGCTGGCATTATTATTGTTTTATTTTGAGCACACTAAGATGATACAGTTAAATGGTTAAATGCATTTAAAGCGTAAACTCATGACTAGATGTCGTTTTTTTGTCTTTGAATTTAAACTGCAGTCTCAAAGTATGCCAGGACCAACCTATATCAACATTTCGTTAACATTAGTGCATCTTTTTCTGTAAGCCAGGTCACTACCAGAGTCACCTCTTTTGAAGTGGCATGTTTTATTTCGTGCAAGAAGAGCCACGAATTGTTTTTATCAAAGATAATAGCCAGAGAAACGGTATATTAGATAGAGATATATTAAACTATTTTAAAATGTCAGGTACTGAGAAATAAAGGGAGTGACAGAACTTTTTGACCGATCCTCGTATCTTCGCCAAACTTAAGGAAAGCTAATAGCCTTGTGTACTTGACGGCATCACTATCTAATCACATACATGTACTTATAGTTAGCATTGTCGGTTTCTTCGTTTCAGTGTCCATTCGTTTGCCAGACCGAGTTGTCTCGTATATCATCGACATCGACCACAAGATAATACCAGTGCGACGCTATTCTGACCAAGAGTGCAATGCAGTCTTTGAACCGACCTTTGAAGATAATTTGAATCATATACGGGCTTATAATATGACAGCTGCAAATCCATATATGGAAAGTCTTCAACTGACAGACTACCCGTTTTCCTCAACATTTCTCTCTCATGCGACAGTACCTGTTTTTGTAACAGCCCTATCTTCCAACCATTTCTTGGAGAATATGGGACTACTCCTTAACATCGAAAAGATTGTTCGACCAGTGTTTAATGATTTAAAAATTGTTGTCTATGACATCGGACTTAAAAAACAAGAAGAAATCGATCAGGTAACTGAAAAACGTCTTACGTCTACTTAGATAAATATACTACGAGGGTTGTCCTTGAATTCTTGTCATCGACTCATGTTTTTTTTTTTCAAAACAAGTATCTGTACCAGAAGAAAGGTACTCGGTAAGTACATGTATAAATAGGGTTTTTTACAATTATATTGAAATCACCTAACCCTTTTAGGATGATGCAATTTATCATTGCACAATGAGTCTCTAAATAGGGACACCCTAATGATACTACACGTACCTACTTCAGCCTTTCGCAACAGACAGTATAATGTTTGAATTAAAACGATTGGAAGAGTCTTAATTAGTTTGCAAACACAGGTGAAAAGTTATTTTCCTATATTTACGAGAACAGTAAACAGTAACACTACGTCTGTTTCTTATGAGTTGATAAAGTGAATGAAGTTTAGAATAGAAGTTCCAGCAGTGCCTATTGGTGTCATGTTATGAGTGATCCAAGCTGTTAAATGCTACTTTGCTCATTCGTTTCATATACGTTTTGGATTCCTTATCCTCTAAACGCTGTGTAGTAAAATTTTGAAAGATAACATGAAATTTCTTTTGAACGATGGGTTATACCATAATGTAATAGTGTGCTGATAATACCACAGCTTCTCAAAAACTGTTTACTAGTATGTAATTGATACGATTAAGCGGCGTGTTTGTTATGTTTCGATAACAATAGAGATACACAGCTTTCTTGCGTCTTTAATTGCCAGTTTAGCAATTAACAGCGAGTATCCATTTAGACCATTTTAGACGGACTTGAGATAACCTTAAATCTGAGATACTCACCATATAATCTAATCGGCAAAATATAAAAATATTGAAAGGCATTACCTGTGCAGTGATTTTGAATGACGTATGTTAAAAATGTTATGATGTCATAAAGCACGGGAAATGATTCTATAAAGTCAAAGTGAATATTCTTCAAAGGTTTTTCTGTAGCTCATATAAATGGCAAGATTAAGGGAATGGTTGCAATCAGTTATTATTGTACCTTGTTTGGTCCATACTACCTCCCTTTGAACGTTTTCACTGCCTCCAAAGGATCAAATGTTTATATTTTATTAGAATGAGGACTACTATTTGGTCATCCGTCAAAGAGCAATACGTTTGATACTAATCTAATCAGAAAATATTAGGTTTTCACAACACACAAACAACATTAAGTTACCATTGATCGCTCACAGGAAAAGTAAAAAAAAAAAAAAAAAAAAAAAAAAAAAAAAAAAAAATGACAAGTATTCAAGAACAGCCCTTGTTCTTACTTAAATGTTTGCTTAAGGTCCGAACTCATTTCTTAGTTCTATTTGTACCTAATATGTTATTAAGGCGCTACCTTTCTCTCGACGTCCAAAATTACTCATTAAAATTTGAGCTTAACAACTTCGTTTAAACATATTTATTGCTCTTATCAAGCATGGGGTTGGTCCACAAGATTTTCCAACATTAGTTACGGCCCTTCCCCTAAACAACTGACCAGATCTGCCTTGACGTGATATGCTGATTAGTAAATGATCGACAAATTATTTAAAGAAACGTGGGCATTTAAAACTGTTTACTAAAAAAAAAACATACCCTAACCTTCCCTTTGTTTATATTAGATGCACGTTAACCTGCAGGATACTAGGTTAGGTAGTTAAAATAAGAAAGTCGGGTCGAAACGACCTAAGACAATACGGTTTGGACCAAGGACAGAGACGATCCGGCATAAACGAACCGAATCGCACCAGTTCGGAATCGAAACATTTTGTGTGTTTGTGTGGTTGTTTGTCTGTTTTTATTTGAAGCATACCAGGCATGAAGAGCTTATAATGCTATTCTGTAAACATGTCCGACGGTGGCAAAGGTCATTTTTATTCCCTGTTTCGGTCTTTAAACAGTTTAAACGGGCCTTAGTTGGTCACGGGCAGGTAACAATAAAAAATACGGTCACTTTTATATGTATCCTTTAAATAATACTACTACTACTAATAATAATGATAAACATTAACAGCCTTGTGAGTGTCTGCTACCAATAAAGTACCCTAAATAACTTTAACAAAATTATATATATATTTTAGCTTTCTGTGGCATGTAGATGTACAGTTCGAAAGTTCCCATTCGCTAGCGCCCCGCCTTTTTTCCTACCGCTCAAGGGTTGCCCATGGAAGCCAATCGTTATCAAGGTGAGTGTAAATCGTTTAAAATTTTATGAGAACCGTTATCTACCAATCTGCATTTTAGTGTTTAAAATTATATTATTAAGGCAGTAGGTTTACCGGCCACAAGATATGAATAATAATCAAATTCTTATTGATTCGAACAAATACATTATAGATCCCGAACGATCGTAAAAGACTCAAAATACGCTAATCTCAAAATAACGTTGGCTGAAAACCGGCTGACTAAACAATCAAATACTCCGACTTCTTTGATCGATAAAAAGCGGCAGAGAGAATTCCAAAGAAATAACAATTATGACAATTATAAAAGTTAACATGTACATGTATAGACTTTAACATGTAAGTTAAAACATTCAACCATAGTATTGCATGAGCAAAAATGTCAATGTACAGTTTACAATTTTACAGTTTTTATCAAATTTATGTTTGCTGCCTCCTCTGGTCAACTTGTACTAAGTTTGGTCAACCGAGTCGACCTGTTTTGCTCAACTCGTACCTATTTTGGTCAACTTGTAACTTTTAAAGAACATGTATATTCAATAACTTTGACTTTGTGTTTGCTTAAAAGGCAGTGTACCTTTATTTCCTATTAAGCTAAGTAACATTCTTGTAATATGCATCAAATGGGAATAAGAGGGTTGACATTTGTTTCTGGTAATTTGCGACGGACAATCGAAACAGGGTCACAGGGCATTTTACTGTCAAACTGTTAAATTTGATCAGCATTTTTTTTTAGTTTTTCTTTTTCTTTTTTTTATTATAATGCGTGCAAATAGTCAGGTCGCTTATGCACAGAGACCTCTAATTGTAACGTAGCAAGCGATTGGCCCTAAGTGTGGGCAGTTCAACCGCGGTAAATTTAAGACGATTAGCCATAAAAGCGTGTATATCAACCGTCTTTGTCACATGATAAATACGGATTTGAGTTAGAGCATTCTGCTTACGATATGAACACGGCTCTTAATTATAGGATATCAGTTTTATTTTAATTTACGATATGTTTTCTCGCTGTAAGAACCTTAGTGTTAATGTAGTTCTTTTTCAATCTCTGTTTTTGGAGTGGGATTTTTTCCCGATTGTGCCATTGCCTAATCATTGCCTACTTTTTCTTTTTTCATATTAACTATACTGATTGGAACAGAGTAGTAGATACCTGATCGACTTTTGTGACCTTTGACAGAATTACATAATTTTAAATTTTTACTCCATTTTAACTTGTCTGTAAAAAGTCTGCTTTATTTTAAACAAAGTTCTATACCATGTTAGAGGCGAGTACACAGTTTGGTGCATTGTGTTTTACCAACACACATGTCTAGTTTTAATTTATTTTGTTTTTCATTTTACACCTATAAATCTCATGGATATGTTTTCGAAATGCTGTTTCAGATGGTTCTTCAGGAATATCCATTTGTGATGTGGATGGATTCAAGCGTGCGCTTCACCACCGGAAATCTACGGCCCCTTTTTGACAAAGCCATATCGTCCGGAGTGGTCCAAATGTTCAGAAATAAGTCAACCATATGGGAATTCACTCACCAGGATACGTTTGAGTTTCTCAACGAACCGCCGTGTCTTTATCACTATCCAGAATTCGGCGGCTCGTTTGTTTTGATTTACGCAAAAGATTATGTCTTAGACGGGATAATCAACCCATGGGTTAAATGTGCTTTGATTGAAAAATGCATGGTGACGACACGTCCGCGAGGCGAAATACTCAAATGTACCGACGTTAAAAGAAATGCAACTCAATATCATATTTGCCATCGATATGATCAGAGTGTTATCAGTCTCTTAATGTATCGATTATTCCATGACGAAATCGATACACATTTAATCGGGGAGTGTGACTACATCTATGTAAGAAACAATACACGCTGTCGAGCGACTTATTCTTCAGAATTTTGGCTCCATTGATCTCCAATATTATCTTTCGGTGCTGTAACCTGAGAAGGGAACTTCTATACAGAGAGCATTGTTTCTAGGAACAACAAATTAAATAAGGATTTTGCGTTTTTGTTTTGTGGATGATCGTCCCAGTCCACATTTTTTCAGTCATGTCGGTGCAGAACAACCGCTTCTTGTGTTTTTGGCCGTGTAAAACCGGTTTAAGCCCCCCCCCCCCCCCCCGAGTCATTTATAACTGACCGCTTCGAGGCGGTACTGCTGTTGCGGTTCACATTTATTTAAGTTATTCCAATTATGAGTTTCATGCTGCATGATTTTGTGACCACCCGAATATAATGTGGCTGTTCACTTATCACTCTGTATATAACTTGTTCTATCCAAGCTTGCACTATGACCACCTTAGTTTCAACAGCTGCTCACCCTGCTTTCAATTATTCATGTTACTTGGACAACGGCTTTTAGGTCCTGTAAAACTGGTTTAAACCCCCCAGTAATGTTATAATACTGATCGTTCCAAGGCGATACTTCTGTTGTGGCTCTATTTGTTTTTTGTTTTGGTGTTGAAGTTTTTTGCTTTTTGAAACTTGTGTACGTTTTCATAGTTTTAGTTAAGTTCGGGTAACTGAGTGGCCGCCTATTGGGAAATAGCTGCTCACTCTGCTTACGATATGTTTTCTAAGTATAAATACCCAATTGGCAATTTAGTTTTTTCCCTACCTCGGTTTTTAGTGTGGGAATTTCTGTCTGATTTTGCCTTTTCCTGATCATGGCCTACTTGTACCTTCCTTCAGAAAACTTCATTATCTCAGTAAACTGTATGTACCTACCCATATTCAAGTCACATGCTAAAACGTTTCTGGAAAATGACTCACATTTATTCCATTGCAAAAGGTAATGTGACCAAATTTTACCTTGCTGTAAAACAGGTCTACAACCCAAGATCAACCCAAGATCATGTTAATACAAACTGTGATGAACTAGAGTCCCTAATGCGACATTGATTAAATTCTGTTATAATAATCGGTTCCGAAAAAGATTTTGGAAGGGCTTTACCATATATGGATGCAGTAGCCTTCATGTCATGTCACCTGAATCATTTATATAAAAACATTTCCGTTCCCAAAGAATCTCAGATTGCCTTTAATTAGCCAAGAAATGTCTAAGAAAATACAGTTTAAATCAGGGTTAAGAAATGACTATCACCTTAAATATACATTTAATATCTTTATTAACTCAATATTTTGGCTGTACAGGGTGTCCCAAAAACAAAGCCGCTACAATATTGTTTAATATTTATTTCAGTTTTACAGATAACTCAACCAGACTTAGCAGGAGTATGCTTCAGAACGACGCCTTTAGACACACATGAATTGCAATGATGAACTACGCCTAATATCTTAAATGACCACCATTATTGTAAATGGCCACTTTCGGAGTAACAAAAATTTTACACAACCCATTTTGGAATAAAATTGTCATTTTTCACCACATTTTGTCAAGTTATAATTAACGCATAATCGTTTCTTCATCCTCTTAATAACCTTTTTATCGGAAAATAAAGGCTTGAAAATGCTTGGATATTGCATTTTGTTACTGCTTTTCATTTCCAGGAATGCGAGTTGCAGCAGATAACAGAAAGTGACATCACAGATTCGTTATGACGTCACGTTTTAATGAAGCACCACCTAGCAAATTGGATGTCATATTATGAATCAAGTGTAAAAGCACTACCGCTGTGTAAAATTTCTTGCTTATGTCTGTTTTATTTACATATCTATGCACTTTTTTGCAGCGGCTACGTTCTTTTGGGACAGCCTGTATATATCAACGTTCTGGTCACAGACTACAGAAGACTCATAAAAATCAAAATGTACTTAGTAGTTTTGCTCAAAACAAATAATTTCAGCCATGAAGTTTACAAGTTTACAATTTCGCTTAAAATAATATTTGGTATTCACGACGTTAACGATTCAGAGTGAAAGTAAGTGAGTATTCAGGATTTAAGGAAGGTGGTTTCAGAACATCGATCACTCAGACAGACAGACGGAAGCAGAAATTCCTTTCGATGATTTTTATTCATGTGTTTCTGAGACCGTTTCATTCAGTCGTCCATACTAAAGCTTCGGTTTTATCAGATAAAGGCAGTGTATTATTCGGAAAAAACATTTTTTATAAGTATATATTTACTGCAAGCTCGAAACATATCTATTCTTGACATTGTCATAACTAGTTATAGTTTCTGTCAGTCTTTTAATCGTTTCGTTAAACATCGGCCAGAAAACGAGGTATTGAATTTAAGTTTGCAAAATGAACTCGACGTGCTTGCATATTTTACCCAAACCTGCTACATTCAATTTCACCGTATTAGTAGATAAAGCATCAGTATGCCGTATGTTTTCGAAAAGTGGTCAATAGTGTTAGAAAATTATTTTTCATTAAAAAATGTCCACCAACTCCCCCCCAATACACTAACAAAATCAACCCAGGGGTACAGGTGCGCCGGGTCACGTGAAGTGACGCCATTACGCTGTCTCTTGCATGAACGTCTGACGTCATTGTTTTAAAATGACAACGACATTTAAGTACAAAAGTTCATATCAATCGGTTGACGGAAACTTATTTTACAGCACTTTTGTATGTACTTTCCGATCGCCTCCCGTATAAAAATAAATGCAATTAATATAAAGTAGCAGTATAACCATGTGCCTCCCGAACCTGTGCTGCTTGGAGTGGATACCCTGCTCAGTAAAGTGAATGGAACACGAGTTCCATATGTCGTGATGATGATTTCTCAACTTTTGTCCCTACGTGACCCAACGCCTTTAAAACGACGGACTCTTTGTTCGATCCCGAGTTTTGCTAGTCTATCGTTCAACCGAGGGTTTTGGGGTTCGATTACTAGTCTTTTGGTTAATGGTTTTATCTATGCTCCGTCTCCATAAAACCTTGGTCTTATAACACCAAATCAACTTACCAACCAGACATCCATGTATCAAGTGTTTCTCAACGGCAGCGTTCAAAATATTTTATCACACGAACTTGCGTAATATAAATGAACGCAACGGTGTTTGAACTGCTCAAAAGTCTACCTCTAGTCTTACACCAGGACCAAAGAACCTGAATACCAGCTTTTGAAACGTATTTGTCGTCTTCATTATTTCTTTTCAAAATTCGAAATTGCGAATTCGGATTTTTGATTCCATAATTATTTTGAATTGGTGTAGAAAGCATGAATTGTGAATTCGCATATGGAATTGATCGTATTAATCAGACTTGTGCATCTAATGTACCAGCCTGTTATCAGATTAACGTTAAACTTTGTCTGTCTATGTGGTTATCTCGTGGAGACAATCACTTGGATTTTATTTGATGTCATGATTGTCATATTTTCAATTCAATATACGATGTTGCTCAGTATTCTTCATATTAAATACCTCAGCATGTTCAATTCATTTTATCATTAAACGTGATAACATCACACGTCAGTTGCTTCTTGTGCAGTGGTATTTTTCAAACGAACCATTTTGCTATCAAATCAACATGTGTCTATCGCTGGAATTATCTCATAAAACATATATACTACTCAAAATGTGATAAGCATCAAGGTTTTATTTTCCATATAGCACAGTGTAAAACACACCGAGTTTGACACAAATTTAATGACAGCCCAAAGGAGCAAGGATTGTAGTCTCAATTGTTTTTGTTTGAAAATGTCTTGAAGCTACTGCCTAAAGGAATTTGAATCAAGAACTGTCCTACCGAAGTACATCGAATATTTCTTCTAAAATTTGAATTTTGAGAAAAAAAAACACGAACAGCGTTTCTCTTGAGAATTAGCCCACACGTGGTCATTGCAAGCAAGCTTTTATCCCATACTGCAAACATCTGCCAGAATGCATTTTCAGACTAACTTTCACAGACAAATTAATGTTTAGTCGACTTTTGGTACATCTGTAGACTTTTAGAAAAATGCCATAATTTCAGGATTGTTTGAAAAATGCAAAGAACACTAGAACATTTGCTGTTTCAAATGTCTTGTAGTAAAAAAACTTCAAAGCATTATGTTAGAAAAGCAAAAGAGACCGACATCCGTGCTCCTTGGATAATGTCATTAAATATGAATCAAACTCAATGTGTGTTACACTGTGCTGTATGGAAAATAATAACTTGATGCTTATCAAATTTTGAGTAGTATATAATAAAAATCAATAAAATACATTTTTTGGTCATGTGACATTGACCATTTATACAAAACTTTCATTCCCCCTTCCTAACAATGCTCCACATTAAGTTTGGCTTTTATTAGCTAAGCGGTTTCAGCGAGATGTTTGAATACTATGGTCATATACATGTATATAGCCCCGGGGCAGGAGCAGACAACCCCTGGGGACAATTTTTTCATAAACAAATCTTTTGTCCATTTGCATACTCCCAGCAAGTTCTCCTCCATTTACTTACATTTTACTAACTTTCCCAATTTAAATGCATTGGCGATCTACGTTGACCTTGCCGTAAAACAGGTCAAGGTCATTCCAGGGTCATGATTTATAAAGACTTTGTAGAGCTCTATTGCCTAATGTTTCATGCCAAGTTTCAAAATCATAGGCTTTTCGGTTCTGGAGAAGAATATTTTTAAAGAATTTTGCTATTTATAGCCATGACGGTCATCTTGGTCATGAGAGCTGACCATTTATATTAACTTTCGTTCCCCTTACTAAGGGGGAACTCCACATGAAGAGATGCTCCACATGAAGTTTGGCTTTGATTGGCCGAAGGGTTTCAGAGGAGATCTTTGAAATTGTTGACGACGGACGACGGAGCATGATCATCCTACAAGTTTGAGTCTTTGGCTAAGGTGAGCTAATAAATCATCTAGTTTAAGGACTTATGTGTGGTCACTGTATATACATGTTTGAAGATTTGCCTGTATAAAAAAGCATTGTTTATTTTTGTCAGCAATGTTACATTCTTTAGCATGCTGTATCATGGGGCTGTTGAATATGTTGCAAATACATGGATTTGTGTATATATGATTGTGAAATGAGTGGTCCGCTCACAGCAAGTGAGTCATTTTTCAGTTACTGCTGGGTTGAAATCGTCGGACCCATTTTTCTTAGCTTTTTGAAAAACATAAGCCAGAATTTTTGATGTAGTCATTGACTCCAATCATAGAATCTGAAACAAAAGGCATGCCATCTTTCAGCTAACAATAAGCGAACACGAGCCGCCCCAAGTTACCCACTTTGAGAATTTTCCAGAAAAACATGTTTACACTAACTTTTCCCAGAGAAATACATTTCCATGACCCCAAAATAATCCTCAGTTTTGCAGATTATGTATCCTAGACATGTAGGCTTTGTGTAATGTTTATTCAAATGCATTCCATTTTCCAGGAAATGGGTCCCACGAAAACCAGTTACATTTCCAATTCTAAACCAAGCTATTTAAAATTTTAAAAGAATAACTATATTGAGTCATTCATAGTATCTGTGACGTCTATTAGCAATAATTGCACATCAACATTTAATTGACAGAGTAAAAAAAACAGTAGATATCTGTTTAACATACCCCACCCACTCATGTCAATATTGACAAATTGTTAATGTTTCAAGAATGTTAATGTTAATTTCTACTCATTTACGTTTATCCCGGACGCAAAAAGATCTATAGAGCTCAAGATGATTTTGTATAATTGCTAAAGCAATTAAGTATTGCCCTGGGGTTCAATATGCACATCATATGAGTTGTAAGTCTCAACAGTAACAGTTATTAATGAAAACTTGATTAAAATGAGAAAATCTGTTGAAATACTAAAAATTCTGACCAACAAAATACTTGTCCCTCGATCACTTTTCAACCTAGAAATCTAAAAACAACCAAATAACTGTAAAGTAAGAATAGAGGGACCAGGAATCGATGCAATTAAATTTAAAGTCCCAACATAGACATCAGTACATAAAACACAGCCAAACATTTTTCCGACAACAGACACGAAGAGCAGAATGACTAGCTTATTCCCAACAAGGTAGCCAGTTCAACCAGAACGAAATACAACGAGCATGACAGAGAGGTAGGCACAATAAACAGTAGTATCATGAAGATGAACCACTTTTCCTGGGACACCGATTATCGTTTTTACTGGGGACAACGCCGAAGGGACATCCTCGATTTCATTAAGAAAACAAACACAGTGTTCAACTGGCGAACACATGTAAAAAATTGTTGATGTAATTATGTTTAAATCCCAACCAAAGACACCAGAAATACAGGGATTATTGGCATGTAAAGCCAAGATACAAGCGATTTTATTAGTATATCCTCTTACTTTTCATCATTTCCCTTTTGTTTTAATAAGTCCTTTATATTCAAGAAACATAAACTGGCATACATGTATTAGATTGCAGGATGATATAGTGCATTATCACAGCTATCACTTGCTACTATTTAATATTATACTTAAGGGCTACTGTAAACCGAGATACATATGACTTAGTGAGTAGACACGTTTAATTTTCTGTGATTTGACTCCAGTTTCGTGTAACTTCTCATTAATTTTAATGAAACTAAACGCTGATGATTTATATATCAAACCACAAGGCTACATATAATTGCCAAAGCTACGATTTGATAGCAATTTCAGTACTTAATGGATATTTACAATGGAGATAAATTAAAGTGATTATTTAGGTAACCCTCAACACTTTTCCTGAAGTTTCACTCCACTTTTGGTAGACAGAAAATTACTGTGTTGATTTTGATTTGATCCCAGCCATTAATATGCATGAGAGTAAAATATTGGGCAATAGACATATCAGATAGTCAATGTTCTAACAATTGCTTGATACCATTTTAAGCATTCTAGGTATATTTGCTGCTGATAATTATATTTGGAAGTTGTTCATCCTTAATCGTTTTCAAATTTTCTCTCATTTCTACGGTTTTCATTTCTATTGTGTTAGTCAAAAATCAGATTAATTCTGTATCAGACTACAGTGCAATAGTACATTACCTTAGCATTTATTTGATACCATTTTGTAAATCCTATGCCCATAAACACCTTATATACATATTATTTTGCATGTATAGGTGAAATACTTTGAGCATGCCGCTTGAACCAATGTGATGAAGTTTTCCAGTGACATGTGAAGCTCATGGTCATATACTGTTTACCTCATAGAATCGCATTATTCAGCACATAGTGATTTACATGTAAGCATTCTGGTCAGCAAACACATATCTATGTCAGAGGCTAAGTGGCACAGTCAAAGTGTTATACACCCTATGCATATTCTATGATTGAATTGATTGAATCAACATTCATGAATACGTATATGAAATACTTGTCACATACGTGTAGGTTCATAACGTGGGGAAATTTATCAAATAGTTTCATTTGTAAGAAACAGTGTGCATTAAAGACAATTTTGATTAAAATTATTTTAATTAATATTTTCTAATTATTGTCAGTAATTTGTTTTAAATTATATTCGGTAATGTGAAATGTCTTTATTCATATTCATGAATATGGAAATTAGATCACTTCCATCAGTTACAAAAATGAAAGGGTTGTGTATAAGCTCCAATATAAAATGATAACAATCTCAGAGAGTATGATAAGTACCGTGATATGATCCATATTGTAGGTACACACATATTTCCGAGAAAAGCATTATTGGTTGCCTTGGACTTTATCGTTTAGTACATAATTTTATGGCATTTCTGGGCCTTACATGAACAATTTTGCACCACTGAAACTAAGTCCTGGTTGATACAAGAAAGTTTGCTACGGCCAAGTTTTGAATCGTCGGATTTTGGAAGACTTTGATTTTTAGCATACTTGTCTGCATCAGAGTCTGCATCAGAACATGTATTCAAACTTGATTCATGATTAAACCTACTGCTGGCTCGCGAGCTATTGGTATCGACTACCCTGTTAATTGCAAAATTACAAAATTTCTCTTTGGCTACATGTTCCAATACTTAATGTGTCACTGAGGAGGGTTTTGTAGCCGAAACAGCGGTATGATTCATCCTCTTTCTCATTAACATGTTCACTGCTCTTAAAGGACATGTTTTACTTTTTATTAGCTCACCTGAGCCGAAGACTCACAACAGAGCTTATTGTAAAGTAGTCGAATTGGCGTCCGTCCGTCCGTGCGTCCGTCCGTCCGTGACGCGTCCGTGCGTTCACATTTTCAAACTTGAATATCTCTAAGACAACAAAGCCAATCGCGATCAAATTTTGTCTTAAGTCTCAGTGAGGAGGGGAAAAGGTTGCATCAGGTTTTGGGCTAGGTCGGATCAGAACTCTGGTTTTCATGGCAACTGATAGCTCCCATTGAGTTTTAATGGGGAAAATGTTATGACCACTCTAGCAACTTCATTTTTGATTGGAAAAATCCCCATATACTTATAATGGGGAAAATGTTGTGGCCACTCTAGCGCAATTATTTTTCAGTGGATCTTCTTCATTCTTGCAGGTAACAAAGACAACTATAATTTCTCGGATGGGTTTGAATTTCAGCTAGAACCGACCTCTGACTGTGGAGTTAGCTGCCCTTGAGTGTTTGAAAAATCGTTATTTTGTGTTGTGGCCACTCTAGCGCCTTCAATTTTGATCGGATCTTCTTAATACTTGGAAGTAACAAGGATAGTCATAACACCTCGGATGAGTTCGAATTTCAGCCAGATCCAACTCTTGACTGCAGAGTTATCTGCCATTGACTGTGTGAAAAATCAATATTTAGTGTTGTGGCCACTCTAGCGCCTTCATTTTATTTGGATCTTCTTTATTCTTGGAAGTACATGTAACAAGGACATCCATAACATCTGGGATGAGTTCGAATTTCGACCAGATCCGACCTCTGACTGCACAGTTATCTGCCCTGGAGTGTTTGAAAAATCAATATGTTGTGTTGTGGCCACTCTAGCATCTTTGTTTTTCAGTGGATCTTCTTCATTCTTGCAGGTAACAAGGATAACTACGATATCTCGGATGAGTTCGAATTTAGACCAGATCCGACCTCTGACTGCGGAGTTAGCTGCCCTTTAGTGTTTGAAAAATCAATTTTGTATTGTGGCCACTCTAGCGCCTTCAATTTTGATCTGATCTTCTTAATTCTTGGAAGTAACAAAGATAACCATAACATCTTAGATGAGTTCGAATTTGAGCCAGATTCGACCCTGGACTGCGGATTTAGCTACCTTTGAATGCTTGAAAAATCAATTTTTAGTTTTGTGGCCACTCAAGCGTCTTTAATTTTGATCAGAAACACTGAGCGATCGTTGCCCTTGGGCTACTTGTTATAAATTTCAGCTTCGTTTCATTTATCATCAAACGCTTATAGTCTGTGTGATATCTTACTTTAGTAGATGGCATTTGGGAATAAAATAATGATGAACAGTTTTGAGAACCTGAGTTCTCAAAGAGTTCTCAAGGCTGTGAAATGAAAAGGTAGGTAATGGTCAGGAAATGACATGGTCATAACGGAAATTCCACTCAAAAACAGAGGTGGGAAAATCCTGAATTGACAATCAGATACTAATACAAAGAGAACATATCATTAACGGAATGAGCATCTATTTTGCAATAGGTAGCCACTCAGTTATCCGAATTTACATAAGTATATGAAAACGTACATAAGAGATGAAAACAGCACAAAGTTCAAAACCAAAACACAAAATAAATAACGAAACGTACAGCTGAAAGCCTTCAAATTCTCTGCATGCTGGTTAACATTTTCATACAGAATCTTGAAAATGTATTGAATTTCGGTGCTGAGAACAGTCTTACATTTGTGTAACCATACCTTTTTTCGAAAAATCGGAAAATGATGTAATAAAAACAACATTTAATAGGCAAGTGAAAATGGTAAATAAAGGAAAAGTCATGATATGTACAATAATTTTATTAAAATGAGTAGAAAGTACAACCCACGTTAATATGAAATACAGTTTCTTATCGAAAGTAAGCGGCTCAAAATGACTTGTAAATAACATTTTGATGTCTTAAGGATCCAGATAGATTTATCTTACACAGTCAGTACCTGGTGGGTACAGCAACTCCATTGCTCTCACTGGCGCTGAAAACGGATTTCGCATTGATATAATGTTTACATAATGTTAGCCCAATCTGCAAAGCAGGTTTGAAACAAAACGTTTACCTTATGAATGTTGATGTTTGTAAAGTTCGACAACGTCTACAGACAGACAAAAATAAAAGTGACGAAAAATGCCAACATAAAAAGAATCGGTCGACACCAAAACTAGAGGTAGTATGATAACATGCGGCATGTTAGTGTAAAAAAGGCGAGAGAAAAACGACACTGCTCCATTGATTTTAGACGTATTTTAAACGTACATGTATCTACGCTAAACCATCTGTCCTATCCACACAGCAAACCGCTCTCAGACTGGCGCTTGTTCCGACACCGAATTATCGCTTTTGACTGCCATTCGACGAACAACAAGATTTTTAGTTCCATTCAAAGATTACCAAAAGGCAATCACCACGAGCAAAAATATCTGGTTTTTTTTTTTTTTTTTTTTTTTTTTTTTTTTTTTTTTTTTTTTTTTTTTGCATGATCTTCTTATGATGTGGTCACGTGATTGATTAATTAAGAAATACTTTTACTTTACAGTGAATTATCGTGATTGTCGCGGGATGTTGGAGGGCAGTTGCGATTAATTAGTTCACGGCGGCGCTACCGGAGTGAAATAAATATCGCATCTGCCCGACAACATCACGCGTTAATCAAAGATAAATCAAGGTGAAGAAAAATTAGTTTGATTGTAACACGACTAATAAACAAATGCTTACATTTTAAAATGTTTCCAGTAGACTCATTGTCAGAGGACATGAATGTTTATGTGCGACATCACAAAAAGCCACCTTACGCGCGTAAGTTTGTTTACAGTGACTTAATGTTAATTTGCAAACGGTGACGTTTCCATTAGGTTCAATGGGAAAGGCGGTGACGTCGTGTTACAATTTTATGTACATTTGTAGCTGTTATAGTATAAATGCTTGAAAGTTGAAAATTAACAGTCATTCTCTTTGGCTACATGTTGCCAAATTTGAAGGGTCACTGATGAGGCTTGAGTAGCCGAAACCACCGTATGACCCATCCCTTTCTCATTAATATGTTCACTGCTCTTAAAGGATCCAGGTTTTATTTTTATTTGCAAAGAAAGAGAATGTAAAATTTAGAAGCAAAATCTTTGATGAAAAGAATTTTATTCAATTTTTAAAATTGATGTGTTGTCATTTTTGAATAGTGTATATGCATTTATTCTTTAAAACATCATTCCCACATGCTGTTTATGAACGAAGGGAAAATGTTATATGCATGTGTATATTTTCGAAATAGTCAGGTAGGGAAAAATATTGATTTATAGAATATATATAAATTTTTAGAATTTCTGTAAATTCAAAGTACACTTGTTCTATAAATTTAAAGATAAACAGGTAATCTGTCTGCGAAACGTTACGGAATGAAATTTAAACCACATCCCGAAACCATGTCCAAATTTGTGTCAACGTTCAACTTTTCATTTTTTGCATGGGATGTGTATCTTGCGGATGAAGTTGCAAACAAAAGAGCGCATCGTTTCTATTCAAATTTAACTACGCATATAGTTGATAAAAAATCCTTATTATGAAGCAAATGCATGATAGAAAAGAAGTATTACTAGAAGGCCAAATAAAAGATCTTCGATAAAACATTATATTGAAATATACAAAATCATAATAATACGAATTACTATCCGAAGAATTGTAAAAAAAACAAGTACTTGTTTAAAGTCGACAAAGCCTTAAAGCAACACTCTGCAACAAAACTAAAGAAACTAGTCTGACCTATTTATTGCAGATGACATCTAATAAGATAGCTAGAGCGAACCAGACGATGTCCAGCTCTGTAAGTCATTATACGAAACATACGTGGTTTGTTCATAAATAACGTAGACTTTTGCTGTAAACTGCTCACTGACCAAAGCATGGTACTGAAACATGTATCATGTTGTTTTGGAATTCACGTGTGATCAGTGAACCAAACTTATGCGTGATAACATTTATACTATTGGCACACGAGCTGTTTATTTTACCATGGTAACGGTCACCCGGGGCACGCCGATTTTTCACCTCCTTTGTATGCATTTAGTTGCTTATAAAACAGTTGATAATCAACACAATCGCTTGAAATTACGTCAGAATTACACCAAGCGTCATTACAACGTTAGCTGAAAAGAAAATGACATCATTTGGCAACTGCATTCGGAAGTAAACAACTATTTAAGTTCCTCGGAGCCAACGTCAAAACGTCCAGTTTTTGCGGCAATGGATCGCCTTGAAAACCGTACAGTAATCAAATTTTGTCGAGATACCGAGGAACCACGAAGTAAGACTTCTTTCAGTCGGACATTGGTCTTTCAGTGGTAAAAAAAAGTTTCAGGAGCATGAAGATTCGATTCAAGAACGGTCGGGTCAAGTGTCACGGAGAAAACGTTGACGTCGATTTGTGACGCCCTGGATGAAGAGAGGCGATTGACTGTTCATGCCCTGTCCGAAAGGTTTTATATGAGTATAGAAGCTGTGTACAAAGTGTTGACAAAGCAGTTAAACATGTCAAAGGTGGATAATGATGACTACTTTGAGAAGAAATGAACACATCAGTAACAGTTCTTCATCATTCAACGCTGATGACGTAGTTGACGTTGCGTTACCCAGTTGACGTGCCCCGCGGTCATGGTATTAGCTGTCTTTTGGAGCCTGTAACTTTCCTAAACCTCATCGGATCTACACCAAACCTGGCGACATGACGGCGAATTGATACGGATTTATGCTGATATTATTTTTATTGCAATATTTTATCACATTTTAAAATTATCAAGTTAGTTTACGATATTTATGAAAATCCCTCGTACATGTCGAAATACATAATGCATTGTTTTCAATGCAGCTTCTGTAGCAAACTACACATCCCATGCAAAACGAAAAGTGACATTCCCTGGCACAGGCACAAGACGCAAATGTGGACATGGTTTTGGGATGCGGTTATCATTCAGTGACGTTTCGAAGACAGATTACCTGTTCGATTTATAAATTTATAGAGCAATTGTACTATAATTTTATAGAAACTCTATAAATGTATAGCTATTCTATAAATAAATATCTTTTCCCTACCTGATAAACATTGGACACTAAAAGTAGTATCGAATACATGCTATTGCGTGTAAAAGTCTGATTTTTAATTTCAAGAGTATTAATGAAAAAATTAAATTGCCGAGAATAAAATGAAAAAAAAAAAAAAAATGTATATACATGTACATGTACCTACAAAATGGCCTGTATCTCAGCAATTAAAAGTTTTGATGTGCTGACATTGTTGCAAAAATATTAGTAAGACAATATTATACAATGCATTTTCTCTAAAATTTCTAGCTTTCATTAATATTCATGAAAGTGAAAATCAGATAAGTCGTAACAGACTGAGGATGATCGACCATTGTAATATTTACCAACGTATTCTTTCGACGTCCGTACCGTTTTTGATGGAGACTAAAAGTTGGGTTTTGTAAAGCCAAAAAGAAAGTAATCCCAGTAAAACTTTTCGTAAATCCTCTTCACTAGCGGTTTTGGAATATCTTTAAGATATTCATCTAATACCTCACTGCTTTTTCTATGTGGGTATCCAGTCTGATTGCGCTCTGGTAGTTTTATGTACTTATCTGCTCCGACGGACTCAAGAATTTCATTCATATCTTCACCAAAACTGTCTGTTGAACCAATAAAATCAAATGTCATTCTACACGGACTACACATTCTAGAAAGAGATGCCAAATGTGCCTCAATTTGCTGGTCTGGTATTTCTGCTACAATCTGCAGAAAGGTCTCAAAGCTCATATTGTAGTTCGACCTAAATACATGATTCGGTAAATGTGCCCTATATGCTGACAGGAGTCTTTCAATGGGATCTCTGACAAACATGAATTTCTTATAGGTTTTAAAATCTGCTTCAAAGCTTTCCACTGATTCATATTTCTTGTCAAACTTTGGTCCTTTCCAGGCGAGGTGTCTGCTTAACTGATTAGTGTCGTCATATTCATCTAAGTGGTCGATAACATACAGGATTCGCCCAATATTGGTAGAACCAGCTTTATGGACTACACAGTTAACGAGTTTGAAATCCCTTGAAACGATCCATTTTCCCTCAGTTAAGAACCCTTTCTTTTGAAAATCTGTCGTTGTGTTGTTTGCCTTTATCTCTTCACATGCCTTTAACAGATGTTCCTTCAGTCCGTTGCCATTTGGAGGCTCTTCCACAAAAGGCTTATAGGTAGACGAAACGGCCTGAAATGGTAGTTATAAAATAATTAAATTACATATTCATGCTCTATACGACATATTTTAAGAAATATTTACGTCTATACCACCGCCTTAGAACAGTCAGTATGGCGTTTACTTCATTAACGTATTGAAAATGTACAAACTTTATATCCTGCGTTTTGTTGTTATTCTTAGACTATGAAACAAAGTCATATAATTCCAACATTACTAATTTTCTACATTCTGATTGGGTGTTTGGAAGACTTTAAACTTCGATAAAAGCAATGCGTAAGAACGCTCGGTTTTCACTTTAAAAATGGTGCGACGTTACGTGATTACGTGACGTTTCTTCGAAGTAACGTTGACGTCATAAAATCTATACGTCATAAAAGCAATGGCTGAACGCATTTTGAAGGCGCCGAAATGAATATTAAGAATTTTTACAAGCATGGACGCTTTTTCTTTTAACGGAAAATCGTAAGGTAATCTTGTTGTGTGTTGAAATTTTACTTTTGAATTACTATTGTTCAGAGCCCCAGTTCGAAATCGACATGTCTTTCTATCGGTCTAGACGGCGATATTTTCTCCCAAAAGAACACTTTTGAATAAAGGTGAGATGTTTTAAAGCTCCCGCTTTTACAGCCTGCCTAAAGAGCAACCAGTTATAGCTACTTTTAATTGCGAAAGTGAGTGCTTTAAAGGAGCGAATTATTATTTTTGTTGATTTTATCGATGTGTAAACTCAGGCGAACTACTCACTAACTTTTTTTTCCATAAAGCCCTTCGCCTGAGTTTATACATCGATAAAATCAACAAAAATTGAAATTCGTTCCTGTAGTAAAGCTGTATCCGAACTCAACCAAACCAACGACGAGGAAACAATGCTGTGTTAAAATGAACTGAAACCTTAGTAACATCAAAAATTGGGTACTAGATCTATACGTATCACCATTGACAGTCAAAGCTCAGGAAAACATTTCAAACCGTAACTAATTAGTGGCATATGATAATTCAATTAACGATTTCTAACATGTGAACATGTAACAACATTGTAGCATACAGGATTCTCCCAAAATTGACATAACCAGCTTTATGAACTAGACTAGACGGAGAGAGGAGCGAGGTCACGAAGTGTATTGGAGTGCAGGTTAGCCAGCTGATCTAGAACCATTTCGTTTGAAAATTTGTCGTTATATTGGATGACATTATATCTTTACATGCCTGTAACAGATGTTCCTTCTGTCCGTTGTCACTTTTAGGCGCTTCTTCAAAAGGCTTGTAGGTAGACGAAATAGCCTGAAATAGTAGTTATAAGATAATCAAATTACATATACGTCCTTCATTGGGGGCGACATTGAACTTGAGACATATTTCTTTGCCTTTAAATGATAAATGGAACCACAATAAAATACCACAATAAAATAAAGTGTATTGTCCAAAATACTCTTTTTTATTGAAATAGCACGGATATGGACAATACAAATAAAAAAGAAAAACACAATGCTCCTATCTTAAACCTTTGTTATAAATCCACCAGAGTATACGATCATTTAGCAGAATATGTCACGCAGTGTATAGCCTGTCACGCAGTGTATAGCCTGGTTTCTACGGACAATTTTTCTTTGACGAAGAGTGTTCGTCACAAAAACTTTGGCAATGAATTTGCGTTCATACTCTGCAAAGATTACTTATATTACTTAGCTCGCTTACCTTTGTCACAGATGTTGGGCAATTAAACTTCGCCACAGAATTGAATTAACATAAGCATATTTTTCTGCGACAAACCTACTTTGTCAAAGAAAAATTGTCCGTGGAAACGAGGCCTAAAACATACCATCAATAGCGTTATGAAAGGATTTACGTCTAGATCACCGCCTTAGAACGTATTGAACGTGTATAAACTTATCCTTCATATCCTGCATTTTGTTGTTTTTCTTAGAATATGAAACAAAGTCATGTTAAGCTGTATCCTAACTCAACCAAACCAACAACGAGCCATCAACGTTATGTTACAATCAATTCAAACCTAATTAAATGATTAAAAATGTGGCATAGGTATATACGAGTTTATATATCTTCATTGAAAGTCAAAGCTAAGGAAATTATTTCAAAGCGTGACTAATTTGTGGCATATAATAATTCCTTTAATGATTTGTAACATGCCAATATGTAATGACAGTGTAGCATACGAGCCGCCTCATGGGAAAAGCAACAATCTGCATAGGCAAAAACAAAGACGCAGATCAGCTTCGAGCTTCGCGGTAACCGCGAATCTGATCAGCGCCTTTGTTTTCGCTACTCGGATAGTACAATTCCTGTTCTACTTAAATCCGAAATTTCAGGCTTCTAGCTCTTTTCTGTGCTTGTACAGGCCGGTTTGTGTCGGGCCTGTTCGGAAACCACATTGTTGGTTTTCCCACGAGACGGCTCATATGTCGTTATATTGGTTGCCATTATATCTTTACATGCCTGTAACAGATGCCCCTTCTGTTCGTTGTCATTTTGAGGCTCTTCTTCAAAAGACTTGTATGCAGACGGAATGGCCTGAAATAGTATTTATAGAAAGTTAAGTTACATATACGTCCTCTATGGGAAACGACAAATTTCGTTTCCTTTAAATGATGAATAAAAGGTCAAGTGCATACCATAATAAAATAAGGTGTTTTATCCAAAATACCCCGTATCATTGAAGAGCACGAACATGGACAATACAAAAAAAAAAAAAAAAAAAAAAAAAAAAAAAAAAAAAAAAAAAAAATAAGATTATGTCACGCAATGTAACACATACCATTAATAACGTTATGAATTATTTAGGTCTAAAGCACCGCCTTTGAATAGTACGTATGGCGTTTACTTTATTTACGTATTGAAAAAATATACAAACTCTATCCTGCATTTTGTTGTTATTCTAGAATATGAAACAGGTCATGTAAAGCTGTATCCTAACTCACCAAACCAAACAAGATTAAACGTTGGGTCATAGCTATATAGTACGTGCTAAGCTAAGAAAAAATATTTTCGCGCGTGGATAATTTGTGGTATATGATTAGTTATTTAATGATTTCTAACATTTAATATGTAACAACATTGCAGCAAAGTCACTTATCCCTACTCAACTGGTCCAAATAAATCAAGCCCCGAGTCAGCTTTTCTCCATTGACGTCAATGTCCAAGTTTAAGATGTTTGTTTCGTAAGTGGTCAACGTACAAAAAAGTTGATATATATCCGGTGGTCGTTTTGAGCGTTTCATGTTATAAGTTTCGCGAGTTTAGTGGATGTTGAAGGTAAGATGTTTTTTTTTTTTATCAGAAACGTATTATAAAAATCAAAGAATATCAGGCTATCAGTTTTTTTGCCGTTGAATGTCTACCCGAATTGGTAGTTGAAAAAAATAAACCGTTTTACTGCAATTGCTTGCGCCCCGTTTGATCGGTGGTGAAAACGAATCAAACACAGGCTAGAATGCCATATGAGTGTTCCTTTGCAAGCTTTCTGTAATCAATGGTCGTTGAAATAAGTCATATGTACACTAAATTAGCTTTTCAGACATAATTTCAAAATCATTCAAGCTTTTCTTTCAACGCTTAGATCGATTTTGTACCGGTGGTCAACTTGAAATTGCGGTGGTCGTATTGATCAATGGGAATTACAATGTAAATTTTCATCATAAGAGAAAGCCAGCAAAAATGCAACTTGATGTCGTTTCCTGTAAGGGGTCAGGGCAACATGAATGGAGATGCATTCTAGACACAGCCACATGAATCGCTGTCCTCATAACTCGATTCGTTGGTCCATTAGCCCTTAAGAAACATACAATTTAGCAATGTGGTATGTATTTATTTCTAATTTTGGTAACATCAATACATGTTATACAAATACTATCTCACACAAGCACTAATAATGAACGACAGACAAAGACGCAGCATCACACATTGTATTAGTAAACAAGAAATATCTTTAAAAAAGATAATCGGCGTGCTTTAAATGGAGGTGGGTTATAATATGTTCTGCGTTTTGACTCGAACATAATGAAGTGTGTGGTCACAGCCTTCTATGCTTGCCTTATACAGGTTGAACTAAAACATTTTAAAACACTACATGTAATAGGCAACCTTACTGGAAAATAGTTTAGTTTGTTTTGGTTTAACCTCCTGTTCAACAATTTTCAGTCCTCTTTCTGGGAATGCTTCACATGAAGTTTGATTTTGCTTAGTTCTGTGGGTTATTAGTACAAGAACTTTAAAATTGTGAATGAAGATAATAGATGCCAGAGCATGCTTCACTAAAAACTCACCTGATGAACTTTCGGCTCTGGTGAGCTTAAAATGTCGAAACATTGCTAGACTTTAAGCTTAGCTTGGCAGCTCAACACATGTGCTTATAACTGGAGATATGTGATGGAGCTGAGCTACATGTATCAGAAATGAACAAGGTAAATACAATTTGCAATTTGTTTACTATTTTGAAAAGCCGACCCCTGGGCTTTTCTACCTTTGCCATGGCATAAAGTCAACATATAATACAGATTGAATCATTCTGAAGTACAGTTAGATTGTGTTCCGTACGATGGGATGGCCTAGGTCAGGGACTCACATAGATATGATCTATGCTTATAGGTTACTGTCACAGTGCCATCGCATTTTTACTCATTTCTACTTCTATTCACCCCTTTTGTAGCTGCAGAACATCCACTGGTGATTTCTATATATTCTATTCATAGAAACCTCTGAACAGTTGCCCCTTCGCGGACCCCACCACTAAGTTCTCCTAACCACCATGGGAAGTCAATTTTGCTATACTAAGATGAAATTTATCATTTACAAACTATAAATTTGTCTCCAGAAGTACATTTAATGCAGATAAAATACAGTCTACGGTATAATGTCCATTCCAGTAGTCCGTTCCGGTAATTATGTCCATTCTGGTCCATTCCGGTAAAGGAACGCACCCGGAAATCCTCATGACCTAAAAAAAGTCGATCTCGTCTAAATCTCGCGGCTCGTCTAAATCTTGCTAATTTACATATAAACCATAATTTGTCCAATGAAATAGTGCCAATGAAATTAGGTCAATACTTAGCTTAGACGGCTCACGCCGAAAAATTCTCGTACAATTATCTTAGAATCTCCTGTTCTTAAAAGACACGTGATTTTCCGTTTATACTGATATGTCTTTTAATAAACATTATTAGTGCTTGTGTCGGCGATGCCTCGTTGGTGTCCATAATCTGGTGAATTACTCCCGGCATTCCTCGCATACGATTATACTTCGTTCCAGTGAATGGTCATACTTTAGGTGACGGCTTAATTTGAGGTTTGACTATGGGCATCAACGAGGCTTTGCCGACACAAGCACGAATAATGTTCATTACAAGATATAACAGTATCAACGGAAAATCACGTGTCTTTTAAGAACAGGAGATACTAAGTTATTTGTACGTGAAATTTTTACTAATACATTGTATGATGCTGTGTCTTTGTCTGTCGTTCATTATTAGTGCTTGTGTGAGACAGTATTTGTATTACTTCACAATGGACAATTTACGTATTACTTCTTATTGTCGAATCAGCAAGACTGGCCCTGCTCAACATTAGAACGACAGACATGTCATCCAATGCTTTTCAAATCGGACAATTAATCATTTCAAAATTGCTCATGTTAATGTCAAACTGACCATTTTGTTTTCAAATCATCTTGACCACAGTTATTCTAGTGTTTTTTTTTCTTCTAGTCAATGCGAAATATGTATATAAATTCAATGCAACTTGCATGATGTTGTATTTGAATAGTTGATGTTACCAAAAGGTAGTAATAAATACATACGATATTGCTTAACTATAGTTCTGATGGGCTAATGGACAAACAAAATCAAATAATGAGGACATCGACGACATTTATTATGAAGTGACAGTGTCTAGAATGCATCACCATTAATGACCCTAACAGAAAACGACATCAAGTTGCATTTTTGCTGGCTTTCTCTTGATGAAAATTTACCTTGTAATCCCATTGATCAATACGACCACCGCACTTTCAAGTTGGCCACCGGTATAAAATCGAACTAAGCGTTGAACGGAAAGCTTGAATGATTTTAAAATTATGTCTAGAAATCTTATTTAGTGAGTGTTCATGTAACTTACTTCAACGACCATTGGTTATAGAAAGCTTGCAAAGGCACAATCAGGGCATTCTAAATTTCTAATCTGTGTTTTGACCAGATTCTACTTTCGTTTTCACCGCCGATCAAACGGGGCGCAAGCGATTGCTGTAAAACGTTTTTCAACTACCACTTCGGGTAGACATTCAACGGCAAAAAAATGATAGCCTGATATTTTATTTTTATTTTTCTTATATGATTTTGGTAAAAGAATATCTTACCTTCAACATCCACTAAACTCGCGAAAACTAATAACAGGAAACGTTCAAAACGACCACCGGATATATACCAACTTGTTTTACGTTAACCACCGGCGGTGGTCAATTTGCACTCTACCGGGCGTGGTTATGCAATGAAAACTTTCGTACTCACATTAAACCGCTCAAATAAGATTTTAGTGAGACTTAAACGATACCTTTTAAGTAGCAACGGGACTGTACCTGTCCGAAGTAACCTTCAATTGTGTTTTTATAAATATCAAAGATGCAGAAAAAATATCATTC
The DNA here is from genome assembly GCA_964017185.1 of Rugalucina vietnamica. Classification (NCBI taxonomy): domain Eukaryota; kingdom Metazoa; phylum Mollusca; class Bivalvia; order Lucinida; family Lucinidae; genus Rugalucina; species Rugalucina vietnamica. Next base: position 66,033,223 of record OZ024869.1, on the reverse strand, counting down.
ATATCAACCTAAAGATATTTTATACATGTATACTGATGCATTACACACCTCTCGAAACCAGGAATCAATATTTTCAGGGGTCAAGGTTTCACGTTCTACTGAGAATTCAACTAACGAAAATGGTTTCCACTCAGTAGCTGAAAAGACACTCAGATATTCATTCTTTGCAGTGACCATCTTACATTGTTTATGCGCGGCTCTGGTAGCATGTGTCGTATCACAATTACCACAGGCAATACATACCGGAGATAAACCTTTCAAACCCTTGGATAGGACTGTGTACTGTTAATCGATTGCTGCGGTCATACTTTACCAGATGCTTTTGGATAGACAAAAAAGATGCCAATGGGCTCCACAAATGCCCCTTAAACTAAGGAAAGTATTAAAAAGGGGAGCTAATTTGTGGTGGTATATAATAATTTATTCAATGAATTAAAACATGTCAATATGAAACACGTTTTAGTAATGCCATTTATCCCTCTGCAGCTTATTAACTAAACTGTTCAAAATAAATGAAGCACCACGACAACTTTTCTACAAAGACGTCAATGTTCGAAATTAAGACTTTTAATGCGAAAATCTCTATATCAAACTCATCCGTGATTTCATGATTGTCCTTGTTACCCGCGAGCATGAAGAAGATCTACAACACAAAAACACTTCAACTAAATAAGATAAATCAACCCTGAAGAATATATTACCGGCATACTTCAAAACACGATAATCAGTGTTTGCAATGATATTCTAAATTATCCAAGAGAATCCATATAATTGCCATTTAGTACTTTATGATGGCTTGTGAACAAAGCGTGCCAATTACTGGAAAGCATGTCCGTGAACTGTATAACGCTTTAAACACCACTTTTATACAATAAAACTGGTATGTATCTATTTTTGTCCCCTGCTTTTTCGAAAACAAAAAAAAACAAAAAAAAACAAAAAAAAAAAAAAAAAAAAAAAAAAAAAAAAAGCGGAGTAATATTAATTTTGGTTTATCGTCCTTCCTTATGCCCGTCCTTCCGGATGTGTCATTTCGTCGCGCTAAATACATGTAGTAATGTAGTATGTACCTTTTGTGCGCAACTCCTCCTACAGTTTTATTCCGATTGTTTTGAAACTTTACAGATGTCTTGGTCATGCTTTCTTGTGTATTTTGACAATGAAAGTGAATTGGACAGTGGGCATTTTTGTGCGCAACTCCTACTGTTTTTCCGGTTTTTGAAACTTGACAGATGTCTTTATCATGCTTTGAAGATGTGAACGTGGTTTGGGTATAATCTTCCGATCAATTCTGACATTTTGTTTTGCAATTTAAACTTGGTCGTTTTTCGGGCATTTTGACAAGTATAGTGAATGGATAGTGTGTACCTTGTGTGCATAATTCATCATACCGTTTTATTCCGATTCTTTTGAAATTCGACAGATAACTTGACCATTCTTTAAAATGTGCAAGTGGTTTGAACATAATTCTCAGATTAATTCTTGACACGTTTTCGAGCATTTACACTTAGAAAGAAATGGTATAGTGGGCACTTTGTGTGCGCAACACTCCAGCAGTTTTTATGCTGATTCTTTTGACTATGGACAGATGATTTGAACAGAAACGAAGATATGCATGTAGTTTAAATATGCGTACATCATTTATAGATTATATTTGTGTCACTTAACAATCAAGGCGAAGGAATTCAGTCTCTGAATTTGCTTGTTTGTAATTGTATTCCGAAACATAAATTGTTGGTACGCTTTAGAACCGCCTCCGTGAGACGAAAACGTGTACCCACAATTGATGTTTTGAGTATAAATATTAAAAATATATTTTTTTCTTTCACTGAAAATTTTCAGTTTTTTTCGTAATGTACTTTATATATATATATACATGTATATGAATTATTTAAAACATGTTTATGAGACGTATTCTTTAGCTTTTAGGAAATTGTTTGCAAAGATCTTCATTTAAATATGTAAATCGCTATATTCATGTAAAACACAAAAATAAATGATTTTTGTAATAAGTCTGTTTGAAAAATTGTGTTCGGTTTGTCTATAATCTTCATTGTTTATATTCACGTTTTATATTACATTAACATTTAAAAGTCGGGTTTTGCAAACCCAAACAGAAAGTAATCCCAGTAATATTTTTCATAAACTTTTCGTATAAGTGATTTAGGAATGTCTTTTAGAATTTTTTGTAACGTCTCTGTAGTTTTCTGTGGTGAATATCCAGTTTCGTTTGGTTTGGGCAGTGTTATATATTTGTCTGCACCCACAGATTGAAGAATTTTATTCATATCCTCATTAAAATTGTCTACAGAACCAATGAAATCAAATTTGATTCTGCACGGACTACACATTCTAGAGTAGGAATAATGGTGTACATTTGTGTTTTCATGTGGAGTGGCCGCAATCTTTTCAAGAAAAGCCTGAAAAGTGTAGTTGTGGTGCCTGAACATGCTGCCGGGATTGTGGGATTTATATGCTGACAGAAGTCTTTCGATGGGCTCTCTAACAAACATGAACTTCGTGTAGGATTTGAAATCTGCCTCAAAACTTGCTTCATCTTCATACATCTTCCTGTACCGAGATCCGATAGAAACGTGTTTATTTACTTTATTGGCGTCCGTATACTCATCCAAGTGGTCAAGGGCGTATAGTGTCCTTCCAATATTTGTTGTTCCAGCTTTAAGCACTGCACAATCTAAAAGTTTAAAACGCCGTGAAATAAGCCATCTGCCCCTATTTAATTTCCCTTTAAATTGGAAATCCGAAACATTATTCTCCTTCAGGATCTTGCATGCCTTTAGCAGGTGTTTCTTCAGACCATTGTCATTTTTATGTTTTGGAGAAAAGACCTGAAATGAGTAATGGGAAATAGCATTCATGAGAACAAATGAAAAATGAATTAATAAAAAAAGACATTATTAAATAATAACATTTGACAACATACAATATTCGGTTAACACTGTCAAAAATACACTAATAAGCGCCGTAGCTCTATTGCGACAATGCTGACCGCGATAGAGAATCAAATCCGGTATATTTCAATCATGGTGTTTCCTTTTTTGCTATTCCCTACAGCTAGTTTTTCCACATTTTTTCCATTCCCTTAATTTGGACTGAGCATTTGACAGTTAGTGGATAAATAAGTGTGCACTCAGTAGTGGTAATCTGTCCTTGAGAGGCTTATCAATAATCGGTGTGGCAAGGATAACCGTGCTGGCCTTAACTTATCTGTAAACCGTTGACGTAAAGCACAAAACAAACGAAACAATCTTTTCTGTACAGTATTTATCTGCAAAACTTTGCGTCACTACATTTGTATGTCTATCATTGCCTATTTAAATACCCGGCTTTTAGGACAAAGACATACCGGGTATCCAAGAAAACATGAAACATTGTAAATTCTCATAAAACTCTCATAAAGGTTCTCAAAAGGGATATGCTACAAAATGTTGATGTTGTGAAATGCCTAAAACACACATACTATTTAATGGTATACTTTGACGCGATTCAAATGTTTTGATTTTTGGAGGTTTAAGTATGCAATGATCAGGAAAAGGCGCAATCAGAAAGAACTTCCCTTTCCAAAAAACGAGGTGGGGAAACCATAAATTGATAACTGGGTACTTACAATAAGAAAACATATCGTAAGCCTAGTAAGCATCTATTTCCCTATAGGCGGCCACTCAGTTACCAGAATTTAAAAAATATGAAGACTTACATGTTGTTCAAACAGCACAAACATTCGACTCCAAAACATAAAACAAATAGAACCGCAACAGAAGTTACGCCTTGGAACGATCAGTTATATAAAATTACTGGATGAGCGGGGGCTTAAACCAGCTTTACAGGCGCCTAACCTCATCCCCCTCTTGTGCAGTGGCTCTAGTAGCTTTTATAAAAAAATGCCTAAATTTTCTAGTTTCAATGTTAAGTATGAGCATCTCATAATAATTTTGTACTATCACGAAGCAATTTGAAGTACATGTATCACTTTTTGACATTTTTATACATTTTTGTTTTTGTAAAACCATTTTAGGATGGTGTCCAGTAGAGCGAACGTAGAAAATATATCATACGCCTCTGCTGTTACTTATCCTGGACCACCAGACCTGGTCTCATTTTAAAGCTTAGATACATTCATCCCCTGATCTAATTTGTATATTTATAATCAAACATCAAAATCACAGACAAAATATTAAAAACTCGCAAATAAGCTAATTTTAGGTCTAAGCTCATTGTGATACATTGTCATTGCACCAATTATACGATTTGGGCTATCAATAAGCATAAACACTGTAAGTGGCATCAAATCAATGATATGGCAGTGTACTATTACCATTAAGTCTGATATAAGACTCATCTTATTTAGGCCATATTAGCTATATTCAGAACCAAAGTATCACCCTAGAAAGGTGAATATATATCGAAATGACAATTAGGTACTAATATAATAAAACAAAGTCTATGCCGGGTGAGCAGTAAGTTATTTCTCTAAACATGGTCACTCGACTGCATGAACTATTCTTCATATATGGATACGCACAAAAAGCATCAGTATAACATGTCCATGAACTGTATACCCACTTACAACCCACTTTTATAGAGTAAAACTGGTGCGTGCAGGCTTATAAATTTTACTTAGTTTAGCTTTAAACCTAGATTGTGGGTACTCGTCAGAACCGTCTTGTCGAGGCAGTTCTAGCCCTTAATCAATGTTTTGAGCAAAAATAATAAAATGTTAAAATCTTTATACTAAAATTTTGCATTTTTTTAATTTCACTCGATATAGTAAGTATGTAAGTAAGTAAGTAAGTAAGTAAGTAAGTAAGTAAGTAAGTAAGTAAGTAAGTAAGTAAGTAAGTAAGTGAGTGAGTGAGTGAGTGAGTAAGTAAGTAAGTAAGTAAGTAAGTAAGTAAATCCTTAAGTTACCCAATTGGTAAGAATCAATCTTCCTCGGGGCTCTCTAAAACAAGTTAACATACTTACTACGACATAATATAATGGATGAAAACAATATTAAAAATTACGATAATAAAAGTAAGTTCGATAATTTCAGAGGGACACCATTGCATTGGCATGTTTCGTAATGGTCGTTAACAGCACAATTCCGACACCAACGCATTGAATATAGCCACTACAGAAGAGCGGCATTTGATCATGTATACATGTAAGATGACGTACATGCAGTGGTTTAATCGGTTTACAAGCGCCTTTCCTCGCCCTAAGCTTATGCAGTGGCTTAACAGTTGAGTCAGTTGTTAGGTCCTACTGGTCAATCTCTAACAAGTCAATAAATAATCTCGGTCAGACAAATTATAATAAATGTCATGGCATAACACAAATCACAAAAAAAAAAAAAACAAAAACAAAAAAAAAAAAAAAAAAAAAAAAAAAAAAAAAAAAAAAACATACTACCCACCAAATGGACTGCATTTTTTAGTACCTTTTGTAGCCTCTGACTGAAAGTAAGGAGATACAGAACATGTGTTGCATCAATGAAGTTTTAAGTTTTCAAGTATTCAAGTCCATTTCGTGACCTTAGGAAAAGGCAATTTACTTATTTTCAATGAAAGTCGGTTTACTCAGACACAACAAGGCCATTCCAGCCAAATTTTGTAGGTAAGTTTTAATTGTAACGCAAAGAAAAAAAGTTCTCAAGATTTTAAGGTTACTTTGTTACTACGACTGCGATGTCCATAGACTAACCAGCAGAAATCAGGTTTTGGTCCAACTTTAACGATACCTATTACGTACCCGTCTGAAGTTTCCTTCATCCGTGTTTTCATAAATATCAGAGATGCCGACAAAATATCATTCGTATCAACTAAAAGACATTTTATAACTGATGCATTGTACACCTCTCGAAACCAGGGATCAATATTTTCAGGGGTCAGATGTTCACGTTCTACTGACAAATCAACTTACGAAAATGGATTCCACTCAGTAGCTAGGAAGCCGAAAAGATATTTATGCTTTACAGTGACCATCCTATATTGGAAACTGAACAGATGTCTTGGCCATGATTTGAAAATGTGCATGTGGATTGAAAATAATTCTCAGATTATTTTTTTTGCCAAATTTTTTCGCAGTTTGAACTTAGTCGTTTTTCGGGCATTTGTGTAAACGCAAAGATAAGTAAATGCATTGTGTGCGCAACTTTAACAGTTTTTATGCTGACATAATCTGAAGATATGCATGTCATTTGGATATACATTATTCATAAATAATATTTGTGTGACTAAACAATCAAGGCGGGGGTCATAAATTCTCTGAATTTGCTCTTTAGATCACCTGAGCCGAAGGTTAAAGAGGTGAGCCATGCTCCGGCGTCCGTCCGTCGTTGTCGTCGTCCGTCGTCGTCCGTTGTCCATAATTTCAAAGATCTTATGCTCTGAAACCGCTCGACCAATCAAAACCAAACTTCATGTGGAGCATTCTTAGGAAAGGGAAACGAAAGTTTATATAAATGGTCCAGGTCACATGACAAAGATGGCCGCCATGCCCATATATGGTAAAATCATAAAAAAATTCTTCTCTGGAACCGGTGGACCGATATCAATGAAACTTGGTATGTAGCATTGGGGACTCTGGCCCATTATAGTTTATATAAATCATGACCTTTGGTTGATCTTGACCTAGTTTACGGCAAGCTCAACTTTGGTTACATAGGCTTTTCAATGGAAAAAAAGTGAAAACATTGTATTTTTCAGGAAGTTTTGTAGCCTGTGACCTGAAAGTTTATAGATACAGACAACATGTTGAGCTAATGAAGTGTTGTGAGTATTAAAGTTCAAGGTCATTTCTTGACCTTGGCCGAAGGTCATTTACAAATTAAATGTAGAGCTTAATTTTCTAAGTTACCACTCGACCAATCAAAGCCAAATTTTATATGAAGTATCCTTAGGAAAGAGGAACAAAAGTTTACATAATGGTCATGGTCACATGACAAAGATGGCCACCATGGCTATAAATAGCAAAAACTTTAATATATTCTTCTCCAGAACCAGAAGGCCTATGATTTTGAAACTTAACATGAATCATCAGGGGGAGGAGATCTACAAAGTCTATATAAATCATGACTCTGGGATGATCTTGACTCATTTTACGGCAAGGTCAACATAGGTCGCCCATGCATTTGAATGGGGAAAATTGTCAAAATGTCATTTGAAGGGAAAAACTTTATGGAAATGGGCAAATGGATGATTCTGAAAAAATGGGCCCCAAGGGCAGGTATGCCCCCACCCCGGGAAAATATACATGTATATTACCAAAATATTCAAAGATCTTCTTCTCTGAAACCGTTTGGCCAATCAAAGCCAAACGTCATGTGGAGCATTCTTAGGAAGGGAGAATGAAGGTTTATATAAATGGTCAAAGTCGCATGACCAAGATGACCACTATCATGGCTATAAATAGCAAAAACCTTTGAAAAACAATTATTCTCCAGAATCAGAAGGCCTATGATTTTGAAACTTGGCATGAAGCATCAGGGAGAGGAGCTCTACAAAGTTTAAATAAATCATGATCTTGCGATGACCTTGACATATTTTATGGCAAGGCAAACATAGGTTGCTCATGCATTTTAATGGCAAAAAAATAGCAAACTGTAATTAAATGGGTGGGAAACTTGCTGGGAGTATGCAAATGGACAGGAGATTTATGTTTAAGGAAACATGTCCTCCGGGGGCTGTCTGGCCCCGCCCCTGGGCTATATACATGTATATGACATAATATACAAACATCTTCTTCTCTGAAACCGCTTGGCCAATCAAAGCCAAAGTTTTTGTGGAGCATCGTTATGAAAGGGGAATGAAAGTTAATATAAATGGTCATGGTCACATGACCAAGATGGCCACCATGGCTATAAATAGCAAAAACCTTTATAAATCTTATTCTTTAGAACCGGAAGACCTATGATTTTGAAACTTTGCCTGAAGCATTAATGAATGGAGCTCTACAAAGTTTGTATATTCATGACCCCCGGAGCACCTTTACCTATTTTATGGCAATGTCATCTGAGGTCGCATATCCCAAATCTCAGGTGAGCGTTTACAGGACCATTGATCCCCTGGTTTGTATTTGTATTCCGAAACATAAATGGTAGGTACTCGTTAGAACCGCCTCCGCGAGATGGTTGTTTAAACGTGTACACACAATCAAAGAAATGTTTTTAGCATAAATATTAAAGATATCATTTCTTTTTCCACTGAAAATTTTCAGTACTTCCGTAATGCATTTTATAGTATAGAAATGATTAAAACAGGTTTATGAGACGTATTCATCAGATTTTTTTTTGTTTGTTTGCAAAATTCATTTAGTAAATCACGAATTCATGTAAAACACAAAAATGAATGATTTTTGTAACAAGTCTGTTGGCAAAACGTCTTTTTTAGTTTATGTATAATGTCCCTTGTTCAATGTATATTTACATTTTATATTAGATCTACATGAACGTTCAAAAGTCAGGTTTTGCAAACCCAAATAGGAAGTAATCCCAGTAATATTTTTCATAAAGTTTTTTTATAAGTGATTTAGGAATGTCCTTTAGATATTTTTGTAACGTCTCACTAGTTTTCTGTGGTGAATATCCAGTTTGGTTACGTTTTGGCAGCGTTATATATTTGTCTGCACCCACAGGTTGAAGAATTGTGTTCATATCCTCATTAACACTGTCTACCGAACCAATGAAATCAAAATTGATTCTGCTACACATTCTAAAATATGAATAATGGTGTCGATTTGTCTTCCCATGTGGAGTGGCCGCAATCTTTTCAAGAAAAGACTGAAAAGACTGAAAAGTGTAATTGCGGTGCTTGAACATGCTACCGGGATTGCGGGATTTATATGCTGACAAAAGTCTTTCGATGGGCTCTCTAACAAACATGAACTTTGTGTAGGATTTGAAATCCGCCTCAAAACTTGCTTCATCTTCATACATCTTCCTGTACCGAGACCCGATAGAAACGTGTTTATTTACTTTATTGGCGTCCGTATACTCATCCAAGTGGTCAAGGGTGTATAGTGTCCTTCCAATATTTGTTGTTCCAGCTTTAAGCACTGCACAATCTAAAACGCCGTGAAATAAGCCATCTGTCCTTATTTAATCTCCATTCAACCCGGAAATCTGATACATTACTCGCCTTCACGGTCTCACATGCCTTTAGCAGGTGATTCTTTAGACCATTATCATTTTTATGTTTAGGAGAAACGACCTCCTGAAACGTGTAGAATAAATCAAAACAAAACATGTTAGTTATTATATCTGACATAATATTCGGTTAACACTGTCCAAAAATTCGATTAATTTTGTTTGATACATGTACACTCATGGGGGCAGAATGAAGCGTATTCTTCAAAATTTTTCGGGCCTCTTTTCTTAATTGTGGGATCAGTAGCTCGATCGCTAGCGTGCTCGAATGGCGACGAAGCTGACCGCGATTGAGACTCAAATCCGGCATATTTCAATCACGGTGTTTCATGATTTGTTTTCTCTGAAACTATTTTTCCTCTTCATTTTCTCTCTTCCGCTAATTCGGGCTGAGCATTTGCCATTTGCCATTTAATGGTTAGATAGTTGTAATCTGGCCATGGGTTGCTTGACAAAAATCAGTTTGGCAAGCATAACCGTGCTTGCGTTACCTTTACTGTTGACCGTGGGCGTAAAACTACTAAACGAACCAAGTATCCTTTTCTGAACAGTGTCTTTTTTGCGACACTATGTCTATCCTTGCTTTAAGTTATTTAAATACATTTTACAACAAAGGCATACCGTGTATTCAAGAAAACATGAACCATTTTAAAATCCATATAACAATTGACTGAAAAGCGATATGCTACAAATTGTTGATGCTGTAAAATGCCAAAAAACTCAGACATTATGTAATGTCGTACTATGACGTGATTCAAATGGTTGAATAAGCAAGGTGTAGTTTTAAAAATGCCCAAATCTTCAAGTTTGTACACCTTCACTCTTTTGGTGAGTTTTAAAACTGCAAATAGAGCTAGTATCACCTAACCTTGTAGGATTGATTTGATATTCACATTATCATAATTGCTAGTTTAATGTTTAACACGAGCGTCTCATAATATGTTTATTTATCAAGTATCAAGTTGAAGAATCACTTTGTCCATTTTATTTTTTATGAAACTTTATTTTGGTAAAACCATTTTAGTGTAGTGTTCAGTAGAGCTAACGTAGAAAATCGATCGTATCGCTGCTGTTTCTTAGCCTAGACCAATTCATTTGGTCTCATTTTAAAGCTTAGATACTTTCATCCTCTGATAAGTAATGTCCATTATCTAATAAGCATATTAATCAAACATTAAAATGCCAGAGTTAAACAATTTAAATACATAAATAGTCTAATTGCAGGCCTAAACGATCATTCTGACACATAGTTATTGCACAAATTATGACGCCTGACAAAAACGTTGATGTCATGTGCCTATATAAAAAGGTACAAGTAGGCAAAGATCAGGAAAAGGCGCAATCAGAAAAAGATTCCCACTCCAAAAACCGAGGTGGGAAAAAACCAAACCAACAATCAGGCACATATACCATGAAACAAATCGTAAGCCGAATGAGCAGCTATTTTCCCAACAGGCGGCCACCCAGCTACCTTAACTTAACTAAAAATATGAAAACATACATAAGGCGCCAACAGCACGGACATTTTTTTTAAACACCAAGACATAAAACAAAAAGAACCACCACAGAAGTATCGACTTGGAACGATCAGTAACACAAAGTTACTGGCGGGCTTAAACCGGTTTTACATGGCCATAACCTCACCCTCAGCTTCTGCAGTGGTTCATAACATTTAGCTAGTTAAACTATCCCATTTGCATGTTCATTAATATTGATTAAAACGACTAAAATCAATAGAAACAATCGAAATCGGAGAAACATTGCGGTACATAAGGAATTATATTGATAACCACTCGTACATAGGCTATAAATACGTATAGAATAATGAAAATGGTATCAAAGGAAAAAAGAACAAGTAGGCAAGAATCAGGAAAACGCTCAATCAGTAAGAAATTTCCACTCCAAAAACCGAGGTGGGAAAAACTTAATTGACAATAAGGTACTTATACTTGGAAAACATATCGTAAGCCGAGTGAGCAGCTATTTCCCAATAGGTGGCCATTCAGTCACCCGATCTTAAATAAAAATATAAAAAACTTACATAAGGTTCAAACAGTACAAAAATTCGACTCCAAAGCATAATGCTATGACAATGTATTATTACCATCAAGTCCGAAATATGGCTAATCTTATTTGAGCTATTTAGCTAAATTCAGAACCAAAGTACTATCCTAAAATAGGGTGAAAATATACCCACCCGTCACAAAGTACGTCAGAGTGACGTCTCAAGAAGTGGTGTAAGGCGGTGTGAGTGTTTGTTCTTACGACTATGAAAATTCGTGACTAAGAAATGATGCATAGTTTGAAAAAATCCTACGTTCTTGGTGGGATTCGAACCCGGACCGTCGGGATAGAAATCCAAGGCTCTAACCATTGAGCCAAAAAGTCGACTGCCTGACGCAGTATGTCAGAGATTGTACTTAATATATGATGCATTGTATCCAATAGCTGTGCCATTATTGCAGCTACGCATAATGTGATCTGCCAACCCGACCTTCCAACCACGGCAGATAATCTCGAATGTATGAGTTGTGCAGTGGGACGTAACACACCCTCATTTCGAGAGAGTAATCATTTATGATTACGAGAAAGTCATTTTGATGACTGCATGACTCAAATGGTCTATACCGGACAAGCCACCATCTTACGACTTTGAAAATTCGTAACTAAGAAATGATGCATAGTTTGAACAAATCCCACGTCCCTGGTGGGATTCGAACGCGGACCGCCGGGACAGAAATCCAGTGCTCCAGTGCTCTAACAACTGAGCCAAAGTGTCGACTTCCTGACGCAGTATGTCAGAGATTGTACTTATATGATACATTGCATCGAATAGATGTGCTATTTATAGAAGCTAAGCATCATGTGATCTCCAACCCGACCTTCCAAACACGGCAGATAATCTCGAATGTATGAGTGGTGCAGTTGGGCATAACAGTTAAGATTGTTTTCTTAACATTTTCATACAAAATATTAAGTCGACCAAAGAATACGATGTCTAAGTGTTTTATGATTATGTGACCTACATCCAGCGTCATTTTGATATTTGGCTGATAGAAGTGTTTGTAGACATCGACTAAGTTTTTCTAGTTGAAACAACACATTGTTGAACATAGTCACAGAGTGCCTTTGATCATTGCGAAGGAAAGCCTATTATCCGCATGTATCCACACAAACAAGCTACACTCTCTCTTCATACTAGACAAACCCACTTACCATTCCATATGGCGGCTTGACATTTTGCAAAAATGCGTGCCCGATATCACTTCCTGGGACGTACGTATTTGCTCTTGATACCGAAACGAAAATAAGGTACCGACATTATAAAACAAAACGGTAAGCCAAGTGAGCAGTTATTTCTCATAACATGGCCACTCATTTATACATCAGTATAATGTGTCCATGAAATGTATACTCTCTTACATCCCACTTTAATAAAGTGAAACTGACGTGTACAGGGGTATACATATTACTTATTATCATTTAAATGTGGCTTGTGTGTACTCGTTAGAAACGTCTCGTCGAGGCAGTTCTAGCATATACCCAAACTCAATGTTTTGCGCAAAAATAATAAAAATGTTTAACTATTTGTATTAAAGGACTAGGGCATTTAACGCCTGATCTTGGCCTCAGATTTTGCTAAAAAATAAATTTTGGAATTTATATGAGAAAACTGTTCCTTAAAACAGTCATATATCTCCTCTATTAAAAACAAGAACAAGTACTTTATTTATCCTACAAGCGTTGCCGTGGCAACGCCCAGAAGAACCATAGATAGAGCACATTTTGCACTTTTTGGTCTATTTTTGACCATTTCTGAACACAAGTTTTAATTTTTAAGTACCAGCCCACACGGCGAACAAAATGATACTTAGCATACAATATCTCTGGATGATACTGCATAATTATTTCATAATAAGAAATTGTTCGTCGCGTGGGCCGGTAGTTGAAAATGATGTTGAATGATGAAAAATAGACTCTAGTTGCAAAAATGGTATTTCTATGCTTTTCGGAGCGTTACCATGGCAACATGTCTAATTTGAATGTGATAGTTGTGCTAGGATTTATAAGCAGGGGCCTATACCTGCTATTGCAATACTTCTCCCTTTAAAATTCCAAAATTCAGTTTTTTACCAGCACATGAGGCCGAAATCAGGCCTTAAATGCCCTAGAAAAATTTTGTAAATTTTGCTCTGTAATGCATGGGCGTGTTATCGTAATGGGCGTTAACAGCACAAATTTCGACACCAACATTGAATATATAGACTCACTACATACATGTACATAAAAAACACATTTGATAAATTATATAAGATTACTTATATTTTAAATGGTTAACAAGCGCCTTACCTCAGCTTATGCAGTCCTCGATCCTCTCAGTGAATCTCTAAAAATAATCACGGTAAAGCAAATAAAAAAGAGGACTCTCAGATACAACATACTGCCCATAACGTTTTGTAACCTCTGACCTGAGTTAGTAGATACAGATTTTTCTGAATAAATGAAATTTTTTCAGTATTCAAGTCCATTTTGTGACCGAAGTCAAAGTTTGTTTAAATATTTTTTTTTTGTTGAAACTTGGTTTACTCAAACACCTCAAGGCTATTTCAGCCAATTTGTGTACGTAATCTTTAAATAACAAAGAAAATAAAATTTGCTTAAAATGGCACGTTTGCTTGATGGTACGGAGTCAATTTGTACTCAAGTCAATGCTTATCTAAGTTAATTCCTAACATAAAATTAATTCCTAAGTTGATTAATAACATTTAGTCAACTCGTACATAGTTTGGTGTATTCGGACTCATAATGCTCAACGCGTACTCAGAAATTATATCATTGATTCACAAATTTCAACACCTTAAGAGTTTAGTCAAGATTTTTCATTGCCTCAAAATCAAGCGGGCTGAGGATCAGTAATCAGAGCGTCCGCTTCGGGAGCGCGAGTTCGTGGAGTCGACCCCAGGCCGCGTGAAATAAAGTCCGATAATAATTAATGTGTCTGTATTCACGGTATGGAGATTTGGCAATCGTGCTAACACGTTATCCTCCTAAACCATAGAGATTATTGTGAATTTTGTACATCAAAAACGACCACGGCGCGTGTACAGGTCAAGGTCATCCTAGGGTCTTTATTTATATAATCTTTGCAGAATTTTAGACCACGATGCCATATACCAAATTCAAGATGTAAGGCTTTTCAATTCTGGAGAAGATTTTTTAAATGTTTGTTTTGCTGTTTAAAGCCCCCTCCAGCATCTTGATCATGTGACCTGGACCATTTATATTGTAGCGAACTCGGGCTATTCGCGTTTGATTGATGCTGTTTTCGCCGTGTGATTTACTGTAAAAGTTATTATTGTCAGAAGTTTTCGCGGGTCCATTTGTCTCACCTGTAATTTTGGATATTTTGTCTCATTCGCTTCGAGTTAGCCATTGGTACTTCATCGGTCGATAGATCCCATGTCCCTTCGTCAATTTGTTTCGTTTTCCATTTATTTTCGCTGGAAATCGCGCTTGAATTTGACGTATTTGACAGCTTGTTTTACTTTCGGTTTCGAATGCGCATCAACCTACGCGACTTCTGCGCAGACCTTGTATTCGACTCCTTCCGGGTCAATGCGACCTCTGGTCAACTCGACCACGCGACTCGGTACTGCGTCACTTGCGTGCGACCTTGCCCCTTTAGGTCGCGTTCATATAAATAGCGCGAGGGCGACCTGTTTTGGTTGGTTGTGTCTCCAGCTTTCGTCTGTGGCGGTCATTCATTCCACGTTTCGTGCTATAGAAATTACTTAAAAATCTCTTTATGCTTAAGTTGGACAATATTTGTGGAAATTTATAGTGAAATTCATACTGGCGAGTGACTTTGCATTAATAACCATTACATTTCGTGGATTTTGTGCATTAAATCTCGATTGTCGTAACGTTTTGGGAAAATAATTACCCAACCCGCTTAGTGAAGCCACATTAATGTACCCTGAGGGTTCATTGAACAGTATTTGGGACATATAGCCACGAATTAGCTGTAGTTTATTTAATTCACACCAACAAGAAACCTTACTCTAGTTTTCTGATTAACCCAAATATTGTTAAATATCATTCTCAGTGTTTATTTATGTACCAGAAAACATGTACAACCTTTAACCCCATACCCTGGCCTAAGGATTTTACAATATAAACGTTTGTCCCCCTTTCCTAAGGCTGCTCCACATAACGTTTGGCTTTCATTGGTCAAGCGGTTTCAGAGCAGAAGAAGTATGATCATTGTGTACAACGACAACGATACGAAGAGGGACGACGGAGCATGGATATCCTATAAGCTCACCTTATATGGGACTTATAGCTTAAGCTAAAAATCAAATAATACTTTTTCATTTTGACAGTTTCAGAAAAATCTGTCTATGGTGTGGGCGTGTTTTCTTAGTGTAAAAGGTATCGACTATTGTCAGTAAGCATGCATTGTAATGCATGTGCAAGGGTGCTGAACAGCAACCTCAACAAGACTTCTCAGCATTTAAAAAAGACTATATTTGTCAGCATTTAAAAAGACTAGATTCGTTGCATGCAATCACGCCATAATATATGTTGCCACGGTTTGATTAGACAACATTAGGGAAACCAGTGATCGATAAAAATATGCATGTTTGTCGAATTTCCGGATCAGACATGCATTAATTAATGCATACCACTTGCAAGCGTGAATTTTCTCCATGTTTTACAATATGTCATGTTTTCAGAGATGTCATTTTAAAACGTACGTCATCATACAGTGTGAATCAGGGTTATGGGTACCAGTGATTGATCACCTTTTCTCTTACAAACACTGTCCAACGTGGAAGGTATGTACATTTTTTTAAATAATTAATATTGATTATAACTTTTGGCGAAATATAATTTGGAAAGTGACAGTTTAGAACATTAACAAAGCAGAGAAACGAGGTGGTAACAAGTTATACTGCGTACAGGGTGTCCCAGAAAACCTGATACATTTCAAAACATTTACTATAAATTTATTTCTGTCAGTTTTGTATCGTTAAATGTACTTACATGTAAAGGGAGTGGATGTCTTTTGTCAACAGTGTTTCTATACACTGAAGAACTATGTTTTGGGCAACATGATTCAGTTGCTAAAGAAAGCGTTTGCTATTTATGGCATAAATGAAACCAATTACAACATCCAAATACAAACAATCTTTATGTATTATAGTTGACACACTTGACTATAAACAAAAGGTCTTTTTTCACATGAAACGCACTAACCCGACGGAGTATATTTACATATGGGTAAATTTACTTCTGGGTCTGACCAGATGCAAATTTTATTTTTACACACGTGTAAATTTAATTTTATGTCCCATGCGAACGCAAAGTAAAATGTACCCATGAGTATTTTTATTTCAAATCAACATTCTGCTTTTAGATAATGGATTTTCGCATTTTTAGTCTTAACTGATTATATGACAGTTGCTGAAACTGTGGACATTGTTGCTAAATAAGAGTTTATTGCCATTCAACACATTTAAGATCATATGGAGTGCAAAAAGCCACACTATTTCTTCATCGTTCTTGGTGAGAATCCTTGGGAAATTTTAACAGTAAGTCCTTGTGAAAGAATGATAAAAGGGAACAGTATATGTGCTATGGTTAGCCTGACCATTACATGATTCTCCTCTGCTGCCAAAGTCTACAAGAACACCTTGAAGTAGCCTCTTCTTGTTTTATAGACAACTTAAATGAACAGGTTTCAATCTAGAAAAGATTTATTTACCTACAAAAATACTCCTGGTGATAAAACCCATGCGAGCATTTAAATTTACTCACAGGTTGATTTGCACACCGGAGTATATTTACAAACCGGAGTATATTTACACGCGTGTATTTTTGCGCATGCGAATTGGACTATAAATTAACATTGGTTTGGGTAACAAAAGAAATTATATAGAACATGTCATATGCAGCACATAAGATTTTAGTCTATAAAATTGAATAAAATATAAATGAAATCCGCAGTTAAAATTCATTACTACATTTAAAGAATATTTGTTTCAAATTTTAATCGCAATTTTATTCGGAAACGATGTCAACGATGGCAATCATAAGTATGTTTGACAATGGTTTGTGTTCGCGACAAGCCACCTATAATGGTCTTCATCTCACACGCTTTGATGACTCATCCCGTTTGAGGCGGTCAAAACCAATCCACAATCGAGACGGTACACGCCAAAGGACATACTCCATATGGACCAGAGCATGGCAAATCGCGATTTTTTTTCTCAAAATTTTGAATCCGCGAAAATAAATTGCCGCGAAAATGTTACTGTTGCTAAAATCGCGAAAATAAATAGCCACGAAAAAAGTTGGTTAACAGAATGAGGGCACCGTTATATACAGTTATTATGCCCCTAACTTTGAAAAAATTGGAAGGGCATATTGCTTTCGGCTTGTCTGTGTGTCTGTGTGTGTGTTAACTTTTGAATGGTGAATGCTAGGGTTTTGAAATTTCATATGCACATTCTTCATGAAAAAAATAGTTGACCCGTTTTTTTCATGTCTGAGTTACGCCCCTTTTCTGAGTTATGTCCCTTTGAAAACAAAATTTGAAAATCTTGTGTGCAAGATATCTCAAAAAGTATTTAAGCTAGAGCCTTCATATTTGGTACACTTGTTGGGGCTGAGGAGTAGATGACCTGATTAACTTTTGAGAACTTTCCGTCAATTTTTTACAAAAATACGGAATTTCGAAATTTTGATTGATTTTTCCACTTTTCGGTGAAATTTGAAACTTTTGAACGGTGAATGCTAGGGTTTTGAAATTCCATATACACATTCCTCATGATAAAATAGTTGACCCGTATTTTTTTGTATGGCCAAGTTATAAATTTTGAAATTTTGATTGATTTTTCCACTTTTCGGTGAAATTTAAAACTTTTGAACGGTGAATGCTTGGGTTTTGAAATTTCATATACACATTCCTCATGATAAAATAGTTGACCCGTATTTTTTGTATGGCCAAGTTATGCCCCTTTTTTGAGTTATGTCCCTTTGAAAACAAAATTTAAAAATCTTGTGTGCAAGATATCTCAAAAAGTATTGAAGCTAGAGCCTTCATATTTGGTACACTTGTTGGGGCTGAGAAGTAGATGACCTGATTAACTTTTGAGAACTTTTTGTCAAATTTTTACAAAAATTACAGAATTTTGAAATTTTGATTGATTTTTCCACTTTTCGGTGAAATTTGAAACCTTTGAACGGTGAATTATAGGGTTTTGAAATTTCATATACAGATTCCTCATGAAGAAAATAGTTGGCCTGTATTTTTTTTCATGTACGTGTTATGCCTCTTGTTGGAATAATGTCCCTTTGAAAACAAATTTTGAAAATCTTGTGTGCAAGATATCTCAAAACATTTTTGAACTAGCTAGCTAGAGCCTTTATATTTGGTATGCTGGTTGGGGCTGAGAAGAAGATCACCTGATTAACGTTTGAGGACTCTCTGTCAAATTTTGACATAATTACTCCATTTTTAAATTTTTACTTCATTTCTAACTTGCCTGCAAAAAAGCTTACATTCAGTTTCTGGATCGAGGTCAAAACAGACGCAAGCTTCTTCAGGAAATTAAATTTGACTGCATTCGAATGAAATAAATGAATCATACAAACTGCCAGTTAAGGGACAAGCATACGGTTGGGGGCACAGTGTTTTACAAACACGCATTTCTAGTTATGTTAGTTATTTGAATTGGTATGTCCCAGTTATGGTTATGTCGGGACGTTGCCTCCATTGTATGGGACGCTTGCCCAAAGTTGTCCTTCAAAACGTGCTTCAAATATAACCAACTTACTAAACCAAGCCCAGACCTGAGCGGATAACCAGTAATCAGATTGCCAGTCAGTAGCGCAGAAGCTTTGCCTGGAGGCACAAACAGTCCTCCAATCCGACCACCCTTCAATTTTAATGAAACGTCACGGGTCTCGCGTTCACGTCGTCTGATTTGATAATTATATCTGTTATCAAACTGGCCAGCCTGTTGTATCGAAGCTCAAATTTCGGGTGATGATGGTTTTCAGCTTAAAAGTGTTATGTGCATTTAAAATAAATTTGAACTTATTCAGACATATACAGTAAAATATTATAAAACAAATACGTGCAATTACAATAAGAGGAGGAACAAACAACTAGTTAAAATTCAAATCAAAATGGTTTTTGACAGCATACCAAAATAGCCAATCGATATGTGACCATTCTTTGATCCACGGCCCTACTATCACGGCCATGCCTTCATTGATACTTTATTATACAATCCCAAAATCTACTAAACATTAAAGAGAAAACTCTTGAGTCACGCGGAAAAATGCGAAAACTTTCCGGATTACTATTTATAACATTTTTACCTATTTCGACCTGGGTATTCTGGGGAGTAAATGTGTCTTGCTTAAGACCATTTTCCGCTTGTGGGGGTGGGGGTGGGGGGCGTGGGGCGAAGACTATACTAGCTTGGCAGCTCAAACAATATAGATCCTACACGATCGTTGTAGACTCGCGTCACAAGATTTACCGTTATAATGAATGAAATAGGTACATGTATGCCCGCCTGTGACGTGAGCATTTTACGATCGTTCTTTACCGAAGGTATTACCGATAGAAAAAAAAGCTATTGTGGCCTCATTTTTCTTTTTAATTTGTTTAAAATACGATATGCCATTGTTAATGTTTTACAAAGAGACAAATGCATCACAGCGTCAACTGGAGCTGTTCTATGACCTGTCATTAATTCGTATTCTATTTTAATATCAAACGACTTGCGAGGCTTTAGATTTAAGACAGAAACAGAGAAATAACAACAATTCTAAAATACTGAAAAGTCGTATTGATAAACAAATGCGATTTGCTTTACCAGATAAGCAGTTTCATAGTGCAGAACTGTTCATACCTTGGTGAATCAACATTAAATAATCGACACCAGAGGACCAATGGTCCTGTAAGCGCTCTCCTGAGATGTAAGATATTTATATATACCAACAATTTTGTTTGACTATAATGGTCACGTAAATGTAAATTGACACAGGGAAGGGACAGAATAACACTTGGGGTCAATTTCTTTTTAAAATCATAAATATTCTGTCCATTTCCTGAAGTTTTCCTCTCAATGAAAAGCTTTCTGCATACGTGGGTTAAGTTGACATTGCCTTAATATTCGTCAAGGTCACCACAGGGTCATGATTTATTAATATATTGTAGTACTGCAGACCCAATTACTTCATGCCAAGTTTCGTTGAAATCTGTTTATCGGTTAAGGAGGAGAAGAGTTTTGAAGGGTTTTTATCATATATGGGCATCTTGGTCATGTGACGTGGATTATTTATAAATACATTGGTTCCCCCTTCTCATAGATGCTTCCTATATAATTTAACTATGATTGGCCAAGCAGTTTAAGAGAAGAAGATCTTTGAATATTTATATTGTCCCGGGGCGGGGGCAGACCAATCCCTGGGGTCCAAACATTTTTAAATCTTCGGCAATTCAACATTTTTCCCATTAATATTTTTAACGCAATTTTGCTAAAAGACACCACTGTGATATTTATTTATCTTTCTACATTACAGACATGTTTTGTCATTACCCACTCTTCAAAGATCAATGTGGAGGATACAGTGAAACTTCAGAAGGATATTGATCGATTAGGTAGTTGGGCCCGGAAATGAGGTATGAGATTCCAACCCGTCAAGTGCAACATGCTACAGCTAACGAATAAACGTACAAGTAAAATTCAGGCTTTTTACAAGCTTGAGGGTACTGTGGAAAATGTTGAAAGTATCAAATATCTTGGTGTAATAATAACTTAGGATTTAAAATGGAATATTCACATCAGTAATGTGTGCACCAAAGCTAATAGGACCGACGAAATCTGTTTTCTTGCCCCCAAGATGTGAGAGAAGCTGCCTATAAAGGTCTGGTTAGACCTATTCTTGAATATGGTAGCTCAGTTTGGGACCCTCATTATGAAGGTCTGATTGATGATTTGGAGAAAGTGCAAAAGCGTGCGTAGGAACTATACATATGAAAAAAGTAGTATTATGAAGGTCTGATAGATGATTTGGAGAAAGTGCAAAAGCGTGCGTAGGAACTATACATATGAAAAAGGTAGTATGACTGACATCCTTAAAAACTAAAGTGGGAATCCCTGCAGAAAAGAAGAAAGGATAATAGAATTATATTGCTTTACACAGGTCTTAAAGGGAGAGCAAATTACCCACGGATTACCTTATCCCCCCAAAAAGGCGTTGTATGAATCAACACTCCTTGGCAGTTCAGATACCTTCAGAAAGTACAAATGCCTATTTACACAGTTTTTTCCCCAGACTATTAGAGATTGGAATGAACTCCCTAATTCTCTGATCTCCTCTGCTGAATTGTCAGATGATTGTGTGCCTAAATTTACTTCTCTAGTGAGAGCTCGGGACTAATCCACTAATCCGCTCCGGTCAAGCCCCATCCCCCTGGTGTGGTATTGTCAGTTTGACGTTTCAGCAGTAAACTATTCTGATTCTGAAAGATCACACTTGGCAATGCCACACTTCGCGGTAAATGTGTGATTATCACTGAAATCTGCAGGTAAAACTGTATGGTTAAATTGTAAATATTCGGAATGTCTTTTCTACGTGATTATGATGTCAACAATATGTACCTAGACGAGTCCATATAAACTACGAAAATCCACCAGGAAAACATTTCCGTGAAATGTATACCCCCTTAAACCCCACTTTTATACAGTACTATTGGGGTATGCAGGGTCAAACCTGTTTTTCTTATTTTTGCTCCAAAACATAGAGTTTGAGTACTCTTTAGAACCGCTTCGGTTCTAAGAAAAATATCCAAAAATTTCCATTGAAAATATATATTTTTTACAGCTTAAGAAAATCTGTATATTACATGAGCATGATTTCGTAATGAATGTGCACTGACGTTGATTTTATTAACCCATTCTATCTCTCTATCTGAATAAATTTTCTCCCTGGGGTTATTTGCTCCAATTCATAAGGGTGTTACGCAGTCGAAAATGTGTCTATAAAAGTTGGCCGTCTATTGGGAAATAGCTTCTCACTCGGCTCACAATATGTTTTCTTAGTAAAATTACCTGATTGTCAATGAAGATTTTTCCACCTCGGTTGTGGGAGTAGGAATTTTCTTTCTGAATGCATCATTACCTGATCATTGCCGTCTTTTACCTTTTTATCACTCTTGCCACGTGTGAGATATAGTTCAGTCACCTAATGTAGTGTTTACACTATGTTCCCGGCGGTCACGGCAGCCACGTTTCAGACCACCGTGATCCAAATGGGATAAACGTGAGGCACTGTAGGGAAACGGGATAGGCAAACGTAGCTAGCCGGGATAACCGTGGACACCGTGGCGAATTTTTTGACAGTCTTAAAGTCTGCCACGGCAATCACGGCGGAAATGAGAAACGTAATGGGTCGTGATCAAACGGGCTGAATGTAACACACTGTGACAGTACGTTAACGTACGCAGCGAAACTTGGAGGCCGCCGGGAACATAGTGTAAACGCAGCATTCAGCCTAACCTTGGGTTTCGCTTGTGTTCTCCATTATCATGCACTCAAACCATGCGGAATGACCGAACGAATACAAGACTCAATTGCGAATTCATCACAAAAGTATTGTGGCACAGCTAATTGTACGTAAAGAATAAAGGAGATGCATTTTTGTCCTCCCACCAAGTATTGCATTTTCTTCTAAACTTACTTATTGGGTAAGAAAACCATGTAAGCCGAGGGTCAATACAGCTGACCGAGGACATGTAACTGGGCCAGTACGAACTAACTTGATTAATGATGATTTTATTAAAGTCTGTTTCGTAGTGTGTGATAATGGTTTTTCGCAGATATTTTACAACTGTTCAAATGTAGAAGAAATATTTTCTTGGCACAATATAGCATCTAGTTTGTCGCAAAATATGCAGCAAAAATTTTGAAAATCGGTTGACAAATAAAAAAGTTCTGGGCAAAAACATTTTTGAATAGGGATTTCCTGCACAAAAATCTCATGGAAGGGAGGTAAATATTTTCCCGCAAAAATTTTAAATTCTAACTATTTAATCATGATTGCTCAAAATTATTTTAAATTGAAACAAATGTCATACCTGAGACAAAATTTTCATGATCAGGTAAAAAATTCTCGAAAAATATGCATTTTCACGATCATCGAATATCTCCCTTGCCAATGCAAAATCCCTATGCAAAATTCATTTTGGCCATAAAAACTTTATTTGTTCAACGATTTTCAAAAATTTTCCAGGTCCTATTAGGACAAACTAAGATCAAGATTTTGACATTAAAATAATTTTTCTGTCGTCCCCCATACAAAAATTTTCTGCGAAAAAACATTATCAGAGGCAAGTTTTTAGACAGTAATTAACTTTACTCGTATTTGAATTGTGCTCTTTGAAAACTGAGTGCAACTCAGTTGCTAAAAATATTAGACACATCTGGTCTACTTCACGGGGACCCAACAGTTAATCGTGATTATTGATGCGACGTGGAATGTTAATGCATGCCATTATGAAGTTTCGTATGCGTCGGCGAGTTCGTTACGAATGCGACGTTCCACATCCTCTGTCCTTGGACGGTAAGTACCACATGTTTTGCTCTCGTGAAAATAAACAAAGCCGAGTTTACAAAATCGACGTCCACTATGATCTTCAAAATTCTTCTATATTCCCACTTGCAGTCAATTGGAATACTTACGGCACTTGTGTTTTTCAGCTAATGGTTTATAAAGTTGACAGGTAGATGCAAGATTGCCACGAATACAAATTACATTCCTTAAGTCCTTTTGTTTTTCTAATTCTTGGTCGTAAACTAAGAAGTATAACACAGTCCTATGGGTGTCTTTATTGAAATCTGTATCAAAATGGCTTTGTAAATGCACATTTATCTACTGAGCGTGAAAAACAGTAAGACAAGCATCTTTTGTATGCATCGAAGATGAAGGTACGTACTACTAGAATGAGTCATGGAAGAATTAGCATTTTGTTGTGCTCTTACAAAAGTTATTTACGTCAATGCAAAAGCATAATTTGTGCTTTTATCAAGCGCAATATTACATGGTGTATTGCTTCCTTGTAAGTTACATGTACTTCGTTGAGCGAGCTTCAAAGCATGTGCCACTTTTATTTTGAATGAGGTCACAGAGTGGTTTTCTGATATAGCTTTGTCAACATTCGAGTGACTTCTTGCCTCGAAACAGCAAATCATTTTCGGGCATATCAGTGACATAGGTAATATGTTTTCTAACATTAAATGACCACTAAGGATTAACCAAATAATATTTGATCATTTAATATCGGTGGCTCCATGCATATTTGATAAGCGGCGGGGTGGGGGGGGGGGAGAGAGAAAACAAAAGAATTAAAGTAATTTGTGAGGTTTTAGGTGCGGTTGTCAGTCAGTTTTCCATGGGAATGGTGTGTTGTACAAGAACAGCGATCAACTATGGTTATATTATTGCAATTAGAAGAGTCTTTCGGGAGCCCTTTGAACCCTCAGCCTCAGGCTAAAACAACTTTCTCCAGCCTCTGCAAATGTTAATACAGTATAAAAACGTGGTTGACCCCTTTAACATGTATCTAGAAAATATTAAATGAAGAAAATGCATCACTGTCTCCATATTTTCTATTTTATTTTACTGATTCATGGGACTCAATCTTCCACGATTCATTTCTGTGTCGCATATTAAATTTTAACAAAATCTACGATGCATACAAGAGATGCTTAGCTTACTGTTTTTCACGCTCAGTAAATAAGTGTGCATTTACAAAGCCATTTGGATACATATTTCAATAAAGACACCATAAGACTGTGTTATACTTCTTAGTTTACGGTCAAGAATTAGAAAAACAAAAGGACTTTAAGACTGTAATGAGTTTTCGTGGCAATCTTGTATCTACCTGTCAACTTTATAAACCATTAACTGAAAAACACAAGTGCCGTAAGTATTCCAATTGACTTCAGGTGGGAACATAGAAGATTTTTGCAGATCATAGTGGATGCCGATTTTGTAAACTCGGCTTTGTTTATTTTCACGAGAGCAAAACATGTGGTATTTACCGTCCAAGGACAGAGGATGTGGAACGTCGCATTCGTAACGAACTCGCCGACGCATACGAAACTTCATAATAGCATGCATTAACATTCCACGTCGCATCAATAATCACGATTAACAGTTGGGTCCCCGTGTACTTGCAAGAAAATTCAACTGAATTCTCTTCTATTTTAACACTGAAGCCGTGGGTATAGAGAGCTCGAATGCAGCCCACTGCTAGATCCAATCTCATTTGCACACTGCGAAATTCGTGTAGCGAGTCGACTCAAACCAGGGAAAGTAAACATAAATAGATGGTAAATAAATAAATAAATAAATAAATAAATAAATAAATAAATAAATTAAATAACGCTTTTAATACTTGCCGATCCGGAGTAAAATGCCTACAAACCTCATGCTTTCATTTAAAATTGGCTAGGTCAAGATAAAAATAAACCAAAGTTGGCGACTGAATTCCGTTTTTCCTTTTTTATCAGCGATAAATGCTGACGATTATTTCTACTTCTATAAATGCAACTGCAGTTTTATCTTATATTTAAAATACAACTGCAATTTTTGAGCAGCGAAGCGGAGGAAAACATGGTAGCCATTTTCTTTTGAAAAAGAATGTTGAATGACGTCATTTTCATATTGGTCGACTTTTTCTTGATATATAATAAATAACTACCCTGTGACCAAAAGTAAACCGATTTATCACGTGAGGATTGGTAAGCAGATGAAAGGGCGAGCTTTCAGCGAGCTCTTTCATCTGCTGACGGTCCGAGTGTGATAAATCGGTTTATTGTTGGGTAGGGGTAGTTATTCACTTAATAATGCAACGACAGCCGACACTTACATTTTTCGAAAAAAAATGCGATTTGCTCGGCATTTTGTTTATTTAGTCAACAGCTCAGCAATTACTCCGCAGAACGACTCCTCAAAGTGGTCGCCTTCCGCTCAGTTGAGCTAATAATGCAATCATCATCATTAGCAGCAGCATTTAATTCAACTCATTTCGTTCGGTGTCTTGAAGGCGTTCTCTCTATTTAAGTGATTCGGAGTCCTTATCAATGTAAAAACCATTCCTCACATTTTTGTTGATAGTTAAATTTTTTTTTCTTGTCCATTGTTTCATCAACGTAACGTTGCATAACAATTACGGAGACTGACGTCACAAAACGTGACACAATTTGACATCATTGGCGCGCTTCTTTTTGTTGCGTTAAACAAACTTGCAACGTGGTCTCTATTTAATCAGTAGAGACAGCCTTTATTCGGTCAGTAGCTAAATAAAGCTTCTATTTATGAAGACCCCTTTATGTAATGTTGTTGCATTTTGAAATTGAATATTGGCCGAGCTTTGCTCGTATTGGCGGAGTTTTTCTCGTATTGGCCGACTTTTCCTGAACTGGCCGAGTTTTTCAAACGTATGATGCGGGCTGATTTATTCATACAAATATATACATGTATATTAATAAAGCTTATTAATAATAAATGATATTATCTGTGCAGTGTCGTAAATAATTATGGTACTGAGTCCTAGAATAGTTTAGTAAAAACTGGCATATTATTCACAAGGGTTAGCAAGAGGGTATAGACACAAGAACATGGTAATAATGATCAGCGTTGACAATATATTAGCATTCTAAGCTGCAACAGTAGTTTGACGCAGTTGCAACGAAATGGGTATTCACGATGTTACACATCCACACTTTACCACATTACGAAAACACCCACATGCAATATACATGTACAGAGATTTTTAAAGTTGTAAAAAAACGAAAATGTTCAGTATAAAATTTTTGGTATAATGTATCTTATTTTTGCTCAAAACATAGATTGTGGGTACATGTTAGAACCGCCCTACAGAGGCGGTTCTAACGAGTACCCACAGTCTATGTTTTGGAACAAAAATAAGAAAAAAAATAGGTATACCCCTGAAAACCCCAGGTTTTCTATATAAAACTGGGGTTCAAGTGTGTATACCTTTAATGGGCATGCTTTCCTTATGTACTGTAGTACCTACGGGCTAAAATTGCAATATGACCAAACAGATGCTGAAAATTCCACCCAATCACGGCCCCCGTGGCCGAGTGGTTAAGGTCGCTGACTTCAGTGCTCTTGATCATTCGATCATCTCACCGATGTGGGTTCGCGCCTCGCACGGGGCACGAATTCATATGTGAGACAAGCCATGTTCTGCTTGCGGGTGTGTCAGGTGGTTTTTCCCCGGGTACTCCGGTTTTCCCCACCTACCGATTGATTCGTCTCGATATGAGTGAAAAAGCTTGAAAGGGACGTAAAACTGAATCAAAAAAAAAAAAAAAAAAAAAAAAAAAAAAAAAAAAAAAAATCACAGAATTTATGGGAACTCTTAGAGTTTTGTTTGATATGTTTTCATATCACCAGCTATAATTCACCCGTGTTGATTAGAAGAGTTGTAATAGCCAAAACATAGAAAAAAGAAGTCTCACACAATAGCGGCTGTAAATAATAAATAGTGAAAGGGATAATAAAATATGGTTTGCATGGTACTTCTGTAACGTCGCTCTGTTACAATAAATAGATGGCCTTAATGGTACATCCTGTCTGTACTCAAGAACAAACCCCAAAGCATTATATCTAATAGCACGAAAAGCTTAACTAAAAGGGTAAATATGTTGTATTAAAATAGAAATCTAGCTTAAGCATGTTAAAATAAAAACCTAGCTTTTCAAAACATTTTGATTTAGTTTTTATAAGACGGACCAATCAGAAGTAGGGACGAAAACGGGAGAACCCCGAGAAAACAACCTTGCACAACTGCAAGCAGAACTTGGCTTGTATCACATGTGCCCGGTGCGGGGCTCGAACCCACACCAGACACAGCGGTGAAATGGTCGGGTGATTGTCCAAACATTTGAATAGAGTCAAATAACAGTGCATGTCATTTCATAATCTCTATGCACAAACCATTTAATCCAAAAATCTGATGCTCAGTCAATGTGCCTCCTGTTTACCGCTCAGAATGTCTGAGCTTGCTCAGAAAAAGTGGTTCAAGTCAAACCATCCAAAAGTTGTTCAAGTCAAACAATCCATAAGCGGCCCCGTTGCCGAGCGGTTAACATCCATAGTTATAAGCATTTTGGGTTTACATGGCTGGTTATTTGAAAGCACATTTATGGTGACATGACATCCTTAAGTCTCGTAAAATAAAGGCGACGCCCCGACATGACAAAAGCGGTTTACTGGGACGCTAAGCCGCGCTGCATACAAACAAAAGGTGACAGACGAAGTAAGCAATGATCAGGAAATGGGGCAATAAGAAATCCCCACTCCAAAATCCGAGGTTGTAAAGCACTTAATTGACAATCAGGTGTATATACCAAGAGAACATATCATCAGCCGAGTGAACAGCTTTTTCCCAATATGCGTCCAATTAGTTACCCTAACTAAATATAGAAGAAAACGTACATAAGGTGCAAGAAGCACAAACGTTAAACACCAAAAGAGTAAATTAATTAGAACCACAAGGACCGACCTGGGCCCAGTTGTTCGAAACTTTGTTAGTTTAACGTTGTCGTTTAGCTCTCAATTGGTTAACTAAATATTGACTTCAAAAGCAAATACACTGTTATTTTTTGTTGAAAAAAAAATGTGAAAAACCTATGCAATGCAAAGGATTCTCATATTTTTTCAACAAAAATAACAGTGTATTCGTAATATTCATGTTTGAAATTTTAACGAATCGTTAATTAACCACATCATTAGTTTTGAACAACTGGTCCCAGTTATATAAAATTACTGGGGTTTAAATCGCGCCCAACCTCACCCGCAGATTCTGCAGCGGCTCACATCATTTAGTAGTTGTTCGGCCCTCGCAGTGAATCTCTTACTAGTCAATGAATCATCAACGACAAACAAATAGTTGGGGAACCGAAATCGTGTATCTTGCAAAATGACAGAAAAATTGCACCCGAACGCCCTACGGCTGAATTTTTGTATAGAGGTACTGTAGCTTGAACAGTGCTTGATATGGAATCACTGTATAGAAATGCGCTGCGAATTGCATTTCTATGAAACAATACATTTTGTATGGGACGCCGTTGAAGTTTCCATGATTATAATCCTGCATGCACACTCGCTGTTAGATGATATATAGTGCATGTTGCACGCTTATTATGAACCTAATACAATGCTGTTATAATGAGAAATATGTGAGAACTAAAATGCATTTAGAAGTATGGGCAGCCATTTTTATGCTAAAATTTGGTGAGCTGTTCTTTTAAGAGATTTTCACGTTTTAAGCGTTGCTTTTAGCTCACATGGTGTGCTAATAGAATAGGCAGGTGCCAGGTGTTCGTTTGTTGGCCTGTCCGTCGTAATCCACCATTTTCAAATATAATATTCTCCTCCGAAACCACTTGGTCGGTCATAGCCAAAGTTCATGTGGCGTATCCTTAGGAAGGGGGATCGAAAATTGTATGAAGGCTCCAGGTCACATAATCAAGATAGCCACATGTCATAATATAAACCTTTAAAACCTTCTTCTCCAGAACGGGTTAATCGATTTCAACAAAACTTGGTATATGTCACTTCGAAGACTCTGACACATCATCGTTTATATATATCATGCTCTTGGGTGGACCTTGGCCTATTTAACGGCAAGGGTGACATTATTTGATCAATGGAAAAATACGAACACTGGGTATTAAGAAAGTTTTGTATCCGGTGACCTGAAAGTTAGTTGGGACGATGAAACTCGTACGACGCTTAGTTTTGACGAAAAATACACCCATGATTCTAAAGGCTATATTGGGTATCAAATTAAAGGTTATTATGTCTCCTTTCATTTCCCGGTTGTTGTTGGGTCAAAAAAAAGTGTAGCGTCATATTGGAAAATGGGGAGATACTCAGTACTGCACTACGCTTCATATGTGCAAGAATGAGAAGTAAAATGGATATATCTCAACCAATCTTCGAGCTAGATCAGCAAACGTGGTACCAAATTAAAGTGAAGACATTCATCCTTGATCTGAATTTAAATATGCAAATCATTCATAATTCTGATTCTATGAATATTCATGAATACTCATAAATACTGACGATTTTATCAAATTATTGATTAAAATGTCAAAATTAATCATAGTTTGAAGCCAAGTCAATGGTTATATAAAAAAAAATACAACAAGAATTTCTTCCAGTATGTCAAACATCTATAATGAAACTAATATATTATCTTTTGCTAACGTAACAACCAGCTAATTTGCATACTAATTAGCTTACTACATGTACATTATCCTATTTTACCCCGGGAGCTAATTTGGTCTATTTTTCATCCCCAGGACAATTTCTCTTGGTTGCCAAATCGTTCATTGGGACCCCGGAACTGCAAAGATTATTTGTCCTTAAATATTAACTTAGTTGCACTATAAAAACGCATGGTTACCATGGCAACCGTTAACGTGATTCTTGAGCATGGGGGTGCACATATATACAAAATTGCCTCCACTATTACTTACCATCCTAGACCACTGAACCTGGTCTCATTTTAAAGCTTAGACATTGCCCTTACATCCTATTGTAAGTAATGCAAGTCACATAATTTGCATATTTATGAATTTTAATGAAAACATTAAAAATGACAGAAAAATCGTTAGAAATCCATAAACTGATTCCAGGCCCAAACTATCACTGTGACATTTTGTAATTGAACCAGTAACATCGTATAACAAATTTATTGATGTCATGGGCCTAAATGAAAATTATCTCATTTGTATATTCATGAATATTAATGAAAATGTCGATAATAGAGGAAAAAACGAGGGAAAAGCTATAGCCATTGCAAGGTTTTGGGTGGGTTGTAAGATCTATCTTGCATCCCTGACACCAATTTTCATGACTAATAGTATGGTCAGAGGGACCACCTCAATGCCATAAATATTGTCCTCAACAATAAACACATTTGCATGATGTAAAATTACATAGTTTCCACACCCACCCTCAGTGTGATTCTAAAGAATAGGATGTACTCACAAAAAATATTCATATACCAACAAAAGCATGCTCTGGAATACTATATCTTGTCTGAAAGTGATGCAAGAACCTAGCGATTTAACCTTTTATTCAACTCGTTGAATTTGCTTATTCATGAAAATAGAACCCTCAAGCAATCGGGGAAAAATCTTGGAAAATATAGGGGGTATACGTACAAAATAACGTACCAGAGTTGTTAACAAACATAGGATTCTAGACGAAGTATCAAATGAATACTATCGCAATGCACTATGACCCTAAAGACATGTTGCCAAATCTATAGGGTCACTGAAGAGGCTTAAGTAGCCGAACCCACGTTATGGCCCATCCCCTTTCTCATTAAGATGTTCACTGTTCTAAAAGGATCTCAGTTTTATCTTTATTTCCTATTACTGCAACTGGTGGTGTGCCGTGTGGCGGCCGTAAAAAGTCTCCTCGTACATCATTCATAGTGTCGATTATATTTTCCTTTTGTCCCTTTGAGATCAGCTAGGGTATTCTGAGAAATCAGAAAATTATTATCGGTTTAGATTCATTTTCTAACCAACGTTTTGTTCACTGCTCTTAAAGGATCTCAGTTTATGTATGTTTTCATATTTTTAGTTAAGTTAAGGTAACTGAGTGGCCACCTATTGGGAAAATAGCTGCTCATTCGGCTTACGATATGTTTCATGGTATAAGTACCTGATTGTTAGTTTGCTTTTTTCCCACCTCGGTTTTTGGAGTGGGAATCTTTTTCTGATTGCGCCTTTTCCTGATCTTTGCCTACTTGTACCTTTTTACAGGATCCTAACCTCACCCTCAGCTTCTGCAGTGGTTCATAACATTTAGTAAGTTCTTCGGTCCTCGTGGTGAATCTCTAACTAGTCAATGAATCATCAAGAACAAACAAATAAATCATGATAAACATCCTGATGAATCAAAAACAAGGACTCACAGATTGAGTAAGCTGCCCGACGATGGAGATCCCTGGGCGCCGAATAACCTACTAACTCGGGAGCAAAAGAAAAACACCAGTTGAACCCCGGTGGGCCAAGCAACAGACAAGAAGCTCCGGCCCCAACCAACTAAAATGAATAGCTTTAAAGACAGGGTTTTCATGCCGGGGGGTCTGGTTCCCAGCATCAAAGAGAACAGGTAGCCAGACAGTAGCAGTGGGCGTGGCTTACACCAGGTAAGCTGGCTACCTATAGGGATCATAAAACTGATAATGATCACATGTCATAATTGATTGTAATAAACAGCCACAATTCATTTACCAATAATACCATTATAGCTGCATAAGACAGGATTAGGAAACAAATTTAATAATAATCTAAAACATTTTTCTTTCTTTCTTTTTTTTTATTTTTTATTTATTTATTTTATTTATTTATTTTTTTTGAGTCACTTATTTTTATACATTTAATAGTATATATAGTAAAATCCAGTTTTGTGCATGTTAAACAGAGTCCCATATTTGTATTTATTTATTTATCATTAAAATGTTAATTTATGATGATTTTTAATGCCTATGCATTTCAAGAATATAAGTTCCTCTATTTTTTTTCTATTTTGCTTCTCATAACCTTTATACACTACTGAAGTAAAATCTACTTTTGTACATGGTAAACAGAATCACTATTTTAAATTTATTTAATTATCATTAAAATGTTAAAGTTAATTATGTTTTTTAATATCCTTCCCTTTCAAGTATATAAGTTCATATTTCCACTTAAATTTTAATGTATGACAGATAGAAATCACATTATTTATTTATTTATTTATTTATTTATTTATTTATTTATTCTATTTATTTATTTATTCAAAATGCTAGTAATTATTTGAAGAAAACCAAGAAATAAATTCTTCATGACAAGACAGTTTTGATTGTCTATTGTAACCAATTATGAAGTGTGCCTCCTGTTACATAATAAGAGATAATAAGGCTAGTTGCAGACAGGTAAAACCTGTCAATCATTTTGTGATGTCACAGTGGTCCTCATTTGAAAACCAATCAGAATCACAGAATTGATATTAACCCTTCAGCAGTCAGAGAAAGAATGACACAGGTATACCTGTGAGGCCTTTTATACCCCAGCCCTGTCTTTAAGTCGGGGCCATCATAGAGTCTGACTCCCGATCCACCGGTGTGCAATTAAAGAAGGCAGCATAGTTATCAACCATGATTGGGTTAAAAACTAAGCATGCAGACTATCGCATAACATTCAAGTTATAATCTATACGTCTGTAACGTGTTATGATTTTTTCTGAACTGAAAAGAAAAATCATTAATTCCTATAAGTTTCTTAAATTTGTAAATTAAGTCACCATAAAATTCAGGTTCCGAAAGGCCCTCACTTAAATCCAACATTATATTTGGAAATCAATTCATAGTGTCTGCGATAAAATTTAGAAAAGGTTTATTTCGAGCGTTGAAGTCTGTAACATGATTGCATACTCTAGCCAACCTAATAAGTTGCAAAATGTAAACACCATAAGAAGCACGACGAGGAACGTCACCATCCAAGAAAGGAAAATTTACTATATCAAAACCAAAGTCATCGCGCTTATCATAAATTTTAGAAGAAACAAATCCATTTGCAACAGAAAGATGTAGATCTAAAAAGGGGGCTTCGGTATCTGAGATATTGGCTTTGTTCAACTGAAGTTCAGGTAGATAAAATTGATTGACCATACCTTCAAAATAAGGGTTGTCAATGTTCAAAAGGTCATCGAGGTACCTAGATGGAATTCAGGTGGAATTAAAAGCCTCGATAACATCAGCTTGATTATCATGGTTAAGAGAATCCATAGCAGTATAAAAATAAATCAGCTACGAGAGGTGCGCAATTTGTACCCATCGGAATTCCAACAATTTGTCTGTATAACTTGGTCCCAAATCTAATATAAATATTATCAAGGAGATAGGACAAGGCGTCGCACACATTCTGACATGACCAAAGTGTATACCGACTTTGGTCAGAGGAAGTGGAAAAAGCCTTTCTGTAATTACATGCCAAATAAAGTGAACCATAGTTTTTTAATGCTCTTTTGAAGGTCCACTCTATCAAATCCAGAAGTTTTTCTTTTATTAGATTATGTGGTAATGTTGTATACAGAGTAGAAAAATCATACGTGGACAAGCTTGTCGCACGGAACCCTCTACACTTCAATTTACTGAGCACCTCACCAGAATTTTTTATTGACCAAAACCAATTTTTATTTGAAGTTTCATACACTGTCTCACAGTATCTTATAACATGAGATTTGATAGCAGTAAGACAGGAAGTTAATAATTTAGAAAGTTCAGTGGTAGTACAAGAGCTAGAATTTGCAATAAATCTAGCTTTGTATGGTCTTTTGTGAAGCTTAGGTAACCAATACATCGTAGGAAGTTTGTCTTGGCCTTCATTGACACAAACAGAAAACTTAACAGGTAAATCGTTTAAGTGGGCATTAACTACAGACACTTTATCAGTATCTGTCTCCAGATAAGCCCTGGTACCATCAAGCTCCTGTTTTAAGGTGTTAACGTAGTGAAGCCTACAAACGATAACAACATTGTTTGCGGCTTTGTCTGCCGGAACCAAGACATACTTTCTATGAAATTCTAGAATCCGAAATTATTTTTAAATTTCCAGTAACTATATGTCCGGCTGGTTGATAAACATATTTTGAATCTTTACAATCTCAAGACTTGGGAGTATTAGCATGGATATCAAGATCAGAAACAAGTTTATTGAAATTAAAAATAGTATTTCTGATTGGTTTGTTATATTTGTAACAAATAATAGGAGGTTCTGAATTTTGGAAGTAGGTAGGTATAGACTGTATCACTGATTTATCTTGGAACATGCTTGGTAAATCAATAAAGTCAATTCCTTTATTAATGAAAGGAATTTTTATAAAACTTCTAATGTGATTAGATTCGGAATCGATAAATGGACGAAGAGCATGCTGAGTATAACATCTTGTTAACAGTGAAGCGCCATACATTTGATGATTTTTATCGTAAAATCTATTAGCCTCTGTGTCCAAGGAACGTAATGCAGCAATAGGTAGAGAACTAAGATAAGACAGCATTGGATGTCGACCGTGAATCCTTAGTTTAACAGCTAAATCATTAAGGGAAGGGAAATGTTCAATTTCAATGCAGCGCACCGTTTACGTTTGTCATTACCCCTTTTCCGTATACCATGAGATCTAGATTTACGTTAACGGGACTCTGAAAGTGTAAGCACATCAAAATCGGGCATTTTGGAAATGTTGCCTTCATGGTAAATGTTGTCGTTAAATCCCAGTGGAAAGGGTGTTTGCAGTAATTTTGTCCATTTAAGTTCAGTTTCAAATCGTTTGATGTTTTTGAATCTAACTGAAGAATTTTCATCATATGAGGTTTTCTCCACTGGTTGAATTATAACATCATTGGGAGAATGACCAGTGCGCTTAAAATGCTGGTACAGAAAGGTATCATTATTTTTGGGCTTTCTGATTCTACGATAGTGCTCACCAAATCGTTTTTGCAAAGTTCGACAAGTTTGTCCAACATATTGCATCCTACAATTATTTGTACTTCAAGTAAGAAAATATACAAGATCCATTGATTTTCAGTCTAAATCAGAATCATTAACCACTGAAAATGTCCTACCATTCACAGATGAAGTGATAGTAGTCTTAGGGCATTAATGATTGCAACAGTTGCACTTCTTGGCATTGCACTTAGAAATACTAGGGTACATAGTATATACCAGCCATTATATCAAACGAATTTAAGCCGATTTACTTTATTTTTTCACAAGTACTTCATGGGCTACCGTAGAAAAATGCATGCTGCGTCGTTATGCAAGTCGATCATGTTTTCTATACAGTGGTTTCAGATACACCGTATAATTACCTTTTCAACCATATATAATAAAGTCGTAGGGCATTCGGGTGCCAGGGTTAGCCCATTTCACGCATTGGTTCCCCAACTAAAATAAATTATGATGAACACCATGAAGACTCACTGGATAAATTTGATCGAGTGTGTCTTTAGGTATCGATGTACCTGGAAGTCCAATTTAAGTTTCGATAACATCAGCTTGATTATCATGGTTAAGAGAATTAATCAAATAATTTAGCAGCAGTATAAAAATAAATCAGCTACACGAGGGACTCAATTTGTTTCCATCGGAATTCCAACAAATTGTCTGTATAACTTGGCTCCAAATCTAATGTACATATAATACCAAGGGGATTGGATAAGACGTCAAATTCAGTCTGACATGATCAAAGTGTATATCGCCTTTGGTCAGAGGAAGTGATAAAATCCTTCTTGTCATTTCAGGCCAAATAAAGTGAACCATAGTTTCATTGCCCTGTTGAAGGTCCTCTCAATCAAATCGAAATAGATTATGTGACGACGTGGTATACATAGTAGGAAAATCGTATGTGGACAAGCGCGTCGCACGGAACTCTCTACAGTATAATTAACTCAGCACCTCGCTACATTGTTTTTTTTTATATTTGTAGCATATCAATTTTTAGTCATATACTATAAGAATTTAAAAATGTATCATGATTTCTGGGACACCCGGTTTTGATGTAGGACAACAGTGTAAGCAAATCAGAAGACTAACCTGCTCATAAACTGGATGAGAAGTGAGTACATTGTCTTCCTCCTGGTATAAGTAAGACCAAAATAGGACCAAACTACCTGAAATACGAGGTACCATTGTGTGTGATAGGATATCACACACAATGGCAGAATATATATAGTTTGTAAAATGGCCATTTCTTTCAAAATGTCATACTTTGTATCAATTTTCAAATATTATAATACAGACTTCGTACCCGTCGCATTTATACTTTTTTGTTTTTTGGTGCTAGCCAGACAACCAACTTGTTGGGAGAGAGCTATTGATCTCGCTGTTCACGTGTGTAGTCAAATATGCATGACATCGCGAAAACATGTCCATGTAATGTATACCCCCTTGAACCCTACTTTTATATAGCAAAACTGGGGTATGCAGGGGCATACCTATTTTTCTTATTTTTGCTCCAAAACATAGATTGTGGGTACTCGTTAGAACCACTTCGGCGTGTACCCACAATCTATGTTTTGAGCAAAAATAAGAAAAATTTGATACTTTCTTAAGAAGGAAATTGGTCATGCCTTGCGATTTTAACACACGACGTCATAATATATATATATATAAATTTTTTGTCGAAATTCATATGAATCACAAATGAATTCACTTTTTTTTTTTATATAAATATTCATGTACTCGTGTATGTATAACTAGATATACATGCACTCGTGCATGTATAACAAGACAAATCAACTACTTTTTATACCATACGGTGACAAAGGTTAGGAAACAAGGACTCAGGTAAACCAAAGGCCATGTGTCCCAATGACAACACCAGATCAACGCCAGTGTGAGGTCAATGCGTCGATGATGACATCACAAGGGCGTTTATATGCCTATGATTTGCACCATATGTCTGCGGGGCAATTATCACGTCAAACATTCTTGTTTAACTAAATTGATTGATTGAGAGTAAAATATGTGGATGTACTTACAAACTCCTGCAATGATGGCTGGCATATATTTCTTATTTGTAAAAGAAAGAACACGAAATTCCATAATTTCAGCAAGTGAAAGTAACCGTTCTTAAGAAATTAAAACAAACAGTGTCCTATATTATCGCTACATGTGAAATCAGATTCAGTATAGTTTATGAGCCACCCTATAACGAAGTCTATCATGACGCAAACAAGTCAGCATGTTCTTATCATTTAATCTTCCAGCGAACGTTTGAATAATAAACGAATAGCGGATTTTGAACAAGGAAGCGAAAACCTAATCAGACTGCAGTGACAGATGTGCAGCATACCATATTTGTTATAATAAGCGCTCAATCAGGTATGTTTTACAGCAATAAACCGTTCTAAATAGTGTATGATTTTGCGTACCTTCTCAAGGCAGAGTTTGGAAATGATAATTTACAACCCCTTACATTGACATTCACAACCCCTGCCTGATAACATCGAACTTTCTCATTAGAAAAACATGTCCGTGTTATATATTACCCCTCATACCCCACTTTTATATAGTAAAACCGGAATTTACAGGGGTATGCATTTTAATTTAAAATATAGATTGTGGTGAGGCGGTTCTAACGTGTACTCACAATCAATGTTTTGAGCAAAAAGAAAAAAAAAACAATATCATTTTTTTTCCAATGGAATTTTCAATTTTACGGATGAAAAAAAAAAAAAAAAAAAAAAAAATCTTTGTATATTACTTGATTACTTGGGAAAGATTTCCTAATGGGCTATTAGCTATCAGATCGTTATGGCAATAAACTAACAATGACGCTACAGATTTACAACAAAAGATGGTCGTGTTATTATTATATTGTTTGTCAACATATAGCTTTTTATTATATAACTATAAATAGACAGTATTTCAGACAATGCTTTCAGCCCATTGCATATTTTGTCATATTCTATGACCCGGGGTTTTTCCCATTAAATATATGTTGCTAAATTTAGAACACTGTATCTATCATGGAAATGTACATTGATTCATGTCTTGCAGTCCTGCTGATGAACTGCAGATGATATTTACTACCGTTTAATTTATTTGAATTAAGACTTTATGTCCCAATGAACTTTTTTAGTCATGCTGGGACTTTATGCAAGCTCATGAAAACAATCCATTTTTCATATGATTTTTTTTTCTGCTCATTCTTTTTAAAAGTTTTGTATTAAAAGAAAGTGTTATATAATAAAACAATTGTTGACTATTGAGTCATTGAATATGATGTGATATCCAACAGAGACTACCAATATTGACCTCGGCTTCGCCTCGGTCAATATTGGTAGTCTCTGTTGGATATCACATCATATTCAATGACTCAATAGTCAATAATTGTATATTATAGATCGCCGATCGCCGTCTATCAAAGGTGTTTTCCAATCAATTCACCGATTATTTACGGTAATGTATTGACATGTTGTTCTTAATAATATTGTAGAAAGGATTTGGCTCGGTAGGTAGAGGAATAGGTTAAGTTCATTAGGATGAGAAGATACTTTTGACGTTAAGAGACAGCCCGGGTTTCGAATCCCATCAAAGATATTATTTTATAGAGCGCTTTTCTTTATCCTCATTTTTATAATGTTATATTTTCTGATACTTTATTTCATTTATATATATATATATATATATATATATATATATATATATATATATATATATATATATATATATATATATATATATATATATATATATATATATATATAACATATCATATTAATGCTAAGTGATATTATCATGGGACTTCACAAGGTATAATCAGCACATAAAGAAACGAAACCCGTATATTTTTGGCTATAACTTGGTACAATTTTAACGATAACCATTTTAAATTTTCAGGACTCAAAGATTGGCGTGTTTCCTACCAGCAGACTGAATTCCATAACTTTCTGATTCCGTAAACATTATTTTTCTGTGTCAATCAAGAGTACCCATTATCAAAAAGTTGCAATAGTATGTGGTGATGAAAACTCTTTTTTTTCTCCTTGAAACAAACTTCTTATGGTCTTAAAGGATATTTAATCATTTTCTGATTGCTTTTTGTGAATCAGAATTGATTTTGTGGGTCTCTCAGACTAACTTGGGCTGCTATACTCAACAACACGAATAAGTAGCCAAATGCCCAAAACAGTGGCCAATCTGGCACACTGAAGGAATTAGTTTCAGAAATAAAATTTCGGGCATGGCTGCACATGAAATGTGTCAAACCTTCCAAAAGAATAATTTTGTCTAAAACGCAAGTGTATACTGTCCATAACATGAAAGGCACCTTACATTTTGCCAAAGAAGATCTATGGCTTAGATGTAAGAAGTCCCTAAATGTCAGATTTGGGAGGACGAAATTTTCATGTAATGACTATTTGGCTGAATTTAACATTTATAGGCGAAGAAATATATACACTTTCGTTTACAAAACAGTTTCGCTGATTTAACAGAATCGAGACAATGCAACTAAATATTTTCACAACCCACCCCATCTTTGGGACAAATGAACCATTAGACTTTGAACTAATTTGCATTTGTTTGTCAACAGCACTTTTTAAGCAAATAAATATGGGCTCGTTTGTCATATGAATACTGAACATTATCCACCCATTGATTGTTTATTGTTTTGTAATTTTAAGTTTATTTTGAAAGAAATGTCACCATAGTGCATAAAATCTTTAATTTACAATCTTATAGTTTAATTCTAGGTGTGTTCCCCCCCGGGACCCAGCATGCCCTTTCGTCAGTTTATGTGTTTTTTACATTCACACAACATATCAAAGTGGCATCCTGGGTCTAGGGGGGGAACACGGTCAGCGAGTCGAAAATGTACAATTTCCTGAAATTTTCCCTGATCTAAAATAAGCACAGTTGTTATGGACAATTTTAAAAACATCAACTGTAGAATTCATGGTCGTATTTCTTGTCAAACCGGTGTCAGGATGAGCATATGTAAGTCATGTACATGTATTTATAGTGATACAGTACAAGTTCAAAAGTAAATTTGCTTTCAATCTATGCGTACTGCATTAATGCTCAGAAATGTGATTCCCTATTTTATGTTAAAATTGACATAAATTATGTCATTGACAATTAAAATATGCAAAGAACACAATAATTTTATCAAATAAGGCATTTTCGTCTTTGAAAGAGACATATTTGTCATTTAGGGACTATCCCAATCTAAGGCATAGATGTCCTTGGCAAAACTTCAAGAACGTCCAAAAATTAAAATCGGTTTAGCAGCAAACTGCAAATTACGTTATAATGGCTCCGTGAAATGTAGTAAAGTTTTAGGCTGTCAACTTCTTAATGTTTGCTTTAACCTGGATTGTACCACTTAGAGAAACATTTGTCAATGAACCGGAATTTCGGAAAAACGACTTAAAATTTTAACTTCGTGTTAGTATTTAGAGAGTCCATCAATGTAAACCAACAATATTTTATCGTAAAAGGGATATACTTTGCCAAAAACTTGATCAAAATGTCGATTTTCAACGGGCTTAATTTTTTTCAAAACGCATTTAAAAAAAAAAAAAAAAAAAAAAAAAAAAAAAAAATGTCCTATTTATGAAGATCAATTAATTTGTGTGTCTTCTAATTTGCTGGTCCACAATGATCATACTAAAATGAAAATGTTGTTTAATGTTTCTCTCCATTGTGATTTTGAGAAAAAATGTTGATTTCCCCAGTTTTCTCCTAAAACATTTAAACATTTTTAGATCGTACATGTATAACTTTTACGTACATACAAACTAGAATAGGTGTCCATAATAAATGCTAATTTGCACCGCATTGTCAGCATCTTTCAGGTTATATCATGACATGTCACATTAAATAACAGTTTCACTGACACTAAACCTTCGTCTGCGGAAACAGTCTCCTCTTCGGTCAACGTCGCGTCATCAGAGCAATCGTCATCCGCCGTGTTTTCGTCGTGACGTATACATCGGCTCGTCGCCTTCAGTGTCATCGTCATAAGTCTCAAGTTCGTCCTCTGTGCCGGTACCACTGTCGCTACTGTCGACCTGAGAGACGATCGTCGCAATTTCATTTTTCCACAGCAATGTCAAACGACCAGTACTTTTGCTCAATAGTTTTGAAATGAGAACAACAATTGTACCATTTTTGTGCCGAGACCTGGTCCAAAGCTTCTTCTACCAAATACTTTACGTCATTAAATTTAAAACTTAAGTTCTTACTAGCAACATAACCTTTCACATCACTCCAGATCAGTTTAATTAAAATGGTCAGCAATATTAAATTACTTGGGTGGTGGTGACGCTTAAATCGATTTTACAGATACCTATACTCACTAAAAGCTTCTGTAATGGTTCACTACATATAGTTACACTTGTTCTGTCCTCGTGGTCAATTTCTTTTGTTTTTCGGTATCGTATCCGCTGATATATGGGGCAGATTCATAATCGCAGGTTTTACCTGTACATGGGGTGTAATATGGTGTAGATAACATGGCCGTATAATTATTATTATCGGCTGCATCACCATGTATTCAGATGTTTGATAAACACCTGTTTAGGCTTCCAGTAGCCACA
Organism: Rugalucina vietnamica; assembly: GCA_964017185.1. Lineage (NCBI taxonomy): Eukaryota > Metazoa > Mollusca > Bivalvia > Lucinida > Lucinidae > Rugalucina > Rugalucina vietnamica. The sequence continues at coordinate 65,990,846 of OZ024869.1, read as the reverse complement.
GATCCTTTAAATAACAGGCACGTCCTCACTGTTGTCGTATTCCATTTTTATTCAACCGCAAGGCACTTTGATAACGCCCATTTACATTTATTTGTCCTGTAGCTATTTTAGTCGCATGTGTTTCAAACTATTTTAGATAAGGATTTAAGATTGCGATTGAACAGTTCCCCTTGAAGAAAATGACTCGAGATGCAAACAGCGATGTCACATCTGTGCAGATAACGATCTTTGATAAAATCGGCATACGTATAAGACATACATACATGGATACATGTAAATTTGACTGGGCCAAGGTCAAAGACAAACCTTGAATTCTAATAGTTGCAGTAATCCATGAGTAAGGTTTTGAATGACAATGCTATTCAATGACAGCAATGTGTTTTCTAGCTCGCCTGAGCCGAAGGATCATGATGGTAATGCTCTGGCGTCGTCGTTGTCGTTGTCCACAATGTTTAAACATCCTCTCCTCTGAAACCCCTTATCCCTTTTCCAGTCAAAGCCAAACTTCAAATGGAAGGGAGGGGAAACATTTGTTTCTTTAAATGGTCAAGGACATGTGACCAAGATTGCCGCCCTGACTATAAATAGCCAAAAAAATTTTTTCCCAATGAACCAAAATGCTTAGGATCTTTAAACTCGGCATGAAGCATCAAGGGCGAGGCGACTCTAATGAGTACCTATAATCTATGTTTTGGGGCAAAAATAAGAAAAGTAGGTATACCCCTGCATACCCCAGTTTAACTTTATACACGTTGGGTATAAGAGGGTATTTATTTCGCTATGTTTTCTTGAGGTGTAGCTTGGCCCACCAGAACCGGGGTTCCACTGGCGTTTTACTTTTTCTCTAGAATTTCGGAGATGTTGTTTGGCACACAGGGATCTCCAATCGCTTTGCACTTGGTGTATCTGTCAGTCCTCGTTTTTAGCTCACCTGAGCCAAAGGATGGCCATACTCCGTCGTCCGTTGTCGTCGTTGTCGTCGTTCACACTTTTCAAAGATCTTCTCCTCTAAAACCCCTGGTTCAATCAATGCCAAACTTCATGTAGAGCAACCTTAGAAAGGGGGGACTAAAGTGTGTAAAATTGGTTTAGGTCACATGACCAAGATGGCCGCCATGCCCATATATGGTAAAATTTAAAAAAAAAATCTTCTTCTCTGGAACCGGTGGACTGATTTCAATGAAACTTGGTATGTAGCATTGGGGACTCTGGCCTATCATAATTTGTATGAATCGTGACCTTGAGTTGACCTTGACCCACTTTACGGCAAAGTCAACTTTGGTCACATAGGCTTTTCAATAGAAAAAAGTGAAAATATTGGATTTTTCAGGAAGTTTTGTGGCCTGTGACCTGAAAGTTTGTAGATACATATAACTTATTGATTTAATGAAGTCATAGGAGTATTCAATGTCAAGGTCATCTGTGGACCTTGTCCAAAGGTCATTTACATATTAAATTTTAAACTGAATTTTCTCAGAAACCACTTAATAATCAAAGCCAAATTTTGGTATCCTTAAAAAATCTTCTTCTTTGGAAGTGCTGTGGACCGATTTCAATGAAACTTGGTATGTAGCATTGGGGACTCTGGCCCATCATAATTTATATAAATCATGACCTTGGGTTGAATTTGATCTATTTTATGGCAATGTCAACATGGTCACACAGGCTTCTCAATAAAAAAAATGGAAAACATTGGATATTTCAAGAAGGTTTGTCGCCTGTGACCTGAAAATTGGTACATACATGTACGTACAACTTATTGAGTTAATAAAATCCTATGACACTACTGCCAGATCAACCATGAATCAGCCATGAAAACTCATGGCTTGAGCCATTAACATCACCCATTAAAAGCGACATTGTGATGGGCATTAATAAACCATTAAATTGACATTAAAATGACATTAAGTTACCGTTAATGGGAGAGTTATGGCCATTAAAAAGTCATTCATGGCCATAAATGGACAAATGCGAGCATTAATTTTTCAGGGTTAATTTCTAGGGAAATAATGACCATTACAAAAATGTATACTCATGGGCATTAATTTTTTTATGGTAGCCATTAATTTTTAATGGTTGCCATGATTTTTTTATATTTTCTAAAGTCTTGACCCATTACTATTTTTCATGGCATAATTTAATGGGCAGTGGCCATTTAAAGCGACATTGTGATGGGCATGAGTTTGGATTAATGGGAAAGAGAATTTTTTCCACTGGTTTACCATGCCCATTATCCAAATAAATTCAATGGGCATTAAAAATAAAATGGCAAGTTAATGGTCAAAATATCTGCCTGGAAATGGCCATGAAAATGTAATTGTATTTCTTTCATAGCAAAACCATGCCCATTACAGTAAACCCCTTAAATATTGTTAATGGGCATTAATTTTATAATGGCCGAACAATGGGGAAAATCCCGGACATTGAAAATTTTAATGCCCATTATTCTAATGCCCATTAAACCCCTTAAATATTGTTAATGGGCATTAATTTTCTAATGGCCAAACAATGGGGAAAAATCCCGGGCATTGAAAATTTTAATGCCCATTATTCTAATGCCCATTAATCCAAATCATGCCATTACCGTAACCCTACAATTTGGTTAATGGGTGGGGGACAGGTCCAGTAATGGGACGAAAATAATGGCAACAAAAAATAATGGCCATTATGAAATGGGGGAAGGGACTGTTATAGGCCATTAATCTAGACCATGTCCATAGGCTGTGCAGTGTAGACCCTGACAAGAGCCCTGAATCAAGAATTACTGTTGAATCATATTATGGCTTTCATGCACATTATTGCTAGACTTAATTGCCAAATCTTAACATGGTGAAAGAGCTATCAAGAGCTTAGGACTATTAATAAAGAGCAAGGAGTCATATAAGCAAATTGCTACTGAGAACAACCAACACAGTTGAAATCAATAAAGGGATGGGATGGGTTTGCTGCCATCTATTTGGTTGTTTCAATGGCCTGTTTGCATTGGAAGGATGTACCCAGAAAGTGTCTCTGAAATGAAATTCAGGCCAGAATATGAAATCTCACAACCCCAACCCCAATCAGACACATCTGCAGTATGATAAATAAGAGCAACATGTACAAATGTTCATATTTTAGCAAATTAGCATCAAAGTTCTTCTAAAATGCTTACCTGCAAGGCAGCAAGTGTAACAATCTCGTTTTACAAGTCCTAGCTTATATCAATTTATCTTTCCAGAAATGTGTTCATTGAATTTCATTCCGCACAATTTTCTACATAAGCTTTGCCTTGACCATTTTCCATCAATGTTTTTGCAGTTTTCTCTTCCTGTTAGCATCTCTTAGCCTGTCTGTAGTTTATTCTTCAAGTTTCTTGTTTGTAGGCATTCTGATGCCTTAGATATTTGAAGATTTGTTCAGACTAGATATCTGTTTACTTTCTAAAATTGTATGAAACAGGAAAAGGAAGTGAGGTCAAGGGGCATGGGATTATGGGTAATCAGTAAGCATCTTTCATGGGTGATTGCTTGGCTTGAATAAATGTTCATGGTAGTTAATAAATAAATGTTCATGGTAGTTAATGGGCATGAATCAAAATGAAAGAAGTTAAAACATTTATGGATTTTATTCATCCCCATTACAAACAAAGTTAATGCCCATGAATGATCTTATTCAGAATTCCAATGATACTATTAATGGCCATAATTAATCGTCAAGAGTTTTTTTAATGTCTATGATTTTAGCAACTTTTATAATGGCCATTATTTGTTACTGTTTGGTATTTAGTGGCCATCATTAGTGGGTGATTGATGGGCATGAATAAATTGTCATGGTAGTTAATGAGCATGAATCAAAATCAAAGAAGTTGAAACTTTCCTCAGTATTTCTTTCATCCTCATTACAAACAAAGTGAATGCCCATGAATGGTCTGATTCAGAATTCAATGATATATTAATGGCCATAATTAATCATCAAGAGTTTTTTAATGCCAATGATTTTAGCAACTTTTATAATGGCCATTATTGGAAAAGGTCCCTCAGGACCTTTTCCACAGTGTTTACTTTGAATATGAAGAAAATTTTACCCATGATCGACTGCTCTCTCTCAATTACGCGTTTTGTCACATAAAGCGCTTAATAAAAACTAGTGAACCCGTCTATACTGACTAGACAGTTAACCACAATTAATTAAATTTATCCATTGTTGACACTCCCCGTCAAAAAGCGGTAAAATCTAGCAAGCAGTCTCGATCGTGGTGACTGCTTATCATAGCGCATCTAGGCTTAGATCGTAGATACCCTGACGAGGGGTACAGAAACTATAGGAACTCTATATGGCTGACTTTTAGTCCATCACATCGGTCCCATGGGTCTGTTTCTGGTAGTGTGGCTGAAGGTCAAAATTCAGAACTCTGACACAAATTGACTGCACTGCTAAATGGTTTTCTACACATCGACATATTGATTGTAATCGTGTTCCCTTTAGTATTGGCTTTGATTCCATAACATCAGAAATTTTGGTCAATGCCTTGAGTGACAGATACACACACTGGTCAAGCGTTCATAACAAGAAACGCCATTCATGTATAGGAAACGAAACTGAAACGTATGAGAATCGAAATTAATGACAAACCAGAGAATCAACAACACTGAAATCTAGAGCAAAAGGAATCTCTTATAACAAACGGCTGCTGACCTTTTCATTGGTTTCTTTTTAAAGAAGCCAACTTGTTTGTTTCTGTTTGGTATTTAATGGCCATCATCAGTTGGTGATTGATGGGCATGAATACATGTTCATGGTAGTTAATGGACACAAATCGAAATGAAAGAAGTTGAAACTTTTTTCAGTATTTCTTTCATCCCCATTACAAACAAAGTTATTGCCCTATGAATGGCCTGATTCGGAATTCAATGATATATTTATGGCCACGATTAAACGCCATATGTTTTTAATGCAAATGACTTTTAGCAATCTTTATTATGGCCATTATTTGTTACTTTTTTGTATTTAATGGCCATCATTCATTGGTGGATTGATGGGCATGAATAAATGTTCATGGTAGTTGATGGGCATGAATAAAGCTAAAACAAGAAGTAATGGCCCATTACTTTTTAATGCCTATACTTTTATGCCGCAACATTATATTAATCTGCATTCCATGTCTTTTTAATGGTAAAATCTTGAATTAATGGCCATAAGTGAGCATTTTAATGGCTGACGGTTTTACGCATTATTTTTTTTCTGCAAAGACTAATGGCTCCTTTTAATGGTTTTTGGTATATTCATGGGTCATTAATGGTATTTTAACAGGATTTTAATGGTACCCTTTTGCAGTAGTGTGAGTTATACTTGACCTTGAATACTGTATAATTAATAGAATATTTGAGGTCAAGTTTACATTTTACGTTGGCCAACATTGCCTTATGCAAAGGTCATTCATCAAAGACAAAATCTCAGGTGAGCGATATCAGGACCATTGGTCCTCTGGTTATTCATAATGGCATTTATAATGATTCATTTTTTCTTCAAGTTGATGAATCACTGACTATTTAGAGATTCACCTCGATGACCGAACAACTAACTACATGTTTGAACCACTGCAGAAGCTGAGGTTATTGCTATGTAAAATCGAACTTTGCATATTGACATCAGAACATTCTACTGGCTCTCTGAGACGGCTTCTTTGGTGAGAGGTGTCGAAAATAAGCTCGAGACGTCAGTGACGGAAGGCAACGTGAGTGGTGTCAAACAATTGAGAGATTCAATGGACTTTGTGTTGTTTGAACACGATTCGTTTGGCAGACCAAATCTGCTTGCGTGGGGTGGGTATACAATGCTGGTTCTTTGGAGCTGTACAGTATTCAGTACGGGTCGCTGACTGGTATGCCATATGCATGTGGAACGTTGGGCATCATTGTTCATCCATTTGCTGAAGCACTAGGCCGTCAGTTTATTTAAATGGTCGATAACGACAAATTACGAAGAGCTAGAAGGGTAAGAGGGTTCCTTGGCCGCGTGTTAGTTCAGCGTATGAACTGGCTAGCACGTCCTCCTGACATGTACCCGATTGAGCTATGTGGGATTGTCTGCAGAGAAAAATCGCAGTATGCAACGCAGCAAAGTCTGGAACGTGAGCTTGTAAACGATAGGGGCATGCTTCGTCTTGCGGACATCCGGAAGTCCGGTCAAATTGCATGGCAGTTGTACAGTCCCATGATTGAGATAAACTTATCCAATATCAAGCTGACATCTACGGCCATGATGTTGTGAAAAAAAAATACAATTTCTAAATTTACCCCCCACACACACACAACATGTGTAAAATAGCCAATTTTGGAGGGTTGTGCATTGACATGTCCTCTGAAAAGTTAATTGTCGACTGACTTTAACTTTTTTTTTGGGGGGGGGGGTTAATTGGTTAGGGTACCAGTTGCCAATTTATGATACATCATAAAATAAAATAACTTGTGTGACATTCACAAAATCTGCTAAAATTAATTTCTGGCCCTTAGATTATTTTGAGGAGTATTATATGTATATCGAATATGTTATTATAATAAGATTTAGAATCAACTCCAAACGAAGACTTTCCCCTGCTACCAACAGTGGCTCTTACACCTATTTGACTGGGCTGCCAAAGCCTTATATAATTTAAGTTTACCTACTAGTACCTAACGGGTAGGCCATCGTACCGCATCTTCCGCGAATACCGAATGATGAAAATGGCCTGCTTAAGGTTTGATAGGTATAAATCGCACCAGCACCGCACTGGAACGGTTGTTAATACCATTACTGGGAGGCTTAAACCGGATCCCAATCCTCGCTCAAGGTATAAATGCAAACCTTGTTTTCTAATGGATTATTTGGCTGAAAAGCTGAACAGATGATTTTTGTCCTGACACAACTTCTTTTTAAACACTAACCAAGTTCAACCACGTAAAAAGTGTATATGAACAAGCTACCGGCTTGCACTTAAGTATTGAAATCAGGTAAATTGATGAGCTAGTATCTTTATTTCGTTTTTTAAGTTTGACAGCCTCCCAACTCCCCAAGACATGATTCAAGAACTTCATGTATTATATATGATATGTGTATTGGTAAAATTTTATACAAAATCTTTTTTTTAAATTTTTGCTATTATCTTTTATTTCTAAATTTCTATATGCAACCTCCCATTCAGAATACAAGTTCTCCTTTACACTAATCATAGCTTTGAGTTTCAGGTGTATGCAGCGCAAAATTCCAAAAAGCACTGTACAAACTGCAACGTGTCTCTATTTTGCCATCAGTTGCCATGGCAACCTATTTAGGTACATATTACATGTGGCCTTGGGTCGTTTACTGAGATTCTTTCATTGCTAGGCAATGGCAGGTTGCTATCTACATGTGACTTTTTTGCAAATTATTGGATCACCCACGTGCATGTATAACAGGTCCGACACAAACCGGTTTGTGCAGTAACAGAAAACAGCCAGAAGCGTAAAATTTCGTATTTAGGGATTGTACTATCCGTGTAGCGAAAACAAAGGCGCTGATCTGCGCCTTTGTTTTCGCATAATGCAAATTGTTGGTTTTCCCATGAGGCGGCTCAAATTTAACTGATAGAAAGCTGGTTTAGAATTCGCAATGGAAAAAAATAAACTGTATTCTTGGTTTTATAGTGCAACTTCTTAAATTTTATCAGATTTAAAACAGGACTGAGACAACATTTGATAAGGAGAGATAATATTAACTGTCACTGCATATGCGCCTTAAGATTTATCAAATGATTAATTAAAGAAAAGAAGAATACCAAAGGCAACCTGTAATATGAATTATGTGATAGGAAACCTTTCCATCTAACGCCTGTTCTGATAGATAAACAATGATTCTAATTTTGTTCATCAAATACAGCTTCGCCTTGTTGATTTTATGATTTCAAAAGTAATCGGTTCAAGACGAATCAACTAACATATAGCTGAGTTTAATGTTTCGTAGACATTTCCGTATAAGATTGTCTGTCATACACAAACAATTACCGTACGCGTTGACGAAATAAAATATATCAATTTAAAAATAATGTTTCAAATTCAAAGAAAACAATTTGTGTATAGTGTATTCGTGGGCATTGCATGTTTGTGTATATTATTTGCTGTCTCAAAGAATCCTGGATATATTCAAATACGAATAATACAGGGTAAGCTATTTTGTTCATTTAAAAATGAAATATGGAGCAAACAGCAGTTATGTTTCTCAACACATTAACATCTGCTTGTCTCCGAGAGAAGCGTTGAAATCTGCAACTGATGGGTCCAGCAAATGTGAAAATGCGATGACATTGATTTTGATATAGTCAATTTTTCGTTTTAGGATGGTGACGTTCCTCGTCGTGCTTCTTATGGTGTATACATTTCGCAACTTAATAGGATTGCTAGAGTCAGCAATCATGTTACGGACTTCAATGCTTGAAATAAATGTTTAACGGCCTAACTTCTCCAACAGGTCTGTCGGAATCATAAACTGCGAAAAACATTTTCTGAACTTTATCGTAGACACTATGAATTAATTTTCAAATTTAATGTTGCTTTTACGTGAAGGCTTTTCGGAACCAGAATCTTATGGTGACTTGGTTTACAAATTTGATAAATATAGGAGGAATGATGTTTCCATTCAGAAAATCATTATACGTCAACTTACATGTTATGCTACAGTCTGCATGCTTAGTTTTTAACACAATCATGGTTGATAACTATGCTGTCTTCCTTAATCGACGGTGGATCGGGCGTCAGACTCTATGATTGCCCCTACTAGTTGGTTGAGGTCGGAGCTTCTTGTCTGTTGCTTGGCCCACCGGGGTTTAACTTGTGTTTTTTTTTTTCTCCGGATTTGGCGCCCAGGGATCTGCATCGTCAGAAAGCTTACTGAATCTGTGAGTCCTCGTTTTTGATTCATCATGGTGGTTATCATGATTTATTTGTTTGATCTTCAAGTTGATGATTCATTGACTAGTTAAAGATTCACCATGAGGACCGAACAACTAACTTAACGTTGTGAGCCACTGCGGAAGCGGAGGGCGAGTTCATCAGGAAAACATGCCCGTGTAATATATACCCCCTTTTACCCCATTTTATATAGCAAAAGTGGGGTTTTCAAAAGTATACCTATTTTTTATTTTTGCTCCAAAACATAGATTGTGGGTACTCTTTAGAACCGCCTCGTGTACCCCCAATCTATGTTTGAGCAAAACTAAGATAATTATAAAAAAAATCCATTGAAAACTTATAATTGTTCAGCATATATTACACAGGCATGTTTTCGTAATGTTAGGTAATGTTAGGTACCTGCAAAACCAGGTTAAGCCCCCCCCCCAGTTATTTATAACTGACTGTTCCAAGGCGGTATTGCTGTTGTGGTTCAAATTTATCCAAGTTATTCACATTATGAGTTTCATGTTGGATGACTTTGTGGCCACCCGAATATCAATTGGCTGTTCACTTAGCCCTCAGCAGTTTGCTTCTGCTGTCCATGCTAGCACTGTGACTACCTTACCTTCTGCTTATGTTACATGTTTGAACCTATGTATGATATGTGCTAAGCATGATTGTTTTCTTATTTCATGCTTATATTTGTGTATAATAGTGTCACTGCAGAAGCAGAGGACGAGGTTTGGTACCTGTAAAACTAGTTTAAGCCCGCCAGTAATTTTATACTACTGATCGTTCCTAGGCGATACTTCTGTGGTGGTTCTTATTGTTTTATGTCTTGGTGTTGAAGTTTTGTGCTGTCAGCACTTAAAGACGGGGTTTTCATGTCGGGGGATCTGTTTCGAAGCATCAAAGAGAACATGAAGCCAGACAGTAGAAGTGGGTGTGGCTTACACCAGGTAGGCTGGCTACCTATAGGGGTCATAAAACTGATAAGGATCACAGGTCATAATTGATTGTAATAAACAGCCATAATCCATTTACCAATAATACCAATATATCTGCATAAGTCAGGAACAGGAAACAAATTTGATAATAATCTAAGACATTCTTTTTTTATTCACTTATTTTTAATAGTACTGTATAGTAAAATCCAATTTTGTGCATGTTAAACATACATGTAATCATATATTTCTATTTATTTATCATTATGATCATTTTATTGCCTTTGTACTTCAGGAATATATTATAGTTCCAAAATATTTTTTTTTCTATTTTGCGTCTCATAATCTTTATGTACTACTGTATTGAAATCTAGTTATGTGCATGGTATTAGTAAACAGAATCACTATTTTGTATGTATCATTTATACCCCGGGAGCTAATTTGACCTACCTTGCCCCCCCCCCCCAGAACAATTTTTCATGGGTGCCAAATCGTTCATTGGGACCCCAGAAATGCAAAGAATTTTTGTCATCAAAGATAAACTCAATTGCACTATGAAAAAATGCATGGTTTCCATGGCAATCATTAACACGATTCTTGAGCATGGGGATGGTCATAGAAAATTGACCATATCCAAACTATTACTTATCCTAAATCACTGAAATTGGTCTCATTTTAAAGCTTAGCATAGCCCTTGTATCCTATTGTAAGTGATGCAAATTTTCGAATTGGCATATTCATGAATTTTAATGAAAACATTAAAAATGACAGAAAAATCGTTAAAAATCCACAAATAAACTAATTTTAGACCCAAACTGTCATTCTGACCCTTTGTTATTGAACCAGTAATATTATATGGGAACTTTATTGATGACCTGGGCCTATATGAACATTATCTCTTTTGCATATTCATGAATATTAATGAAATTAATAGAAATTGAGGAAAAACGAGGGAAAAATATTCATTGCAAGGTATTGGATAGGTTATAAGGTCTAACTTTCATCCCTGGGAAAAATTCTGAAGGCTGCCAGTGTGGTCAGAGGCACCATCTTAATGCCATAAAATATTGTCCTCAATGATAAACATGTTTGCATGATGTAAAATGACAGTCTCCACACCCACCCCTAGTGCGATTCTAAAGAATAGGGTGTACCTACAAACATACATCACACCAATAGCATGCTCTAGGATACTATAATTGGTCTAATAGTGATGCATGAACCTTACAATTTAACCTTGATACCTTATACTTTAATCATTGAATTTGCTTATTCATGAAAATTAATAAAAAAAATAAAAGATGGAGAAAGATCGTGGAAAAAATAGGGGGTATACATACAAACTCGCTTGTATTAGGAGCTATAAATAAACCTAAGATGTTGAAAGAGGTTTCAAATGAATGCTATTGCAATGTTCTATGACCCTGAAGTATGATTTAAGAATATTCTGATTTTCAGTTTCATGAATTTTCATGAAACCTTAAGAAACTTAAGGGAAAAAGTTAAAAACTTATATGGGTAAACCTACAAAATGACTTGCATCTCAGCAGTCAAAAACCCTATAGTGCTAAAAATGGTATCAAATGGTTGCTCTGGCAATATTATACTATCATGTACTACAATATTTAAGTTATTTGATATTTTGTTTGAAGAATATTAACAAAACTTTTTGAATTTAGTGAAAAAATACAGAAAACTAATGGGGGTATGCATAGAAATGTTTGTTTAGTCCGGGTAACTGACCCGCCATCTATTGGAAAATAGCTTCTCACTCGGGCGTGATATGTTCTCTTCCTATTAGTAACTCAATGTCAATTAGGCTTCCCTCGATTTTTGGAGTGGAATTTTCGTTCTTTCGCCATTTCGTGACCATTGCTTACTCGTACCTTTTCACGAATTTTGTCTAAATGTCTTATCATACATGTATATTAATTTGCTCATTGTTTCAGAGAGCAGTCCGGAAGTAACGTATGTGGGACAGAATGGTCACGACGACAACGATGTGTGGAAACTTGAACAAAGCCGGCGTATCAAGAGAATTCAAGAGACTTGTAACAATGTTAGTTTGTTCGAAGATAAAAAAAAACAATGGTGGAAAATATCTTTATTCATCAAAGTATAATTTAAGCTATATGTCAGGTCAGTTTAACTGCTACTGTAACATGTAATCAGTACTACCTGTTGTCATGCGGTGCAGATGGGGCTCGTTAGCCTTGGAAGGCAACTCATCTAGGAGTTAAGCTAGTTCTCTACACAAAAATCTAGCTGGGCAGGGGGAACTCATTAGTCTTGGTTGACAGTCCTCCTAGGAGTTTACAGGTCTCTAAACAAAACCTAAGAAAGGGTAGATGGAGCTCTTCAGCTGTGGCCAGCAATTCATCTAGGAGAAGGAAACTCCAAAATCAAACCTGTGTGTCTGGATATGCCTAGTCCAGATATGCAAAGACTGTTTCGGTAGATGGAGCGGAAGAAATCACCTGATTCAACGGTTCAGAAAGCGATACAGCAACATGTTGTGGAACATGCAGAGCGTGACAAGGCACTAAAGATGTTACGGTCATCCACTGCATCCAAACCCAACTCCAGACGTCTTGACCTGTGTCTTGCCTCTGGGCGCAGCTGGGCGAGGACTAGAGAGTGAGGTTGATGTTGCGCACCTCTTCCTCACTATAATCCAATTTCATAGCGCATGTCATCTTATTTCTCAACACACAAGCACTTGCATACACAACAATTTCATCACACTTGCACCCACATACCTACAAAGTCCTGTGGCGATGGGCGAGTGGCGAAGCAGCAGGTGTAGGACACACTGGGAGCTGTAGTTGCAGACCTGCACACAGGCGGCTCAGTTCTAATGGTCGTTTTCTGTGAGGAGAAGCAGTAAGCAGAATTCGGCAGTCGGCTGAGCGACTGAGCAAACCTATTTAGGACCGCACTGCTCACCCCCGTAGCATGGGGAAGGGGCTAGAAAAGGTGCCCTAAACAATTGCCTGCTTCAAACCCCCTGGCTGGTTAACCGCGATCAGCGGGGATCCCCTTAAGCGGTCGAAATACAAAGAAAAAAGCTAGAGTAATCCCCTTACGGATTGGCGCATGGAATGTGCGTACTTTAATGGACAATGCTGGGTCAGATAGACCACAGCGTAGAACGGCCCTTGTGGGCAGAGAACTTGGGAGGTATGATATACAGATAGCTGCATTGAGTGAGACTCGGTTCGCAGATGTTGGGGAGATCAAAGAAGTTGGTGCTGGATACACCTTCTTCTGCAGTGGACGCAAAAGTGAAGAGGCGTGAAGCAGGAGTTGGCTTTGCCATCAAAACAGAACTTGTTGGTAAGCTGTCAGGATTGCCAAAAGGCATTAATGACCGTCTAATGACATTGATACTTCCTCTGTCAGGCAATAAACATGCAACTATTGTCAGTGCTTACGCACCCACAATGACCAATCCAGATGAGGTCAAGGACAAGTTCTATGATGACCTAGACAATGCTATTTCTGCAACACCCCGCACAGACAAGCTTATCCTTCTTGGCGACTTTAATGCCAGAGTGGGTACAGACCACTAGACCTGGGAAGGAGTTATAGGTCCAGAAGGGGTTGGAAAGTGCAACAGCAGTGGTCTCTTGCTTCTCAGGAAGTGTGCTGAACATGACCTTCTAATCACCAACACAGTCTTCCGTCTACCTAATAGGAACAAAACATCCTGGATGCATCCCCGTTCCAAACACTGGCATCTCATAGACTATGTCATAGTGCGGAGAACAGACAGGCAGGATGTTAAAGTGACAAAGACTATGTGTGGTGCAGACTGCTGGACAGATCATAGACTGGTTGTCAGCAAACTCAACCTAAGAATACAGCCTGCGAGGCGACCTCAAGGCAAGAAAGCTCCTAAGAGACTGGATGTCTCAAAGCTGAATAAAGACAGCATGAGACAAGATTTCTTAACAGACATTTGCAACCAACTGGATGCAATGAATCTCAGTTCTGAATCTGAATCTGAATAGTTTACTGGTGACACGCCAAATGACATTATTTCACCAGGGGGTTCGGATGGGGGAGAAATTAGTCCCTTGAACGCACGAGTGTGGCGAACTTGGACACACAGTCATCAGACATTTCAGCAGAGGAGATAAGTGAATCAGGGAGGTCATTCCAGTCCCTGATAGTCTGTGGAAAGAAACTACTTTTGTACGCTTCTTTGCTAGCTGAAGGTAGCTGAAAAGCCAAAGAGTGTTGATTTCTACAACGCTTATTCTTTGGGATAAGGTCATCTGTGGGTATTCTGGCTTTACCCTTTAGACCTTTGTATAGCAATATAAGTCTACTATCCTTCCTCCTTTTCTTAAGAGATTCCCATTTCAGTTGACCTAAAATGCCAGTCATGCTCCCAGTTTCAAAAACATAATTTCCCGTCACAAACCTTGCCGCACGATTTTGTACCTTTTCCAGTTCTTCCTGGAGGCCATGAGTGTGAGGGTCCCAAACTGAGCTTCCATATTCCAAGACCGGCCGCACCAGTCCTTTATAAGCTGCTTCTTTCACATCTGGGGGACAAGAATACAAATTTCTCCTTAAGAATCCGAGAGTTCTGTTAGCCTTTGTACAGACATTGGAAATATGAGTATTCCATTTCAAATCATTTGTGATAGTTACACCCAGGTATTTTATGCTTTCAACGTTTTCCAGTACAGTGCCCTCAAGGGTGTAGTTAGCCTGTATCTTACTAGACCGTTTATTTGTCAGCTGCATCATGTTGCATTTGACGGGTTGAAATCTCATTGCCCATTTCCTAGCCCAACTGCCTAAACGATCGATGTCTCTCTGAAGTTTCAATGTATCCTCTTCATTCTTGATTTCACGATAGCAAACACAATCATCAGCAAAGAGTCTTATTTCAGACTCAATGTCTGTTGAGATGTCATTTATATACAAGGAAAACAGCAAGGGGCCGAGAACGGTGCCCTGAGGGACACCCGACACAACTGGAGCCCAATCCGATTTAATACCATTAACCACTACCCTTTGTTGTCGGAAACAAAGGAAAGCATTTATCCAATTCAGAGTTGTTCCACCTATTCCATAGCTAAACAATTTGCTTTTAAGGAGTTCATGGGGAGGAGTATCAAAAGCCTTTTCAAAATCGAGTATAAAAGTGTCGACCTGGCCTTTTTTGTCTAAGATTTTGGCCCAGTCATTTATCACTGTAGTCAACTGAGTTTCACAGCTATGCCATTTCCTAAATGCGTGTTGCCTGTCCGACAAGAGTTCATGTTCATCAAGATGGGCCATAATATTTGAGCATACAATATGTTCAAGAAGCTTACAAGGAATGCATGTCAAAGAAACAGGGCGGTAATTTCGGGCAAGTGACCTGTCGCCCTTCTTAAACAGGGGGCAAATATTAGCAAGAGACCATTCTTTAGGAATTTCACCTGTATCAATTGACTGCTGGAAGAGATGGGCGAATACCGGCCCTAATTCCACAGCCAGTTCCTTTAGGACCCTGGGATGAAGTTCATCAGGCCCTAAGGCTTTAGACGGGTTTAGACCTTTGAGAAGTTTGGTCACCCCTTCCTTTGTGACCACAATATCATGCATGAATGGGGCAGATCTATCCATAAGAGGGACCTGTTTGTATTCACTTTTAGTGAAAACATCCGAGAACTGACCATTAAATTCTTCCGCCTTCTCAAATTCGGATTGTGCAATTCCACTTCCATTTCTCTTTTTCAACGGGGGAATACCTTGGGTATCTTTTTTCTGACTGTTTATGTACCTGTAAAAATCTCTAGGATTAGCCTTAACATCTCCTACCAAGTTGTTCACGTAAAGATCATGCTGCTTCCTGATATCAGCTTTGATCTCTTTCCGTAAAGATTCAAATTTAGATCTAAATTTTGCACTACCAGTCTTTTTAGCTTTTGCATGAGTTGCATTTTTTCTGCGAATCTTCCTCCTAATTTCAGGTGTTATCCAAGGGACAGAGGAAACTGAGCGACTAGTTTTTGAGGGGATATGTTTATCTGCCGATTCCTGAATAAACGATGTAATGAGACTGAAATTTTCCTGGACTGACCGAGTATCTGAGTAACCATTGAAGTATCTTTCCTTTGCAAATTTAAGTGTTTCTGCTCTCATAGATTCATAATCACCTTTCTGATAACGATACACTTTTCTCCTAGGTTTCTTTATTGGGGGGATAGCAATTTTCAAAGTGCCAGAAACAATGTCATGATCACTGAGCTTATCCGGGGAATGAATGTCTGCAAACTGGCCTGGAAGAGAGGTCAAAATTAAGTCCAAAGTATTTCTTTCTCTGGTGGGGAAATAGACTAATTGTTCCAAATCGTGGTCATTCATGATATCTATCAAAATCTGACCCTCCGTCTGACTCAATGATGACCCAGATTTGCTGAGTCTGTCCGGCCATACAATATCTCTAAAGTTGAAATCACCTAAAACGTGAATTAAGGGGGGTTTGTTGCCTTTATTAATATTTTTGATTTTGTCAAGCTGTTCTCTAAATAAATTGTCAAACTTTTCCAGGGAATTCAATAAGTCATTTCCATTGTCCGATACTGGTAAATGACCATCGACAGGTGGTCGATACCAGCTAGCCACAAAGTGAGTTTTCTTATTTACAAAAAGTTTGACCCAAACTGACTCTGAGTCATTGTCCAATTCTGTGAGGGGCATGTGTGGGATGTCCTTGTGCACAAGAAGCATAACACCACCACCATTTAAGGTTCTATCCTTTCTGTACACGCTGTATGGAAAAGATTCCGGAAATAATTCAGACGTTAATATGGAATTGTCAATTTTTGTCTCCTGAATGGCCAAAATCTGAGACTGATGAAAATCAATGAAGGCCAACAACTCAAGTTTTTTGCCTCTTATACTGTTTATGTTGATACTGGAAAATTTCAGACCACTAATAAAACTGTTTTTGCTAGTCAAGGTTTCAGTGGACTTGGTTTCTTGACCTTTTGCAAGTAGGTCAAACCTATTTTCACTTTCCAAGTTAAACTGTTCAGAGGACCCCGAAGTTCAGAGGACCCCGAAGAAAACTGGACAGTTTTCCATAAAACAGTTCTTTCTTCAGCTGCAAGCACCTTAGGCCATCCATCTCGCAAACATCAAGACTGGTTTGATGAGAATGATGACGAAATTCAGAGGCTTCTTGAAGAAAAGCACCGATTGCACAAGGCACATCAAGATGATACTAGCTCAGTATCAAAGAAAGCAGCCTACAGCAACATTTGTAAGACAGTCCAGAGCAAGCTTAGGGGCATGCAAGATTCCTGGCTGAGGAAGAAAACAGAAGAAATTCAGTCTTTTGCGGATAGAAAGGACATGAAGAAATTTCATGATGCACTGAAAACCATTTATGGTCCAAAGAGTTCTGGAGTCACCACATTGCTCAGTGCAGATGGTAACACTCTTCTCACAGATAAAGAAGCTATCTTGGAAAGGTGGGCAGAACACTTCAATAGTGTGCTTAATCGACCATCAAGCATCAATGAGGATGCAATCGACAGACTTCCACAGATAGAGTGCAATGTTCTGTTAGATGAATTTCCTACCGTTACGGAAACAAGAAAAGCAGTTCAACAACTATCATCTGGCAAAGCCCCAGGTGCAGATGCAATTCCTGCCGAAGTTTACAAGGCTGGGGGGCTACCCATGGCAGAGAAACTGACAGAGTTGTTTCACTGTATGTGGAGAAAGGAGGCTATCCCACAAGAATTTAAGGATGCATCCATAATCCACCTATACAAGCGGAAAGGAAATCCTCAAGTCTGTGACAATCACAGAGGCATCTCCCTCCTATCAATTGCTGGGAAGATACTTGCAAAAATTCTGTTGAATCGTCTGAATGTTCATCTTGATCAGACGGGACTTATCCCAGAAAGTCAATGTGGATTCAGAAAAGACAGAGGGACAATAGACATGATCTTCACAGCAAGACAGCTTCAGGGGAAATGCCAAGAACAGAATGTAGATCTATACATGACGTTTGTTGACCTCACCAAAGCTTTTGACACTGTTAGTCGTGATGGACTCTGGAAAATCATGGCCAAGTTTGGCTGTCCACCCAGATTCATAGCAATGGTGCGGCAGTTTCATGATGGCATGCAGGCACGTGTGCAAAATGATGGAGAGTTCTCTGAACCATTTGAAGTAACAAATGGGGTCAAACAAGGCTGTGTTCTGGCACCAACACTGTTCAGCATGATGTTTTCTGCCATGCTTATGGATGCTTTTCAGGACAGTGACACTGGTTTTCCAATCAGGTACCGTTTTGATGGCAACATATTCAACCTCAGAAGGTTGCAAGCCAAAACTAAGGTCCAGACTGATGTGCTAGATGAGCTCCTCTATGCAGATGATATGGATAAGAATGCCAGCTCAGAGGCAAAAATGCAAAGAGCCATGGATCAAGTCTCACAGTCATGTGATAACTATGATCTCACAATCAGCACAAAAAAGACAGAGGTTGTACACCAACCAGCGCCCGGAAAGCCATACAATGAAACAACCATCACTGTGAATGGGCAAAAACTGAAAGTTGTTGACAAGTTCACCTACCTGGGAAGCACTCTCTCCAGAGCAGTGCATATTGATGATGAGATCACTGCCAGAATTGCAAAGGCTAGTGTGGCATTCGGACGACTCCGTGCAAATGTCTGGGAGCGAAATGGAATCAAGCTTGACACCAAGCTGAAAGTCTACAAGGCTGTGGTACTGCCAACCCTCTTGTATGCATGCGAGACCTGGACAGTATACCAACGCCATGCAAAGAGACTAAACCATTTCCACTTAAGCTGTTTGAGAAAGTTGTTAAAATCAAGTGGCAGGACAAGATTCCAGACACAGAGGTCCTGACGAAAGCAGGGATGCAAAGCATGCATACAGTCTTAAAGCTAGCACAGCTAAGATGGACTGGCCATGTTATAAGAATGCCTGATGCGCGACTTCCAAAGAAAGTTTTCTATGGAGAACTACAGGAGGGAAAGCGCTCTCAAGGTGGCCAGAAGAAACGCTACAAAGACACCCTCAAAGCCTCTCTGAAGGATTTCGAAATACCAATGGGGTCCTGGGAACAGACTGCACAGGAGCGATCAAAGTGGCGAGGTCTCATCAACAAAGGAGCAGCTCTTTATGAAAAGAAGAGAATCTGTGAAGCTGAAAGAAAGCGAAGAGAGCGCAAAGCCAAAACAAATGTGCTACCATCAGACTCTATGACATTGACTTGCTCTACTTGCAACCGACAGTTTAGAGCCAGAATTGGCCTAGTCAGCCATCAAAGAACTCACCAACACACATCAGCACTATTCAAGAAATAATGATGGTCTTTCTCATTAGTGAGAGACGAACTATCATAATTTAAGCTATTGCAAAGTTCCTAAGGTTGGGTCTTCTTTTTGGGTCCAAGCTTTTGTTGTGCTAAACAATGGGGCAGATGTGGCTGAAAAGGTTTTTGGAATGTCTCGAAAATCAGTTCATCATGCTCTTACCCCAGGTCGAGTTCAATTCGACAGTGAGGCTATGAGAAAGTCACATACTGTCCTTATATCACGCGATCCATACACGAGATTATACTCGGCTTATGTGGACAAAATACTATTACCACCACAGCCAATGAAGACAAAGTTTGATGATGTGACTTGTGGAAATCAACTTTCTTTTGAGAATTTTTTACAAGAAATATCGAAAATTGCGCATAAAGGGATTGGCTTTAACCAGCACTGGGCACCAATTGTATCAATTTGTGGTCCTTGCAGTGTAAATCCCTTTGCAGTGGTAAAACTAGAATCCTTCTCAACAGATGTTGAGCATATCCTAAAGAATGTCGGTGTTGCACCAGATGAATTTGAAGTGATACAAGGCGCGTTGCATGACCACAGGATAGAATCAACCATACCTGGGATAGTTCGAACAATTTTGTCAATGAAACTTGTATGCGAAACAAAGATGGATGTTGCAAAGTATTTGTGGCTATCATTTCAAATCCAAGGCTATATAAGAGATGACGTCCCATTTCCCGTTGAAAAGATGATGTCGGAAGAAAACGTGAACCGTGAATTTCTGACAGACGTGATATTGGAGACAATTAGGATAAATCCCATATCGCCAGAAGAAAGCAAGAACAAAGACACCGCTATCTGGTCAAGGCTTATCAGAACATTGATAGAAAAACCTTGGAGGATATTCAGAATCTGTACAAAAAAGACTTTATGGTTTTTGACTATGCTTTTGAACCTCCATCTTGAAATGTCTTTCTTTTAAGCAATGATTTTTTTTTTGCAAACGAAACGTAGCACTTGGTTAAACTCCTGTTACTCGGAAACGGCTGATTCTTATGATAAGACGGTATTTATTTCATTTGATTGTCGTTTAACCTAAATCCTGTGTAAATTTTATGATGTCATACCTACAACTAGCCCTTAAACTTACCCTAACCCTCATATAAATTTCCCATGTAAAACTTCAATAGGCCAAAGGGTAAAAATTCTTACTATCCCCATGCGGTAATTTTGACTATCACATGCGCATAAAATATGCGCGTACATATGCAGCTCGTTTTTCTAAAACGTTTTATCTCGATGTAGGTACCTTCAAAGCCCATAGTTTTAATAGTGTTTTGAAACAGTTAAGTAAAACAAACATATATAAAAACTTTGTTTACTGAAAATTGACAAAATTGACGCTAAAAAAAGTAAATGGCGATCGGTTGTTGTGATGTTACATAAATGGGAAATAACGTTACACAACGTCGCGCAAAAATTGGTATAAACTATTCAAATAAAATTACATGTTGTTCGATTTTAATCAGTGGGTATGATAAGATAAATACAACATTGCTGTGAGGGTGATAGTAGGTTTTTGCACCCTTCGAAAATAGTTATCAATCTAGGCTTCGCCTCGGTCGATAATCATTTCCTCAGGGTGAAAATTCTTACCATCACCCCCTCAGCAAAGTTGCATTTATATAATGTCAACCAGCTTATTCAAATTTGACAGCCAAATCCTGTTTTGACCGGCAGTCATGCAAGTTATGCATAAATGGAGGATTCAAAAGAAAAAAAGGCGACACGTGTCTTTCAAATTCACATTGTTCATTTCTGTACGTAACTTTTATTAGCTATTTGCATGTGGTTGAGGGGAATGCAAACATTCGTTATATTTTACACAAACAGATTCGGTTTTATGCATGAAATTTTCAAAAATGTGAATAACGCTCTTGTCGGGATTCTTTGATTTCAGTTTTGGTGCCTTAATTACATGTACGCACCTTGTGAATTTCAGCACAAATAAAGACTCAAGACATTATTGTGTCTGTCATTACTCTCAAAGTCATTTTTAAATAATTATTTTGGAAATCCCGCAAATACCTTGAGTGTAACCACATAAGTATAGCAACGGACTTTACAAACGCGACACTTGCATTATCGATTCTTCCTTTCAGAATACAAGACTTTTTCGAAACATATTTGTTAAACTGAAGAGTGCAATCAGTCTGCTTAACTTCAATACCAAAAACTGAAATACCAGTGTCCGTTATTAACGCCATACAGTATGATGTCATGCGATACCCAAAATTCAACAAAATAAATTGCATGATAGGTCAATGGGGACGAAAGCAATTGTATAAGTCCAACATGATTTCTGGACTGAAACATCATAACGCAAACGAATGCTGTCGGTTGGCGTTGATTTGCATTAAAAACGCGATAATTACGTCAGTTTTATCAAGTTTTTCAAGAAATCTTAATTTTGCGCGTAAAATTGAAACAAAATCTTACGCCTTATATATACACGGAGTAACGTTAAAGTACCATAACATTTGGTGCTGTAATCGTATGCCTCTGTGTTTTGAGCACTTTACGAATACGCTAGCGCTCTGAGCGACATTGAAAGAAAGCTCCAATGTTTATTTTGCTTTTTCTTGTGTGTTTTGCTTTCACAGAATCCCTTTCTTGTAGCCTTGTGTTAGACATTGGCATATCACTTTGATTTTATTACAGAATGTAGGTGAAAAGCGAATTAAAAATGTCTCAATTTAAAAATTGATTCATTAACTGTTCCGAGTTACAGGAGTCGACTTAAGCGCTGCGGTTGTGTGTAATGATGATGATGATGATGATGATGATGATGATGATGATGATGATGATGATGATTATCTATGGTCCTGTAGCTCGCCTGAGCGATTTGTTCACTGATACCCCGGAGCCATGCCTGTATGGGCCCCTGAGGCATGATTGACAAAAGGATTTGTTTCCTTTAAAATTTATGATAAACGCGATGACTTTGATTTTTGATAAAGTAAATTTTCAGTTTTTGGATGGTGACGTCCATCGCCGTGCTTCTTTTGGTGTACACATTTCGCAACTTATTAGGTTTGCTAGAGAGTGAGCAATCATGTTGCGGACTTCAACGCGCGAAATAAACGTTTAATAATCAAACTTGTCCAGCAGGTCTATCGGTATCATAAACTTCGAAAAACATTTTGTAAATTTTATGGGTCAAGTCCAGTATAAGACTAAAATAAGAGCTGTCGCAGGACAGCGTGCTCGACTGCTTCTGACCTTAGTCAAACATAAGGCCAAATCCGACCAGTAACTAAAAGCATTATGCTCATACATCTTTTTGCCTAGATGAAATAAGGCAAAATCACTGACCCATGAAAGTTAACTATAACTACCTAAGATTTAGAGGTCTCACTCATATTGTGAAAGAAGTGTGTTCATATACCAACTGAGTGCCAAGACATAAGGCAAGATCTCTGAACCTTGAAATAAGTTCACACTGATCTATAAGTATTTCAGGGTCAAAGGTCTAGTGATACTTACTCATAATGTGAAAGAAATATGATCATATACCCATTCAGTGTTGAGATATAAAACAAAATCACTGAACCATGAAATCAGGTCATAGTGACCTATAAGTATGTTTGTGTTAAAGGTCTGGTCATACTCATTCATAATCAGAAAGAAGATTGAAAAAAATACCAACTGAGTGTCGAGATATAAGGCAAAATCACTGAACCATGAAATCAGGTCACAGTGACCCAGGAATACTTTACGGTCAAAGGTCTTGTCATACTCATACATATCGTGAAAGACGTATGTCCATATACCAATTGAGTGCCGAGATATAAAGGAAAATCACTGAACCGTGAAATTAGGTCATATAGACCTAGGACTACTTTAGGGTCAAAGGTATTGTCATATGCAAACATAGTGTGAAAGAAGTTTGTTCATAAACCACTTGAGTGTTGAGATATAAGGCAAAGTCACTGAACCGTGAAATAAGGTCACAGTGACCTATAAGTATATTGGGGTCAAAGGTCTAGTCATACTCACTCATAATCTGAAATAAGTATGAAAATATACTAATTGAGTGTCATGATATAAGGCAAAATCACTGAACCGTGAAATTAGGTCACAGTGACCTATAAGTATATTGGGGTCCAAGGTCTGGTCATACTCACTCATAATCTGAAAAAAAGTATGAAAATATACTAATTGAGTGTCAAGATATAAGGCAAAATCACTGAAACCGTAAAATAAGGTCACAGTGACCTAGGACTACTTCAGGGCCAAAGGTCTTGTCATACGCAAACATACTTTGAAAGAAGTTTGTTCATAAACCATTTGAGTACCGAGTTATAAGGCAAAATCACTGAACCGTGAAATTAGGTCACAGTGACCTATAAGCATATTGGGGTCAATGGTTTAGTCATACTCACTCATAATCTGAAAATAGTATGAAAATATACTAACTGAGTGTCAAGATATAAGGCAAAATCACTGAACCGTGAAATTAGGTCACCGTGACCTATAAGTATATTGGGGTCAGAGGCCTGATCGTACTTACTCATAATCTGAAAGAAGTAAGAAAATATACTAATTGAGTGTCAAGATATAAAGCAAAATCACTGAACCATGGAAAGTAGGTCAACTGACCCTTACCGTCATGACACACAAGTCAGTGTCACAAAGTCAAAAGATGAATGACCAACCATCTTCCTATGTTGTTTCTATTAAGAAATAAAAAGAAAAAAAAAATCGGCGAGTTCTAGATTTTGACCTCTAGCCCCGCCCCCTGACTCCGACTCGGAGGTCCGATGTCATGGAACCTAAAGTGTATGAAGTATGAATGCTTTATGATAAGTTGTCAAGATATGGACTCCTTGTAAACGTTACACAGCAGTACATCTATTTTTACAGTGTTCTAGTTTTTAACCTCCAGCCCCACCCCCAGGCATTGACCCAGAGATCCGACGCCATGAAATGAAACTCAACCCTACAGGGTACCTATGGTCCGAGTAGAAAGCCCTCTGATAAAAAGTTTTCAAGATATAGACTTCTATATAGACTTCCTCGCCGTGCTTCTTATGGCGTATACATTTCGCAACTTATTAGGTTTGCTAGAGTCTGCAATCATGTTACAGACTTCAACGCTCGAAATAAATGTTTAACGGCCAAACTTCTCCAACAGGGCTATCGGTATCATAAACTTCGAAAAACCTTTTCTAAATTTTATCGTAGACACTATGAATTGATTTCCAAATATAATGTTGGGCTTAAGACGCTTTTAAATGAGGGCCTTTCGGGACCAGAATTTTATGGTGACTTGGTTTACAAATTCAAGAAACTTATAGGAAGTAATGATTTTTCTTTTCTGTATAGAAAAATCATAACACGTAACAGACGTATAGGTTATAACTTGAATGTTATGCAACAGTCTGCATGCTTAGTTTTTAACCCAATCATGATAACTACGCTGCCTTCTTTAATTGCACGCCGGTGGGTCGGGCGTCAGACTCTATGATGGCCCCGACTTAAAGCTATTCATTTTAGTTGGTTGGGGCCGGAGCTTCTTGTCTGTTGCTTGGCCCACCGGGGTCCATCTGATGTTTTTCTTTTGCTCCGGAGTTAGTTATTCGGCGCCCAGGTATCTCAATCGTCGGGCAGCTTACTGAATCTGTGAGTCCTGGTTTTTGATTCATCAGGATGTTAATCATGATTTATTTGTTTGTTCTTGATGATTCATTGACTAGTAAGAGATTCACCACGAGGACCGAAGAACTAACTAAATGTTATGAACCACTGCAGAAGCTGAGGGTGAGGTTACGGCCGTGTAAAATCGATTTAAGCCCGCCAGTAACTTTTTGTTACTGATCGTTCCAAGTCGATACTTCTGTGGTGGTTCTTTTTGTTTTATGTCTTGGTGTTTGATATTTTTGTGTTGTTGGCGCCTTATGTATGTTATCATATTTTTAGTTAAGTTAAGGTAACTGATTGGCCACCTATTGGGAAAATAGCTGCTCATTCGGCTTACAAAATGTTTTCATGGTATAGGTAACTGATTGTTAGTTTGTTTTTTTCCCACCTCGGGTTTTTGGAGTGGGAATCTTTTGCTGATTGTGCCTTTTTCCTGATCTTTGCCTACTTGTACCTTTCTAGAATACTATATCACAGAAAAGCCATTATTATTTATGGTGTTCTAGATTTTAACCTCTAGCCCCACCCCCTGGCAAGGACCCAGGGATCTGATGCCATGAAATGAAAGCCGACCCTACAGGGTGTCAATGGCTTAAGTATCAATGCTTTCTACTGAGTGGTTGTCAAGATATGGACTTCTTGAAAACTTTAACACAAGAATTCCAATTTTTAAAGGTGTTCTAGATTTTAACCTCCAGCCCCACCCCCTGGCCTGGACCCAGGGACCCGATGCCATGGAATGAAAGCTAACCCTACAGGGTATCTATGGTCCAAGTATGAATGCTTCCTGATGAGTGGTTGTCAAGATATGGACTTCTAGAAAACTTTAACGCAAGTGTGACGCGCACGGGAACGCGCACGCGCACGCGCACGGGAACGGGAACGTGGACGACCGGGGTGACTGCAATAGCTCTATGCACTTCGTGCAGTCGAGCTAATAGGCCCTTGAGGATGTTTTCTTCACGTTCATACGCTAATCGGTGTTTGTATTTTTCATTTTCATTTATTTATTTTATTTTTCATGGCTAATAGGTAATACAGGTCAACACGGTTCTCAGATTCGCTGGTTGACAGGATATCAGGTTCGACAGGGTTGCCGTTACAATTCATTACGTATTGAGTAAACGTCAAACGTTCATGAAGTCGCGAAAACATGTCACCTCATAATGTGGAATATCGAATATGCTTTAACCGCTTAGCATTATTTATAGCTATAGTCGTGTCAATCTGTAGACCTTGTCGACTTGTCAACCTGTCAACCTTGTCGACCTGTCTACTGTCAACTGTGTCAACAGATCGGTTTTTGTTATTGCATGACTACATACAGCTGTAGTTTACATAGTTAGCATATTGCACGACTGGCAGGTCGACAAGGTTGACAGAGTCGACAGGGTGACAGGTCTATAGGTCGACAAGGTCGACAGGTTGACTGGTCGACAGGGTCGACAAGACTATAGGTATGTTATAATTATTATTTTACATGTTGCCGTAACAATACGTCACAAAAGATGACGTCAAACGTTCATGACGTCGCGCGAAAACGTGTTACCCAAACATGTGGAATTCAAACCTGTCGACCTGTCAACCATTCAACCTTGTTATACCTGTCGACCTGTCAATCCTGTCAACCTTGTCGACCTGTCAATCCTGTCGGTCCGTTAACCCAATCGACCTGTCAAGTTAATATTCCTTTCAACCCTGTCAACATCTGAACCATGTCGACCTGTCAACCCTGTCGACCTGTCAACCTTGTCGACCTGTAAACCCATTCGACCTATCAACCCCGTCGATCTGTCAACTCTGTCGACCTGTCAACCTTGTCGACCTATCATCATAGTCCACCTGTCAACCCTGTCGACCTTGTCGACCTGTCAACCCTATCGACCTGTCAACCCTGTCAACTTGTCGGCCATGTCCAACCTGTCAACTCTGTCGATCTGTCAACCCTTTTCGACCTGTCAGCCTGTTGAAATAGCAGTAGTAAGTGTATGACTGTGCATAATATAATGTTTGAACTTCTGCTTATCTATTGTATTATTAGGTAACAATATACATTATTAGTAACATCCTACGCATTAATACATTATTAGTTAATCAACCATACACATAAATACACAAGTTCACTGAGCTATTTTAGAATAATGGACTTGAGCAAATTTATCGCAGACGCTATGAATTGATTTCCAAATTTAGTGTTGGCTTTTCGCTTAAAAAATCACATTACAGACATATACATGTAGGTTATAACTTAAATGTTATACGACAGTCTGCATGCTTAGTTTTCAACCCAATCATGGTTCATCCTTCTTTAGCCGGTGGGTGGGGAGTCAGACTCTATAATTGCCCAGAATTCAAGCTATTCATTTAAGATGGTTGGGGACGGAGCTTCTTGTCTGTTGCTTGGCCCAACGAGCTTCAACTCGTGTTTTTCTTTTGCTCCGGATGTCAGTAAGTTATTCGGCCACAAGCGATCTCCACCGTCGGGCAGCTAACTGAATCTGTGAACCCTCGTTTTTTTATTCATCATAGTGTTATCATGATTAATGTGTTCGTTCTTGATTATTTACTGATTCATCAAGAGGATCGAAAAACTAACTTCATGTTGTGATCCACTGCAGAAGATGAGGGTGAGATTAGGGCGCCCTGTAAAATCGATTTAAAGCCACCATTAGTTTTATATTACTGATCGTCCTAAGGCGGTTCTTTCTGTTTTATATTTTGGAGTCGACATGTTGTTTGAATTTTATCTACGATCGTAGATTTAGTTTATTTCGGGTGACTGAGTGGCCAATTGTTCGGAAATAGTTGCTCACTCGGCCTACGACATGTTTTCTAAGTATAAGTACCTTAATATCAATATATTTTCCCACCTCGGTTTTTTGAGTGGGAATTTCTTTCTGAATCATTCCTGATCATTGCCTGCTTGTACCTTTTCATTACCCCTTCCGAGGGATGCTCCACGTGAAGTTTGGCTTTGATTGGCAAAGCAGTTTCAGAGGATACGATCTTTGATATTGTTGACAGACGACGGACGGACGGACGTGGGACGGACGCCGGATGCCTGCGTATCCTTTAAACTCACCGTGAGCCTTCGGCTTAGGTGAGCTTAAATGCTGTCACATTTTACATAGCTCCTCTTTTAGCTATAGCAACCCCCATAACAATTTAACCAATTTCTTTCAAAATAAATAAGCAACGAAATCCGAATTTTAAAAAGCTAGAATGACCATCTATCAAACAATCCTTGTAAATCTGGTACCAATATAACAGTCGTTACTTTTTCTTTCTTTCTTTCTTTCTTTCTTTCTTTTTTCTTTCTTTCTTTCTTTCATTCTTTACTATAAAACTTTTCCTATACATTGTTGGAGAAACAATATAAAAACGATGAAGACGTCCCACAATCTTGCCTAAAAGTGACTGCAAAATGCTCTATTGCGAACCTTAACTGTAGCAATCGGCCAAAAGCAGCTTTTCATTCCAGCAGAAATGAACAGTCAAGTTAATTCTCCACCGGGCGCGCTTTTTAATTCATCGCAAGCATTTACAAAGCAGCGAAATTCTTACCGGATGTGTCCGCATCCATCAAAATTTTGAAGCAAACAACCTTACATCGGTGTTTCGACGCCAAACCATGGAACATTCACAAACCACCGGTAAACCGGTTGTTTGACCGTTTCACCGCCCGCAGCGTTGGACAGGGCGCAATGTGAAGCGATGCACCAGTCTTGCTTCTCTTGCAATTGAATTGTTCAGCTGACTGAAATGCATGAAAGTTTCAAAAGCTAGCTTGGAATTTCTCAACAAAATGGGTAAATTGGATAGATAATTACCGTTGAGAAGTCAAGTATAATTAATGTTTTCGGTCGCTGTTCCATAATGGATTACGCACGAAGCAACGATCGTATCCTATACAAAATGTATTTTATGCATAATGGGACAGAGGAACAAAAACCTTGCCGTTAGAGACATTATTACGGTACATTCTCACATTTTTTATGGAGGCAGTATACATTTTTCTTGCACGGAAACTCGAAAAATGGGACACTCAGGTCGGGAGGAGCCACGTTTGTGTATTGCGATGATGTTGCATTTACGGGACCATTTTGTAACTTTATGCTACAGACCTAGGGAGCCGTTCACAGTCGGAGGAAGACTGACCTAATGACTAAAAATCTAGTCCTTGATGTTTTTTTTTTCAGCAATCATCTGATCTGGAAGCGTTTTGCTTTGCGTTTTGCTTTTAAAGCTGTACAAAGGTACAAGTAGGCAAAAGATCAGGAAATGGCGCAATCAGAAAAAGATTCCCACTCCAAAAACCGAGGTGGGATAAAAACCAAACTAACAATCAGGCACTTATACCATGCAAATATTTTGTAAGCCGAATGAGCATTTATTTTCCCAATAGGTGGCCACTCAGTTACCCTAACTAAAAATATGACAACATACATAAGGCGCCAGTTTCATTGTGTGTAACTTCTTGCTTCTGCCATGCTCATTTTTAGTATGCCTACGTTTAATTGCTGTCTTCATTTACTTTGTTTGTTTAATAGCGTATTGTTTGTTGTAAATTTGTTGTTCGTATTCTGGTAAACTGTGATTAAAATAATGTTTTGCTGTTATTATTTGATTCTAAGAAATAGTTAATGATCTTTTTTTCCCCTGAACATACAGTAAAGAATATGCTTGTTGAGTAGATAATTTTACTTAAGGCTATGAAGTTTGACTTTAAATGTTAAATGAGAAATGTAACATGATTGTATGTTTTATGTTGTTGCGCATTATGTTATCTGGATCGTTTCCATCTCTAATTAGCTAAGAACTAACTGCAATGCGTTTCAGAGTCCTGCTCTTTGAAATTGGCAGTGTATGATTGGAAAAAGGAACAATATTCACTGCACATTGAGTGCTCTGAATCTTCAGCTTCATGTATGCCAAAATATATTGTATAATCTAACCGCCGCTCGCATTTTTATGTATGCGATTTTTTCACATGACCAAGCTTTAAGGTACGAAATGACGTGATATGCTTTATGACCAATGATTAATTCAGCTGGCACATCTAAATTCTAACTCAATAGATCATGGGTTCTCTTGACCTATGAGCATCCTTTGTGAACAATGGCGATGTGTCAACAGATCATCGAAATTGTATGATTATTATTAGCTACTTGGCTGCATTTGCAGATGCAAGGCTAGGTCTTCAGTCTTAAATCGTGTCATTAGCTGGCTGTTTAAGTAAAGATCTTAAGGTAAGGCGTTTAACCAACACACCGACCCACTGACACTGATTAAACTCTTTGAAAGCCTAAGCCTGCCCCGGAAAAGAGATTTAGTTTAACCACTCACTCATGTATATTTTGCTGTAGGTGTTTACTTGTTTAGTTGTTTGCTGAATAAAATTATTTGTATTTGTAGTTTGTTTACTTGGTGATTAAAATTCGTAATCGCATCGCAATGAGGACCAGAAGCCTTATAAAATGTACAATTATTCTACCCATTCCGGATCAAGTTCATGAAAAATTGCTGCGTAGGCGCATATCAATGATTTGTGTATTTTAAACTAAGTATTATCTTGAGGCCAGTTTAGTTCATCATCAACTGTAATGGTTTTCAGTTTTGATCAAGCACGCGACTTTAAGTAAGTAAGTAAGTAACTTTATTGTAATAAAGGCCACCGGCCCAAAATACAAATCATACAATACAAATAATATTTGGTAATGTACAGTAGTGCGACATTATATCAAGAATAATGCATGCATGAGTTCCGACGTCAGGAAGCCTCGTATAACATTTACCATATTTTACCCTGGTGAGATCACTTAGCCAAAAGCTGTGTCAGAAAAAGGTGTAGCACCAAAATGATCAACGTTACCAGCTCCGAATCTCACTAGATGAACTGCAAAAAACAGGCTGCATAACGACGTAACTCAAACATGTGATACCATTGCTTAACTAAAGGCATACCTATTCTAATTCCCAATATATGGATAATATACATGTAATACATACTTCTTATATTCTGTGCATCAATAATAATTCAGACCTTAACTTTAATGCCTCTATTAGATATTTGCAGATATTTGTTTTCAGCGTCACATTATTTATATCCATTAGATATTTAAATTTACTTTCAGAAGGATAGTTAACAAAGTAATCTGGCAAAAACTGCTTCCTTAACGAACCATAATAGCTACACACAAAAAGGAAATGATATTCATTTTCCACTGCTATGTTGCATAGTTTGCAAAATCTTCTTTCTATTGATAAGCCTTCAAATTTGCCTGAGTTAGCTCTAAGATCTAACAGCCCACCTCTAAATTTTACAAGTATTTGTTTAAAACTGGATGTTTTGATATCTTTTAAATAACGCTCACAACCAAAATCTGTCTTCAGTAATTTATATGTACGTAAACTATCCATATTTTGCACGTCATGCTGCCAACTACCTATATCAATATCTCTATTGCGTTCTTTAAAATGACTCAAAAATAATGGAATATTTCCGACACCTTGATTGTACCATGCATAACCAAATCCCCACGCAAGTAGAGTATCTTTGACATCTTTTGCCCAGCAATTAGTTCTTGGATTTGCCTCCAACCATCTACATTGCAGGTTATAGCATATTTTAGGCAATCGTTCATTAGGCATATGTAACAACTTCAACCAATATTTAACAAGTATTTCTGTCCTGATAGCATCAATCGTATAACGTCCTAATTCCCCTCGAACAAAAACATTAGGTGTCAATCTCGATACTTTTAAAACGTATTTGCAAAAATCATGATGTACTTTTTCAACATCTTTACCTTCATGGTTACACCATATTTCAGCCCCATACGTCAAAATAGGAAGTATTTTTGTATCAAATATCTTAAATAGAAGATCTACTGACAAAGTTCCCAATTGCGTAAGATTTCTTTTTACTGCAAACAGTGCGCTTTAGATGCTTGCTCAGCAAGAGCAAGACTGTGACCACTGGAGAGTGAAAGTCTATGCATAATTGAAGTCAAAGTGAATCAATTGGAGGTAATCCAAATCATGGACTATACATCACCACCGATTGGTTTATCCTTCAAATTCTGTGCATGTAGTCATACAGTGAATCTTATGAGAAATATTTCGTGGACCAAAATATATGCCGTCTCGGCGGCATTTTTCCATAGCAATGTTTGCTCAACTCCACCCCCACCGAACACACGATATTCCATGGGAGATCTGAATAATGTTGGAATTTAATATGATGCGTGATAAAAAAACAACAACAGATTTTTCATTGTTTACACTTGATTTTATAACATAAACACCAAGAATGTAAAATATAACTTTAGTTCCAAACATCAAACAATCCAAGACCTTTGAGAGCATAAAATGACAGTATGCGGTTAAACGTGATTCGGAGTAACTACAATGTCACCGTGTTTTGATCATCTACAGATCCGCTATGACTACAACAAGTGTAGGCATTGTCCCGACATGATCATTGCTGCTGACTAGGACAACAAGCAGTAATTTAAACAAATTAAACACATAAAAAGAATGTAAAATATAACAACACCTTATCCTCGAATCGGTGGACTTTAAAAATAAATAAATGGAAGTGAATAAAATGAAAAAGAGTTAAACAAGAAAAAAGAGAGAAGAAAACAATGAGGAAAGAAAGCATGAAAGAAATTGGAACCAAAATGTTTCTCAAATTGGAAAAAAATAAAAATGAAACCAATGAAAATAATAAGAAAAAAATGACAGTCATCTTGGTCAAGGTTAAAAATAACCTTGACCCTGAATATTAACTGAATGGTTGGAGCCGGAGCTTCTTATCTGTTGCTTGGCCCACCGGGGTCAAACTGGTGTTTTTCTTTTGCTCCGGAGTTAGTAAGCTATTCGACGCCCAGGGATATCCATCGTCGGGCAGCTGACTGAAGCTGTTGAGTCCTCGTTTTTGATTCATCAGAATGTTTATCATGATTTATCTGTTTGTTCTTGATGATTCATTTACTAGGAAGAGATTCACCACGAGGACTGAAGAACTAATAGCCCAGTAAAATTGTTGGAGGACCCAAAACAAATTGCAACACAAATCCTTTTCTGATTTTCCATAACCTTAGACCTGTATTATAAACATACTAAAAGTATACCAGAATCGGAAGATATGAAATTTGATTTTTTTCACCATCTTTGATGAAGCAGTATTTTCATCTCCGCAAAACTACAGCTAGAACTGTAGCTGGGTCTGTGCATAAATTTAGGTTGAATTTTAAACACAGAAATACACCTTAGGCTTCATCTGATATGTTTGTTACAATTTAGCTGACAAAAGCCTTGAAAATGGGTCAATTACAGTAAAATAAACAACAACACGCACTGATTTACCCCACCCACTAATGCAAAATTTCGGAAATTCGTAATTTTAATTACACAGATTTACAGGGCTTTTGAAAGTGCTTCAAGGAGATAGAGGAAGTAAATGTTTATAATTTAAGATGATAAAAGTATTCCTAATGTAGTTTTCTCTTCAAGATCCTATAATCCCAGTTGGTAGAGTGTAGCTGATGCACTTGTTTAAGCTTTCATTAATGTAATTATATGTTAAGTCAGATATGTCGAAAATCAGACCAATCATCATCATGGCATTGTTGTAGCAATTATTTGATGCCATTTTAAGCTCTCTAAGGCATCACCAACTGCGTTACAAGAGATTTTGTAAGTATAGTCCCTTAGCCTTTTTCGCAAATTTGCTCTAATTTATAAGGTCTTTGCTGTACATTTTCAGAATATAGAAATAATATTAAGCTTAAACTAGACAATATATGACTAGTGCGTTTTATTTAGCAATTATGAACTCCATTCTAAACTCTACATGGCCATCAGCAACTGAATTAAGAGAATTTTGTAAGTATACCCCTTTAACTCTTTTGTAATTTTGCTCCAATTTATAAGGTGTTCATTCATATTTTAGAATATAAGGAGTGAAATAAACTTATTCTAGACAGTAGTTGACTAGTGCATTTTCTTAACAGTCATAACACTATTTTCAGCTCTCTAAAGACATCAGTAGCTAAGGTCCAAGAGATTCTGAAAGCATACCACAAATTGTTTTTTTCGTGGCTGTTCTCCAATTTATATGTTTTTCCTTCAAACTTTTAATTAGGTAAACATCAGATAAGTTACTTTAAACAAGACCATAATCATTCATTAGTACATAGTTTTAGCAATCATTTCCAGACTTTTGAGCTATTTTTCAGCAGGTGAGTAAAGGTGACATTGTAGGTATAACCCATAGTTTTTTTTCATGGGTTTCCGTCAATTTATAATATTATCTAACATATCAGTTAGAAGTCAGATAATATTAAACCCAACTATATTTCATTAGTGTATTGCCTTAACAATCATTTGACACAATTTTCGGCTCTGTAGGGAAACATGCGATTAATAAAGTACACCGCCTTAGTTTAATCATTTTTTTTGTTTGAATTAATGCTTAACGTTCAGTCAACAACTATGGTCATGACGGCATGTTGCCTCCATTTTATGGGACTTTTACCTAAAATCAGGACGTCCTGACATCCAAAATGTGCTTCAAATATAACCGCCCAAGGAAGCCGCTAAGGCTTAGTTTATTCATTATTTTCCATAAATCTATATGGCTTTCATTCACATCCTAGGGGGTAGAGGTCAGATAAGTTTGTACTAAGGGTAGCTGCGGCAAAGTGGTAGATTGTAGGACAACAAGTCGACAGGTCCTGGTTTCGAACCCTGCTTTGGTGCAGAGTTGCGCCTTAGGCAAGACATATCTACTCCTTGAGTACTTTTTCTACCCAGGAAGCGAAGGCTCTGTCCGAACGTGACTACATAATCGTTACCTCGGGCTTTTAACCACAGAACAAACAAAATATGTACATGTATACTTGACAGCAAATGACTGATGCATGTTTTACTGTTTGACTCTATGTCTCTCTATAACTAACAGTAGCTTAGAAACAGTAGAAGTTAGAAATCCTGATATGTTAACACCAGACCACATTGTCAAACATTGTCTTAACAATCGTTCATTCAATACTCTAGGACAATACACAGTTGAAAACGTGCTTTAAAATAAGTATAACCCCTTTTCCTGCTTTGTTTTCGACGAACGTTTCCCCTATCCCTTTTTCCCTAACCTTTATTCATGAATACTCAAAGGAGATTATTGAATGATACATCCATGGGAGAACACTTTTTCCAGCAATGCTATGGCGATTTGCCACGATGATGGTTTGCAGCTTAACTTACTAGTAGGTTATCTGCCTTACATTTTTCATTTTTTCTCCCTTTTTTAAATAGTTTTTTGTTAATATTCATGAACATGCAAATGAAGTTACTGACATACGTTACCATTGGTTAAATGGCTCTTTGCTGTACATTGAGATCATATAAAAGGTTAGTAGCAACATGAGCTATGATTAGAGATGTTATAGATTTTATACATGCTGGTACTTTCCCATGACCGTAAATCACATTATGGGTTGCCATGGAAACTATGCTTTTTACAAAGCCCATATGAAAATATATTTTTGATGACTATTCAGATTTACGTTCCAGGAATCATAATGAACAATGTGTCATGCATTAGTAATTATTCTAAATGGAAGCAAATTTATATTCAATTAGCCCCCGGGATCTAAAATTCACTTAAGTAAGATGTGCACCTAGTGACCTTCGATGCTTTAACCTTGTTATGGCGTCATATTAAATTTTGATGAGAAAAGAAGCTTATCATCATGTGCCTCATCTTATACACAAATATCTTCATTTGCATTGAACAGTCTTAAAACATTTGTGTCTACTTATAAGGAATATAAGCCAGCAAACAGTTAACAATTTCTATAAATTCATGAATTTATGCACTGATAAGCCCCAAGATGCTTGACAACACCTCACTTTATGACCTTTTCAAAGACTTTGCTAGTCATGTCTGCTTAAGTGTATGTTCTAATATGATCTTGTATTCTACAAAACATTTGGGAATGTTGACATACAATTGCGTGTGTATGCACTGAAATACAAGTGGGTGGGGTATTTCAGTGCTTGTAAAGTTTCAAAAACCAATTTTACTGAGCAAAAATGTTGGAAACTACAATCATTAGTGCAAGTTTCAAGTTTTTATCTTTTCAGAATAATTTATGAATAGAAAATACACAACAATGGTGTTAATTCACAATATATTACACATACTGATGAATGTTTTGAATAGCAAAATATGCCAAAGCGTACACCAGAAAAGACAAAAAAAAAATCAAATTTCATATTCTCCGATTTTGGTATACTTTTAGTATGTTGTCTAGGAAGGGTGTATCTCCACAAAAATCCAAGAAACATTTGTGTTGCAATTTGTTTTGGGTTTACCAAAAAAATCTTTAGTTTGCCTAGACTATAACTAAATGTTATGAACCACTGCAAGAGCTGAGGGTGAGGTTAGGTACCTGTAAAATCGATTTAAGCCCGCCAGTAATTTTATATTACTGATCGTTCCAAGGCGATACTTCTGTGGTGGTTCTTTCGTTTTATGACTTGGTGTTTAAATTTTTTGTGCTGTTGGCGCCTTATGTATGTTTTCATATTTTTTTAGTTAAATTTTGGTAACTGAGTGGCCACCTATTGGGAAAATAGCTGCCCATTCAGCTTACGATATGTTTTCATGGTATATTTTTCCATCTCGGTTTTTGGAGTGGGAATCATTTTCTGATTGCGCCTTTTCCCGATCTTTGCCTACTTGTATATTTTCACATAGTTCGTCAGGCTCTCAAGCCTGACGATATTACGATGGTTTTTGTGCTGGATCCCAGCTTGGTCTTAAGTTACAGATGCATCACAGACTGAGTCTGAATCCAGGAGAAACTACGGGGCTATTTGAATGATGTATTGTCATGATCTTCATGTTTAAATCCAGGTCAACTCGGCCTTGCGTCAACTCGGTCAATGCTAACTCTGGTTCTTCTTCTTCTTCTTTCTCTATATACCCTCTATATACCCTCTCGGGCATTTTAGGCAGTTACGGTATTTTCACAGGATAAGCCAATTTGGATAGAACCGATGTACATGTAGGGTTCTTTAACATGTACAGGAGATGATTTTCCCTGCATGGGGGAGTTTTCATAAAAATGCAGTATGCCTGACATCCTTTAAAAACTAAAATGGGAATCCCTGCAGAAAAGAAGGAAGGACAATAGAATTATATTGCTTTACAAAGGTCTAAAAGGGAGAGCAAAAATACCCACGGGTGACCTTATCTCCAAAAATAGGCGTTCTAGGAATCAACACTCCTTGGCATTTCAGATACCTTTAGCAAGTACAAATGCCTATTTACATAGTTTCTTTCCCCAGATTATTAGAGATTGGAAAGAACTCACTGATTGTCTGATCTCTTCTGCTGAAATGTCAGATGATGGTGTGTCTACATTTACTTCTCTTGTGAAAGCTCGGGACTGTTCTTTCTCTATATACTGCAATACGCCCTCCCGGACCGGCAAATACTTACTTAATAGTTAAATATTATTTCTATACAATTATAAAATGCTATAGGCTGATTTTCTAAGCTTCGTCAAAAGCTTACCTTGTTAGCTCACCTGAGCCGAAGGCTCACAAGGTGAGCTTATAGGATGGCCATGATCCGGCGTCCGTCCGTCGTTCGCCCGTCGTCCGTCGTCCACAATTTCAAAGATGGATATCTCAGAGACCAGTAGGCCGATCGCAATCAAACTTTATTAGCAGCATCATTGTAGTGGGGCATTGCCTGCAGAAGGTTTTGAAGCAGATTGAATTAAAATTTAGAACTCTGGTTGCTATGGCAACCGACAACTCGCAGAGACTTTGTATGGAGAAAATGTTTTCCACGCATTACATGTATCTCCGCTATTTTCAATTAGATCTTTTCCATACTTGCAAGGAACAACAATTTACATAAGAGCTCGAATGAGTTCGAAATTCAGCCAGATCCGACCTCGGGCTGCGGAGTTATCTGCCCTTGAGCGTTTGAAAAATTCCCTATAGACTTATAATGGGAAAATGGTGTCCACGCATTATCTCCGCTATTTTCAATTGGATCTTTTCCATACTTGCAAAGAACAACAACATACATAAGAGCTCGGACGAGTTCTTAATTCAGCCAGATCCGACCACGGGCCGCGGAGTTATCTGCCCTTGACCGTTTGAAAAAATTCTCATAGACTTTGTATGGAGAAAATGTTGTCCACGCATTATCTCCGCTATTTTCAATTAGATCTGTTCCATACTCGCAAGGAACAACAACATTCATAAGTGCTCGGACGAGTTCAAAATTCAGCCAGATCCGACCAGGGGCCGTGGAGTTATCTGCCCTTGAGCGTTTGAAAAAATCCCCATAGACTTATAATGGGAAAATGGTGTCCACGCATTATCTTTGTTATTTTTGATCAGATCTTCTTCATTCTTCCATGTAACAAAGACAGCCATGAGATCTCGGTTGAGTTCAGAATTCCACGAGATTTGACCATGGACTGCGGAGTTAGGTGCCCTTGAGTCCGTCATCCGTCCGTCATCGTCAACAATTTCAAAGATATTCTTCTTTGAAACCGCTTGGTCGATGAAGTTGAAATTTTATGTGGAGCCTCCTTGGGTAGCGGCATTTCAAGTTTGATCGCGAAATCCAGGTCACATGACCAAGATGGCCGCCACGCCCATATACAATGTATGGTAAAAACCACTCAAAAATTTTCTTGTCCAGAGCCGGTGGGCCGATTTCCACGAAACTTAGTATGTAGCATTAGTGACTCCAGCCCATCATAGTTGACCAAAATGATGACCCTGGGATGACCTTGACCAAAATGATGACCCTGGGATGACCCTGGGATGACCTGACCTATTTTACAGCAAGGTCAATTTTTGAAACATAGGCTTTTACATGAGAAAAAGTAAAAACTATGGATTTTTTGAAAACTATTGCAGCCTGAGACCTGAAAAGTGGTAGATGCAAACAACTAATTGAGTTAATGAAGGTTTGCCATTAATTTAGATCAAGGTCATCTCTTAACCATGGCCATGGTCTGTCGTCCATACACACTTTTCTTCACAAATTTTCATCTCTGAAACTCCTTGGCCAATCAAAGTGAAATTTTATGTGGAGCATCCATGGGTAGGGGCAATGAAAGTTTGATCGTGAAATCCGGGTCACCTGACCAAGATGGCTGCCATGCCCATATCTGGTAAAAAAACCACTCTAAAATCTTCTTCTCCAGAACCGGCTGGCCAATCTTCACGAAACTCAGTATGTAGCATTTAGGACTTCAGCCCATCATAGCTTGTACATATGATGACCCTGATCTATTTTACTGCAAGGTTAATTTTGGAAACATACTAGGCTTTTACATCAAAACAGTGATAACTAGGTCTCAGGTGAGCGTTTACAGGATCATTGGTCCTCTGGTTTCATTATTACAATATCTTGATGTCTGTATCTACCTACTTTCAGGTCACAGGCTACATAAATGTACAAATAAGCAATGATCAGGAAAAGGCGCAATCAGAAAGAAATTTCCACTCCATAAACCGTGGTTGGAAAAACTGAATTGACAATAGGGTACATACTCGTACACCTAGAAAACATATCGTAAGCCCATTGTAAGGTTTAGGGGATTTTAAAGACGAACACGTGCAGCTAGCTCCACAGACTCTGGTCTTACATGAATATGACTGAATTGTCTGAATGGATGTGTGGGTAACCTGCAAACAGAAGAAGATGAAATCATCAAGAGGACCGAGTGGTACTTCACGTTATAGAATGTCAAGTTATTTTTCTAGACGGCAGGTGATTAATCCTAGATCTGATCAGTACAGCTGAGTGAACGTATCAATTCGGATCGGTGCAGCTGAGTGTTCGTATCAGTTCTGATCAGAACATGTGGTTGGTCATATCAGTTCTGATCAGTACAGCTGAGTGATCGTATCATTTCTAATCAGTACAGATGAGCGATCGTATCAGTTCTGATCAGAAAACGTGGTTGATCGAATCAGCTCTAATCTCAGATACCATATGAAGTAAAAGAATCACACAAATAAAATGATTTACGATAAGGATTAGAAAACTGATGAGATAACAATATGACACACAGTATACCGAATGAATATAAATGCAACAAAATAAGAAAAGTAAGGGTATCGTTCATCAATTGTTCTAAAGATCATACGTAATGACACAATTGCGTCTATATACTTTCAAAGACATATTATTTAGATATCGTTTGCATACCCTTTTAAACCAGAAGTCGAAGCTCTGGCACACAAACCATGTGGGGTCAAATATTAAAGTCGCTTTAAAATTACACGATTTTCATTCTCTGTCTAAGGATTATTGCATGTGTACCCTCGTATGTAATCTTTTGAGTGCACCTAAAGGTACTCAGACACATATCCTCCCCATCTGTTATCTGTACGTATTTTGTCGAAACACGTGTTCTAAAGGTTTGACAGCTCATGTCATTTGCGACCGTTGTGAACAACGTTTGCATACCAAAGACATACATAATAAGCCCCGAAACGTTTGAAAGCATAATTTTAATGATCTCATGCGGTCATGGTTGATCTTTTTTTCTTTTTTGAACGACAAACATCACTGTTTCAACAAACTGCGAAAAACCGCAAGGCAGCTAAAAGATTGAAACACATAGTATTACACAAAACTTGAGCTGATGGTACCATTGATGTATTTCGTCTATACAATGGTAATGAACAGATATTCTAGTACTTCAAACCTGAATTTTGTAAAGATTCGATTAGAGATAACATAATTACAGCATTTTGAATTTGAGCAGATAATGAAGAACTTAATGGAAAAATCTCATCAATGTTTTTCCTTTAGTTGGGCATTTGCATATCATTTGGACGATTGCTAAATTTCAGGGAAACATTCACATATTGATGCGAAGAAGAAATGCTTTTGGTGAGCGTTTAGCGCTTGGTCTTCTATATTCAGTGTGAATCAGAATCATTTTTACACTAATTGAGTGTCAAGTGAATTTAAAAACCATGGTAGCTTGTTGTTGTTTTTTTTCTGAATCATAACATGGGTTATGTTGAATGATGTTTTTTCACTCTGTACTGGCTTACTTGCTGGTGCTGTGATTGTCATTGATTTCAATATAATATAAAAATATATCAGCTGCCCATGATTCAAGATATGAATCTACATTGATATGTTCTAGCTATGAAACTAAAAAAAAAATATCTAGTGCCCTTGTCTTAAAAAATATCGATAAAATACTTAGCCGGTTAGAGCTTTGAACTAGTATGCAACACATTTTATGATTTTTATTTATGTTTTTCTAGTACAACCATGCAGTGCTGTAGAGAATGGGAGGTTATACTTATCAGATACAAACTAACGTTTGTTATGATATCCATCGGCTGCATAGGTAAGTCGATTTTTGTTTTTAAAATGTGTGTATTTACGAAAGTTTATAAGCCGCTATTTTTGCACTAAAAATAAAAGACAGTAGTGTAGACATGAATCGCTCTCATGAAGCTCTCATGAAGCTTTCTGGCAAAGAGAAAACATAAGTTTATTAAAATGTGAAGGTCACATGATACAGACATATCAAATTGAAAAAAAAAAAAAAAAAAAAAAAAAAAAAAAAAAAAAAAAAAAAAACTCAAAGGAAATCACCAAGCGTGTTGTCTGCTTATTACATGAGGCTATATTGTCTGAAGATTTATTGTTCTCTCAAAAATTGATTGTCTTTTTAGCTCACC
The DNA here is from genome assembly GCA_964017185.1 of Rugalucina vietnamica. Lineage (NCBI taxonomy): Eukaryota > Metazoa > Mollusca > Bivalvia > Lucinida > Lucinidae > Rugalucina > Rugalucina vietnamica. The sequence goes on along the minus strand of OZ024869.1, from coordinate 65,949,239 downwards.
TGAGCCAAAGGCTCACAAGGCGACCTTATAGTAATGTAGTCGAGCCGGCGTCCGTGCGTCCGTCCGTCCGTTCACATTTCAAACTTCAATATCTCTGAGACAACAAGGCTGATCGTGATAATTTTTTTATCTAAAGCATCATTGAGTAGGGGAAAGGTTGTATTGGGTTTTGGGCCAGGTCGGATCAGAACTCTGGTTTCCATGGCAACAGATAGCTACCATTGAGTTATAATGGGGAATATGTTGTGGCCACTCTGGCAACTTCATTTTTAATTGAATCTTCTTCATTCTTGGGAAAAACAAGGACAGCCATAACATCTCGGACGACTTCGAATTTCGGCTAGGTTTGACCTCAGATTGCGGAGTTAGCTGCCCTTGAGCGTCTGGAAAAATCCCCTTAGACTTATAATGGGAAAAATGTTGTGGCCACTCTTACGCAATTATTTTTCAGTGGATCTTCTTCATTCTTACAGGTAACAAGGACAACTATGATATCTCGGATGGGTTGAATTTCAATTAGATTCGACAACTGACTGTGGAGTTAGCTGTCCTTGAGTGTTTAAAAAATCATTATTTTGTGTTGTGGCCACTCTAGCGCCTTCAATTTTAATCGGATCTTCTTCATACTTGGAAGTAACAAGGATAGCCATAACATCTCGGATGAGTTCGAATTTCAGCCAGATCCGACCCTTGACTGCAGAGTATTTCGCCCTTGTGTTACGACCTAGCGTAACTAGACAGGTACAGCGAAAAACAACCAAGTAATTTAAACTTAACAATATTTAATCAAACAAATAAATGCTGCAAATACATAAAAACAAACAAACAGATAAGTAAATAAATAAATAAATAACTTACAAAGTTAATGTCAAATAAGTCCTTGTCCCTCAAATGTAAGTCCACAATCCAGTAACCAGAATATGAGCACATGTATATTTTAATCCACACAAAACACTAGTGAAACAACCAAAATTATATACTTTAAATCACTTCAAATTTCTGAATGCCTAAGACTGAATTGGGACCTATATTTATACATCTAAGGAAATTCTCCAGGTTTCTAGAGAATGATATAATAAACTTTTCTCTAGAAAAGAAACGAACTAAACGAAAGTTCTTTTAAATTCTCCAAAGAGAATTTAGAATTCTCCAGAGAGAATTCAAGGCCGCAACGACCATCAAGACTAAACGAGAGTCCACTAGACCCTTCGAGATCTCAGTATACATAGTCCAAATATATTTTTAACTTATGGTAAAACAAACACTCACTCCATTTTCATCTGGAATTATCCACAAAGTGCTCATAGAATTTTCTATACTTCTAAATTATATAACAGTGATAAAAATAATCAATGACATTCTTCTACAAAGTTCTAGATAATAAATTGTAGAAACATAAAAAGAAATATATATTAATTAATTGGGTTACTCCCCTTTGATTATATAGATATAAATTATAAGTAATAGCTTTTAAAAGAATCAATATTATTGAATCAATTATATATAACACTTCCCCTCTTCAACGAAAAGAAAGTTTTGTGAAATAAAACTTTCTTTTGCAATACTCATATGCAAACATACAAGGCAAAACTGTCAAGCTCTTGAAAGGGTGTCTGGAATTATATTATCTTTACCTTTTATGTGTCTAATGTCAAGATTGTGCTCTTGCAACATGAGACTTATGCTCTAGCTAATACTCAGATGGAGTCTATTTTTCAGATTAACAGTGTAAATAGAGCTGAAACACTTTTAAGTATGGCCCAAACTGAACAAAAAACTCTGACAAGCCTTATTCCAAACATACCTGACCTTCTTATCATAAAGTAAGTTTGTCAAAGGCTCAGCTAAAACTGAAACATTATTACAGAACTTTCTGTAATATCCAGCCATACCCAAAAAGCGCATCAGTTGCCGTTTTCCTGTAGGTACAGGAAAATCTGATATAGCCTCAACTTTGGCTTCTACAGGTCTGACCTGACCTTGTCCAACAATATGTCCTAGAAATGTCAAATTAGCATGGCAAAATTCACTTTTCGGTAAGTTTATTGTCAGTTTAGCATCACTGAGTCTTTTGAAGAATTCTCTGATGATCTCCAGGTGTTGTTTCCACTCTTCACTGTAGATGATGGCATCGTCGATGTAAGCTTTACACCCATCCAGACCGAAAATCAAACTATTAACCAAGCGAACCAAGCAACATTTCAGCGCTTTCAGTTTATTTCGAAATTGTCTTTCTGTAATACCTAATTCTAAAATCTCCTTTGGATTGTTTGTAGATGGAATCTGCCAAAACCTTTTCAATAGATCGAATTTTGTCACATATTTGGCGTGACCAATGTTGTCAATGCAATCATCAATTCTTGGTATGGGAAATGTGTCAGTTTTTGTGACAGAATTTACTTTTCTATAGTCTGTGCACATTCGAAATGTCCCATCAGATTTTGGCACAAGTATACAAGGAGAACTCCATTCACTTTGACTAGGTTCTATAAAGTCATTGTCTAGCAAATACTTAACTTCTTTCCTGAGATATTGTTGTCTTTCAGGATGAAGTCTATACGGATGTTGTTTCACCGGTTTTGCTCCTTCAATAATGTCTACATCATGGTAGATTTTATCGGTTCTGGATGGAATGTCCGGAAATAAGTGCTCATATTCAAGAATTAATTGTTTTAGTTCATGTTTCTTGTCCGGATCTAGATGTGACAGTTTCTGATCGAGGTCATGCAGAATGTCAGAATTCTGGAGTTTTGAGGATAATGGTTCACAGTTCACAGAGTTCATTTCTTCAAAGTCTGTCTGATTTTGTTCATGAGGGACAGAATTAACTATGCTTACTGAGGAAATAACTGAACTATCATTATCACTATCCCTATCAATGTACTTTTTAAGCATGTTAATATGACATAATTGTTTTTGCTTGCGCCTCCCAGGAGTGTTAACAATGTAATTTACATCACTTAACCTTTTCTCAACAGTATATGGACCATAATATCTAGCTTGTAATGGCCTGCCAGGAATGGGCAAAAGAGCAATCACCTTGTCTCCAGGGTCAAAATTTCTGTTCTGAGCATTTTCATCAAAATGCAACTTCATTTTGCTCTGAGCTGACTTAAGATTGGACCGAGCAACTTCCCAAGCTTTTGTCAATCTAGATTTGAAGTCAGACACATACTGAAGTAAGTTCAAAAGACTGTCATTACTTGAAAGAAACTTCTCTTTCATAAGTTTTAAAGGTCCACGAACAGTGTGTCCGAAAACAAGTTCAAACGGACTGAACCCAAGAGACTCTTGTACTGACTCTCTGACAGCAAATAATAGCAAATGTATGCCTTCATCCCAATCTTTTTCGGTGTCAAAACAGTAAGATCTGATCATGTTCTTCAAAGTTTGATGGAATCTTTCCAAAGCACCTTGACTTTCAGGATGATAAGCTGATGACTTGTATTGTTTAATGCCAAGTTCATGCATTACTTGCTGAAATGTTCCTGACATAAAATTGGAACCCTGATCTGATTGGACTGATTTTGGAAGACCTACAAGTGTGAAAAACTTTACAAGGGCCTTAACTATTGTTTTCGTCTTGATATTCCTGAGTGGAATTGCTTCAGGAAAACGTGTTGAAGCACACATTATAGTCAAGAGATATTGGCAACCTGATTTAGTCTTGGGTAACGGACCTACACAGTCAATGATAATCCTACTAAATGGTTCATCAAATGCAGGAATAGGCTGTAAATTAGCTTTTGGAATAGTCTGATTAGGTTTTCCTACCATTTGACAAGTGTGACAGGATTTGCAATGTTGGGAAACATCAGATTTTAATCCTGGCCAGTAGAAATGCTTGAGAATTTTGTGGTAAGTCTTATTTATCCCTAAATGACCTGACATGGGAGTTTCATGGGCCAAGTTTAAGATTTCAGGACGATAAGCCTTAGGAACCACAATTTGGTGATTTATGGTCCATTCGTCTTCCGCTGAAACATCAGGAGGACGCCATTTTCTCATTAAGATGTCATTTTTGACATAAAAACAAACAGGAACCTGAGAAATTTCATTTTCATCTAAAGCCCTTTCAAATAAAGGCGAGATTTCAGGATCACTATGCTGTTCTTGACAAAGTTGTGACCTTGACATTTGGTCGTGACCTTGGTCAAAAATTGAAGGTGAAAGGTCATTGTCTGACCTTTGATTGTTGAAGTCAGTTTGACTTGAAGAAAGAGATTTTGAAATCTCATCATGAAAAGACTGACCTATAAAAGTGTCAGTTAAGTCAATATCCTGTATCCCATCATTCAATTTGACTTTTTTTGCCATAGCCCTTGTAACGGCACATGAAGGGTAAAGATCAGGAATTTCCTGTTCAATGGGATCAGGCAATTGATCCTCACAAGGTGTATTGGTCAAAAGTGGGTTTACCACAACCTTATCTCCGGCTAAGTCATTGCCTAATAGCAAGTGAACACCTTTAAAAGGTAAAGAAGGCCTAATACCTACAGCCACAGGACCAGAAACTAAGTCTGAAGACAAAAAATGTTATGGAGCGGTACATTAACAAATCCACACTCTACTCCCTGAATAAGGACACTTGTCCCAGTTGAAGTCTTCTCGGAAAAAGGCAGGGTATCTGCTAAAATAAGAGACTGAGAAGCTCCGGTATCTCGTAAGATTTTAATAGGGGTAGACTGGGCAGAATCACTAGTAAGTGACACAAAACCTTCTGATAAGAATGGTTCATAAATCTCCATAATACAATCAGTCGCAGACGTTTTGGCCAAAATAGGATTTTCATCCTGAATAATCGACTGTGGTTTTGACCTTAAAGAAGTAAGACCTGTTGGTCTAGAATTATTTTGATTTTGTCTCTCTTTTCTTCTTTTCAAAGTTTCACATTCAGAAATGACGTGACCGTCACCTTTACAATAATTGCAAAACAGCCGGGGTGAGTATGAGGATCTTTGACATTTGTTTTCACTAGTATCTTTATTTTTAGGATTATGTGAAGGACTGGAACTATCAGCTGTTAGTCCAGCTTGTGGTTGTGGATTAGGTTGAGGAGAATTATTTCTCTGTTGAGGGTTAAATGGTTTTGACTGAGGTGTATTAGGTTTAAATTGAGGGTTAAAAGGTTTCTTGTAAGGCTTATTTACAAAAGACACCTTATGAGTCAAAGCATAATCATCAGCTAATCGTGCTGCTACATCTAAAGTTTCTATTTCCCTTTCGTCAAGAAAAGATTTGACATCAGAGTGTATGCATCGTTTGAACTCTTCAACAAGCATGAGCTGTCTTAATTTTGCATGATCAGACTTTACATCCTTTGAAGAACACCACCTATCAAATAATTGCTCCTTAGTTCTAGCAAATTCTACATGGGTTTGGTCATGTTCTTTCCTACAATTTCTGAATTTCTGCCTATAAGCTTCAGGTACTAACTCATAAGCCTTAAGAATCAGATTTTTGACTGTGTCATAATCTGAACTTTGATCAAGTGGAAGCTGAGTGTAAATTTCTCGAGCTTTACCAATAACAACACTCTGTAGAAGCAAGGTCCAATGCTCTTTTGGCCATTTCAAATTTTCTGCTACCTTCTCAAAATGTAAAAAGTACTTATCTACTTCTTTTTCTTGAAATGGAGGAACGAGCCTGATATGCTTTGTAACATCAAATACTTTACTAGGATCAAAAGACACAGGAGGCATTGATTTACTGCTTAATTCAAGCTCTTTCATTTTTAAACTATATTGCAGTTTTTCTTTTTCAACCTCAATTCTTTCTTCTTGCTCTAATTTTTCTTTTGCAAGCCTTTCTTCTAACTCTCTTTGTTTTTCTAATCTTTCTTTCATTTCTCTTTGTTTTTCTTTCTGTCTTTCTTCCATTTCTCTTTGTTTTTCTTTCTGTCTTTCTTCCATTTCTCTTTGTTTTTCTCTTTCCCTTTCGTCAAATGCTAACTTTTGTTTTTCAAGCTCTAACTTTTCTTTTTGCATTCTTTCTTCCCTTTCTTCCTTATCTGCCCTTCTTTTTTCTTCAAATTCTAATCTTAATTTTTCCAGTTCAAGATGCCTTTTTAATTCTAACTCTTTCAACTGTATGTCGGTTTGTGAGACCATAATTAGAGATGTAGCTGAGGGTTCAAAAAATTCCTAATCAACAAGAAACTGAATGATAACATTCTTAATTTCACGTTTTAACATAGATGTTTTGACATCAGGTATGCTATAATGACTAGCAATGTCTAAAAGATCACTCTTTTTGGCCAAGTTTAACAGCTCCTGAGAAGGCGCAGCAATGAAATCTTCAAGTTTGAATAACATGGTTGCTTTTTGCTGGTATGACAAACAATAAATATCTTTTCAAATTCAGAATAAAATAGGTGCACAAAATGTTCAATCCCGGCTCAGAGCCCCCAAAATCTGTTACGACCTAGCGTAACTAGACAGGTACAGCGAAAAACAACCAAGTAATTTAAACTTAACAATATTTAATCAAACAAATAAATGCTGCAAATACATAAAAACAAACAAACAGATAAGTAAATAAATAAATAAATAACTTACAAAGTTAATGTCAAATAAGTCCTTGTCCCTCAAATGTAAGTCCACAATCCAGTAACCAGAATATGAGCACATGTATATTTTAATCCACACAAAACACTAGTGAAACAACCAAAATTATATACTTTAAATCACTTCAAATTTCTGAATGCCTAAGACTGAATTGGGACCTATATTTATACATCTAAGGAAATTCTCCAGGTTTCTAGAGAATGATATAATAAACTTTTCTCTAGAAAAGAAACGAACTAAACGAAAGTTCTTTTAAATTCTCCAAAGAGAATTTAGAATTCTCCAGAGAGAATTCAAGGCCGCAACGACCATCAAGACTAAACGAGAGTCCACTAGACCCTTCGAGATCTCAGTATACATAGTCCAAATATATTTTTAACTTATGGTAAAAAAAAACACTCACTCCATTTTCATCTGGAATTATCCACAAAGTGCTCATAGAATTTTCTATACTTCTAAATTATATAACAGTGATAAAAATAATCAATGACATTCTTCTACAAAGTTCTAGATAATAAATTGTAGAAACATAAAAAGAAATATATATTAATTAATTGGGTTACTCCCCTTTGATTATATAGATATAAATTATAAGTAATAGCTTTTAAAAGAATCAATATTATTGAATCAATTATATATAACACTTGGCTGTGTGAAAAATCAATATTTAGTGTTGTGGACACTCGAGCGCCTTCATTTTATTCGGATCTTCTTTATTCTTAGCAGTAAAAAGGACATCCGTAACATTTCGGATGTGTTCGAATTTCGACCAGATCCGGCCTCTGACTGCGAAGTTATCTGCCCTTGAGTGTTTGAAAAATCAATATTTTGTATTGCGGCCACGCTAGCGACTTCATTTTTATTCGGTTCTTCTTTATTCTTGGAAGTAACAAGGACATTTATAACAACTCGGATGAGTTCGAATTTCGACCAGATCCGACCTCTTACTGCGGAGTTATCTGCCATTGAGTGTTTGAAAAATCAATAATTTGTGTTGTGGCCATTCTGGCATCTTTGTTTTTCAGTGGATCGTCTTCATTCTTGCAGGTAACACGACTAACTACAATATCCCGGATGAGTTAGAATTTCAGCCAGATCATACCTCTGACTGGGGAGTTATCTGCCCTTTAGTGTTTGAAAAATCAATATTTTGTATTGTGAGCACTCTAGCGCCTTCAATTTTGATTGGATCTTCTTCATTCTTAAAAGTAACAAGGATAACCATAACATCTTGGATGAGTTTGAATTTGAGCTAGATTCGACCCTGGACTGCGGAGTTAGCTGTCCTTGAATGTTTGAAAAATCAATATTTAGTGTTGTGGCCACTCCAGCGTATTCAATTTTGATCAGATCTTCTTCATACTTGGAAGTAACAAGGATAGCCATAACATCTCGGATGAGTTCGAATTTCAGCCAGATCATACCTCTGACTGGGGAGTTATCTGCCCTTTAGTGTTTGAAAAATCAATATTTTGTATTGTGAGCACTCTAGCGCCTTCAATTTTGATTGGATCTTCTTCATTCTTAAAAGTAACAAGGATAACCATAACATCTTGGATGAGTTTGAATTTGAGCTAGATTCGACCCTGGACTGCGGAGTTAGCTGTCCTTGAATGTTTGAAAAATCAATTTTTAGTGTTTTGGCCACTCCAGCGTTTTCAATTTTGATCAGATCTTTTTCATTCTTTGTAGTAGCAAGGATAATTATAACATCTTGGATGAGTTGAATTTTAGCCAGATCCAACCCTTGACTGCAGAGTTAGCTGCCCTTGATTCTTTGAAAAAATAATATTCTGTGTTTTGGCCACTGTATCTCCTTTAATTTTGATCGGATCTCTTTCATTCGTGGAAGTAACAAGAACTTTCATAATATCTCGGATGAGTTCGAATTTCAGCCAGATCCGATCTATGACTGCGAAGTTAGCTGCCCTTAAATGTCTGAAAAATCAATATTTATTGTTGTGGGCACTCTAGCACCTTCAATTTTGATCGGATCTTCTTCATTCTTTTAAGTAACAAGGTTAACAATAACATCTTGGATAGTTTCGAATTTCACTTTGTCCAGTATTGTAGTTGTTGACACTCAGGTGAGCGATCGTTGCCCTTGGGCTACTTGTTTGTTTAATATGCGATGTGAAACATGAATAATAAAAGCTCAACAGTTACAAGAATATTTTCATATTAAAATTCATGCAATCGCTTCTGCTCTTGTATCTTGTCACATAATGTAACAGTCATTTTCGTCACTGTTTTTATCTGTTTTGTCTCTTAGACCCTATTTCAGCATGACAATGTATTAGAACTTCAATGGATATTTTTAGTTTAATAACATTACTGACAATAAAATATTTTTATTCAGTTTTATGTCACTTTAAAGAATATTTCAGCTCATATGAGAAGGCCCAATATGTATGTATGTATGTATGTATGTATGTATGTATGTATGTATGTATGTATGTATGTATGTATGTATGTTTGTGTGTGTGTGTGTGTGTGTGCGTGCGTTCGTGCGTGCGTGCGTGCGTGCATGTATGTTTGTATGTATGTATGTATGTATGTATGTATGTATGTATGTATGTATGCGCCAGATTAACTGCGGGGAACTCAGAGTTCCAAAAGATATTTGAAATAACTGCCTAAAATTTAAAAAAATCGGAGTCGCTATGGCCTTCGGAAATCTTCTTCTTAAGAATCAGTGAACTGATTTCAACGAAACTTGACATGTAGCATTGATGACTAAAGTAGTACAATGTATATATAAATCATGATCCTGTGATTACCTTGACCTATTTTACAGCGAGGTGAACATAGGTCATCTGTGCATTGTAATAGAGAAACTGCCATTTAAAGGGAAAATCTTGCAGGAAATGAGCAACACTACTGAATATTTTTAGTTTTGAAAAAATGGACCCCAGTGACCCTCGGGCAATAACGTATATATTATCATAATATTCGAACATATTCTCCTCTGAAACCGCTTGGCCAATCAAAGCAAAATTTTATATAAAGCATCTATAGGAAGTTTGAAGAAATATATGTATAACCAGAGGACCAATGGTCCTGCAAACGCTCACCTGAGGTATTTCATATAAAACACTAATAGAAAGCTATTAACTATTTTGGGGGACGTTCAGGTGCAACCAAAGCCTCTGTTGCGTGTTGGTTAAGCTGCTCCTCAAAATCCTGGGTTCAATTCCAGGTTTCTCCAGTCTTTCGTCATGACTTTAAAAGTAAGCTCTGAATCCATATGCCCATAGCTATTAAGTTGGACATTAAACATGAAATCAACTGACCAAATCTGATGAAAGATTTGTATTACCTTCAAATTGTGCCAGTTCTTGTCAGCATTTTATTCAATATAAAATTGTCTATTTCTACTTGACACATGCTATTTTGTTTCATATTTAATGAATGCTGTAGAAGGTGGGCAGAAGTAAATTGTTGCATTTTTGTTATTTTTTATTTTATACCTCATCTTTTTAACATAATATTAAGCACATCTAAAATTTGTTAAACCCAAATTACAGTAAACTTATATTGATGAGCTTTCAAAGATGGTACTTTTACTGTGGTTCTCTCTAGTTTATGTTTCAGTGTGGAGTTTGGTCACCTTTTGGGAAACAGCTGTTCACTCTGATTACCATATAATGTTGTCTTTGTATCAGTACCTATTTGTACATTTGGTTTACTATATGTTTTTTAGACTTTGTTCTCCTTGTGCCAGTTATGATCATTGCTTTAATACCTTCTACTTCCCTGTCCTTTAATATCCAACTTTGTAATCAATAGGTCAGAATCAACTGTCATCATTTCAACAGTGCTACCCAGGCAAGCAAAATTAGTTGGTGCAATTGGAGTTTCAGTGAAAAGAACTAGTTTTTTTATCCAATACTTTTTATTTTTTGAATAACACTACACTGATTCTTATAGTTTTCTATTAAAATTAGACAATTACAACTAAAACACAAAAATACTACACAAATGAGAGCAATTGTAATCTTATGACAACATTTTAAAACATGAAGAAAAAAGATGAAGAAACTTAATACTGAATCTTGATTGATAGATTTAGAAGTCATGAGACTGTGTCTATAACATTAAGAGTCCGAAAACATTCCAAGACTGAACTTATGCTAAGAGATTTCTGTGACTAAAATAGATACCTTGTAAAAACCAATGTAATGATACAGTTTAACACAATCTAACAATTATACTAGAGTAGACCACAACATAGAAAATAGGTAAAATAATGTCACATTTTACTGGACAATTATATTCATGAACTTGTCAATGAACATAAGATTGTATGCAAGTTTTAACATAACAAAATACAAATACATGTACAAGCACTGATAGGATATTTCTATTATTTTTTTCAATCTTGCATTTTCAAGTTCTTCATTTTCATTTAATCTATATACCATGTACATATTTGCAAATTTTATATTTTTATATTCTTTTATCATGATGTACATTATGATAAACACCGAATCAAGCTCTATGTACCTATACTTCTGTGGAGCAACATGAGAATCTGTCCAAAACTCACAGCCATCCATTAATAGCCAGATTCTTCAAAATATAAGAACAATGCCACTTGCTGTTCATCACAATGTAATAATATCTTTTTGCAGAACCCTGCAACAAAGCATATCTGCTTGTCAAACCTTTATACATTATCTATATAAAACTATAAAGCACTTGCCATGTCAGTTATCACCGTATCATTACAATAAGATTTTTACAATGCATCAAGCTGCTTCCTTTAACTGAAATATTTGAGATTCTATTTAAATCAGATGTTATAGTCACAGTCTCATTAATTCTACATATAATTTGAGGAATACATTACAAACAAGCAAATTCAAAGAATTTATGTCCCCCGCCTGTGTTTTTGTGGCAATTGGCCCATTTGTGAGAATGACGTTACGAAGTCGCCCTAGTTGTGGTCCGTTTGTTGGAATCGGTGATGAAATCGGCCTAGTTGTGGGAATCGGCTCAGTTGTGGGAATCGGCCTATTTGTGGGAACCGGCCTAGTTGTGAGTCTTACAGATATATTGTCAATTTGCCAAAATCCTTCACGCTTTCCTTTCAAATGACATTTAAACTATTTTACCCATTCAAATGCATGGGCGACCTATCATGTTGACCTTGCCGTAAAATAAGTAATTTTGTCATCACAAGGTAAAAAGTTTCATATACGTTGCAGTAATCTTGTCCATAATGGTACATGGCCAAGTTTTGTTGAAATTTGTTGACCGGGTCCGCAGAACAAGATTTTTGAAAGGTTTTAACATATATGGGCATTGCCACCATCTTGGTCATGCGACCTGGATTATTTATGTACACATTGGTTCCCCCTTCCTAAAATGATTCACATAAAATGTTGCTTTAATTTGGCCAAACGGTTTAAAAGAAGAAAATCTTTGTATATAATTGTTCATGTATATTGTCTTGGGGTAGGGGCAGGCCAGCCCCTGGGGTCCAAATGTTTTCAGAATCATATCTATAGTCCATTTGCCCTGCTAATTTCCATCAAATATTTCCCTTCAAATGAAATTTTGACATTTTTTCCCATTCAAATGCATGGGCGACCTATGTTGACCTTGCTGTAAAATAAGTCATGTTCATCCCGTGGTCATGATTTTCCTTTTGGTCCTTTGAGATCAGCGAGGGTATTCTGAGAAATCAGAAATTCATTATCGGTTTACATTCATTTTCTAACCAACGTTTTATTTTTTGGTTCTGTTTGGATAATACTAGTCTTTGTATCTACTATCTATCCTATTGAAAATTGCGAAATTAAGTTTTTTTTCTCTTTGGCCCCATTTTGCCAAATTTAAAGGGCCAATGAAAGTGCTGAAGTAGCCGAAACAGGTGTATGGCTCATCCCTTTTCTCATTTATTTGCTCTTAAAGGATCCAGGTATTATTTTGTATTTGCTATTACTGCAACAGGTGTTGTGCCGTGTGGCGGCCCTAAAAAGTCTCCCCGTATTTTATCCATTGTGCAGATTATATTTTCCTTTTGGTCCTTTGATATTAGCGAGAGTATTCTGAGAAATCCGAAATTCATTATCGGTTTAGATTCATTAACCAACGTTTTATATATTTGGCTCTGTTTGGATGATAATAGATTTTGTATCGACTTTCCTATTGAAAGTTGCAAAATCACAGTATTTCCCTTTGGCTCCATTTGCCAAATCTTAAGGGTCACTAAAGAGGCTTAATTATATTTTATTAAGATGCCGAAACCACGGTATGGCCCACCCCTTTTCTCATTAATATGCTCACTGCTCTTAAAGGGTCTCAGGTTTATTTTTATTTATTAATATAAACCGCGAAGAGCTCCTGTCCCTAATGCTCCATGCCAACATCTAAATCATATGCCTTCTGGTTTTAGAGAAGAAGAATTTTTAAACGTTTTGAATATTTATAGCCATGGCGGCCAATTTGGTGATGTGACCTAGACCATTTAGGTAAAATTTCGCTCCCCCTTCCTAAGGATGCTCCACATGACGTTTGGAGAATATTTTTGAATACATGTATTATGGAAGTATACACGTCATCACAGTATACAAGGTCATCACAGGGTCATAATTGATATAAAATTTGTAGAGCTCTTCTTCCTAATGCTTCATGCCATGTGTCTTCTGGTTCTTTTAAATGTTTGTGCTATTTATAGCCATGGCGGCCTTCTTTGTCATGTGACCTGCACCATTTATATAAACTTTCGTATCCTTTTCATAAGGATGCTGCACAGGAAGTTTGGCTTTGATTGGCCAAGTGATTTCAAATAGAGATTACGGACACCGGTCGGACACCGGAGCATGGCCATCGTATAAGCTCACCTTCAGGTGAGTTAACAAATGCTCTTCAGTAAATGTCGCATCGTTTCATTTTTCCTCCATAATGGGTAACAAAGTTGTTATATGTTTAATGCGTATTATATTTTGTATTTTGTACATCAAGTCTATTTGTCCGGGAAGATACGCACAGTAACATATGAAACCTTGATATTTTATGCGAGATTAACTGCGGTGAACTCAGCGTTCCAAAAGATGCTTGTATGAACTGGCTAAAATTTTAAAAATTCGAGTCAATTGACCAATATGGCCGCCATGTCCATATATGGTAAAAACCCTTCGGAAATCTTCTTATCAAGAATCAGGGCAGAACTGTTTTCAACGAAATTTGACATATAGCATTGATGACTAAAGTAGTACAATGTATATATAAATCGTGATCCTGTGATCCCTTGACCTATTTTACAGCAAGGTAAACATTGGTCACCTGTGCATTGTAATGGAGAAACTGTTGAAATGTCATATAAAGGGAAAATCTTGTAGGAAATGAGCAACAGTACTGACTATTTTTCAATTTTGAAAAAAAAACAAAAAAAACGGACCCCAGGGACTCATCTGACTCAATCCTCGGGCAATAACATATATATTATCATAATATTCGAACATATTCTCCTCTGAAACCGCTTGGCCAATCAAAGCAAAATTTAATATAACGCATCTATAGGAAGGTTGAAGAAATATACATGTATGTATAAAAATCCAGGTCACATGACCAAGATGGCCTTCGTGCCCATATAATGTCAAACCCCAATTATTTTTCTTTTGTCCAGTTACTTCCCGACGCTCGAGTGAGCGATCGTTTCCTTTTGGGTACTTGTTATCCATGTCGCGGCCAAACTGATGTAGAAAGGTTAAAGGTTAAAGGTTAAACAAACGAAATGTATTGATGCGATAGCATTCTTGCCAAGTGTATTTATGGCAAAGAAGTATAAACTGACTAGTAATATGAACATGATTAGGAACCGTATTTTGGCGATATGTTTGTTTTTGTTTGTTTATATTGAGGTGCAACTTTCCAGTCAACAAGTTTTCAGTCATGTCGGGACGGGGCCATTGCTTCTTTGGTACTTTCTCTAGGCCGCTAATGTGTCTTACTGAAGGACACAACACGGTTGTCCAAGTAAGGTTCGAACACAGGACGTCTTGATTCGGGGTTCGACGCTCTACCACTAGGCCACTGCACTCCCTTGGTGAAATGTGGGAAGTCATCATGATTTCGAAAAAAAAAATTGAAATGAGACATGGAAAAACTTTTTACAAGCCATTTAATCTCTGAACCGGATGATTTGTATGTTTTAGGGTTCCTGGTATTTTCACTTCAAGTTTACAGTAAGGAAATCGGTGGACTAATAATCGTTTCCGAAACGGTAGGTTGTTGCTATTTGATATACATGTAAATAGGACATGAATTTTGTAGATATTCAATATGCGATGAAGTAAGATAAGAAGGTATACGAGGGTTGGGATTTAAGTTCGTAGACTTTTGCCACTGATTTTTAATTAAGGCATTTATCCAATATTTGATGCATTATTATAGAGAAGCATAGCCTCCTTGTATCGTGTTTAAAATATTTTTCAAGAAATCATGCGCAGTGCATGTGAAATGGTCTCCATAGCAACCTAGGTTTCGCTACCCGGGGCACGTCATATTTTGAATAATCCAGAAGCTATACGACTCTGAAGAACATACCAATAATTGCCATATTGTGGAGCAAAATTTGAGCAAAATCAATTTGGGGCATCGTAGTATCATGGTGTTATCTCTATTCAAATTTTTTAGCAGTATGTGAATGGCTTATTTTGTTATTGGAGAAAATGTATAGCGAGTTGTAACTGAAAAAATGGCTTTAACAGGCGACATCGAAACAAGAGCAATGTTACCATCTTAGGTTTGATAAGCAAAATGCCCACAGAAACATTCAAAATGATAGTGATTTGAAGTACAGTTGTAAAAGTGATAATGCGGTTGTATTTTAATGGCATCTGAGATGTCATATGGACGCACTATAATTTTACACGACGAGAAATGTACAAGCTTACAAGCCATGGTGACCATTCTTATTTTAAAACATGGATATGCACAATGCACATAGAATAGAGTGTAACAGCTATGTCTGATGATCGCAGTATTTCGGCAATAATAATTAACACATTCCTGAAGGAAAGTTTGCGAATAACTTAAGGTATGATGCGTTGTTTGGTTCAAAAACAGACGTTTTAATGCCGGTATTGATTTAAATTTGACGTAGTTTCGACGTCAAAGTTTCCACGACCTGCCCCGGGTGATGGAGGGTCATTGTGTTTAATTCATTGTTGTGTTGAAGCCATATTGAGTAGAACTATGCTTAATATCTCATATGATAGGTAAAAGAATGTATTTTCATATGATACAATTTTGATTTCTATAAAACTGACATCTGAACTTTTATAAAGAAAGTCTACGAACTTAAATCCCAACCCACGTATAAATTATACAATTTTAGATTTAGCCCCCCAGTAGTTTTATATTACTGATCGTGCCAAGGCGATACCTTTGTTGTGGTTCTATTTGTTTTATGTTTTGGAGTCGTGTTTTGTGCTGTTTGAACCTTATGTACGTTTTCATAGTTTTAGTTAAGTTCGGGTAACTAAGTGGCCGTCTGTTGGGAAATAGCTGCTCACTCGGCTTACGATATGTTCTCTTAGTATTATGGCCTAATTGTCAATTTGTTTTTACTGCCTCGTTTTTTTTGGAGTGCCTGTGGGATTTTCTTTCTGATTGCGTTTTTCCTGATCACGGCCTTCTTGTTCTCACCAAGGAAACAAGGCGGGAAATAGAACAGCACAAAACATCACAAGAAGAGCGAAATACAAGTATATCCTGGAAGATTGGTTAATAGTGTCTGGTCCTCGGTTAATAGTCTCATCCAAAAGACTGGAGAAGCCTGGGATCAAACTCCTGACCCCTGGATCACAAGGCCATTTTTATCACTGTAAAACGGATACTGAGGCTTTAATCTTGAAATGTATACTTTTCAGAGCACATAACCTGAAATCACACGGTATCTGTCAAAATGCTTTAAAGTTAAGCTTAGATGAAATGTACATCTGTCAGCGCTCACAACATACATGTATCAGACGTCATATCAGGGCCTTAATAATGTTATTGCCCTGCGACACTTAACATGTAGTAAGTGTTGTTCGTTACAACATCACAAGTATCAATGGTAGGATGCATTTGGTATATAACAACGTATTATTATACAAAATACGTTAATCTATGCTCAAATTCATTCTAGGAGTGGCATGGCCAAGGATCTACAGATGTGACGACAGATAAACGAATGTACGTCCACAGACTACCAAACATGACCATGGAACAACGAACAAAGTTGACAAAAAGAATCTGCGATGAATTATCGAAACCAGTGTCTTTTGATAAATTAACTCCCGCAGACATTCCACCGATGCTACTGGTGTCTGATCGCTATAAAGTATACGGATGCAAAGCTGCTAAGGTCGGAGGCACAAACCTTCAGCGAATTTTCTATATCTTAAATGGTCTCACAAATGAAACCGACACAGGGAAAATTAAAACGGCAATAGCTAGAAAAACGACTGGCGATTTTTTTCGCAAAAAGCAAACCAAACTTTTCCAAAGATGTCATTCCCCGCTTAAAGGCATACACGTCAGTTATGTTTGTACGGCACCCACTTGAGAGAGTAGTGTCAGCATACAGAGATAACAAACCAAATGGATTGTTTGCAAAATTCAGGAAAAACTCCACCAAGCCAACCTTTACTGAATATGTAGATGGTTTGCTTGCGAGCAAAGGTTTCGCAAAACCCAATCGGCATATATATAAACTATGCAACCCCTGCAAGCTGAGGTATGATTTTGTTGTCAGTTTAGAAAATTATGACGATGATATGACCATCATTCTTAAAGCAATTGGTGCAGAAAATGTTGTGACTATTCCAAAAAGGGAGGAAACTGGCTACAGGTTAAGGAAAAGTTCAGAACTAGTTGAAAACTTCTATAAAGATGTTCCTAATTATAAAATTTCAAAACTAGAATCGATATATGATTTAGATTATCTTCTTTTTGGTTACAAAAAATTCTATTAATAGCTTGATCGATTTGAACTGTTAAGGTAGTTTGAAAAAAAAAAAACGTGTTCTCATTTATTATGAGCCTGTGCACGAGGAAACCAACAATTTGGGTTCCGACAAGGTCCAACACAAACCAGCCTGTACAGTCACAGAAGCAGGCTAGAAGCTTGAACTTTACTGCACAGCTGATTTATGGCTTTGTTTTTGCCTATGCAAATTGTTGGTTTTCTCATGCAGTGGCTCCATTGAAAAGGCATGCCCTAGACTGACCTTATCACTTAGTGATATTGCGGACCTATTGTAAACACAAGCGGTAAGTTTCAGTCGTATTGCAATAAAATGAATATACTTCGGGCAGGCTAAACTAATTTGACGAATTTATGGATTTTCAAGACGCACAAGTTTCTGCTATAATCTGGCTGAACGACGATTCTTTCATAGATATCTATGCGCATAGCTGTTTGAAGCCGTTTTCAATTGGTCGTAAGCCATGTTCAAATAGCAAAACACATGCTCAAATCACGACATTCACGTGCCGTTTGAACATGGGTTCGGCCAACGTCATTGGTCAATGCGACGTGACGTCATGTGCTTCGTAGAAACAAAATGGCCGATGTTGAAGAAGCTCTGCGGTTTTTGGTGAGTTTTTACGTTGTTACTGTTATTTTTAAAAGATTTCAAGTGGATTACAGTAAAAATGAAAGAATAGCGATCAACCATGGTTTGTTTCAGTGTTCAAACATTCACTGGATCACTCGGAAGGGGTTTGAACACGCGGCTTCAAACACCTTACTCGTGATCCATCGGATGTTTGAACACTAAAACCCATGGTTGATCCCTATATTCATTCATTATTTTACTTAACTGATGGGTTTGGAGCAAGTCTCGTGGCTGCTTCAGGATAGACAAGATCAGACGAGACAAAGTCGTGCCTGATCCGGTCTATCCTGATGCAGCCCCGAGACGTGATCCGACCCATCAGATAAAAGAACTAGCATAATGGTGTTTTTGTTATACACCTTCCAAGTAATTAGAAATGATACCGTAGGAATTCGTTACCTGAAGACCAATGGTCCTGTAAACGCTCACCTGAGATCCTAGATATATATAGATAAACTTGTTTGACTATGAAGGTTACATACATGTATATAGCCCCAGGACAGGGTCAGAGCAACCCCTGGGTTTAATATCTTCTCAAATTCATAAATATTCTGTTCACTTGCCCATTTCCTGAAAGTGTTTTCCCTTCAGTGTCATTTTAACAGTTTTCTGCATATGTGACCTATATTGACCTTGCCGTAAAATCTGTCAAGGTCATCAAAGGATCATGATTTATATACAAATTGTAGTACTCTAGTCTTAATTGCTACATGTCAAGTTTCGTTGCAATACGTTTAGCAGTTCCTGCGAATTGGTTTTACATCCACATGACGGCCATCTTGGTCATGTGACCTGGTTTATTTAATAATCACATTGGTTCCCCCTTCATACAGATGCTTCCTATAAAATTTCAATTTGACTGACCGAGTAGTTTAAGAGGAGACGATCTTTGAATATTATAATTATATACATGTATGATCCCCCGGGGCAGGGGCAGACCCACTCCTGGGTCCATTTTTTCAGAACATTAAATCTCCAGTTCAGTTACCATTTCCTACAAGGTTTGCCCTTCAAATCCAGTTTTAACAATTTTCAACATTCAAATGCATAGGCGACCTATGCTGACCTTGCCATAAAATAGGTCAAGGTCATGCAAGGGTCATTATTTATACAAACTTTGTAGAGCTAACCAGAGGACCAATGGTCCTGTAAACGCTCACCTGAGATCTGGGATATGCGACCTCAGCTGACCTTGCCATAAAATATGTTAAGGTCATCCGGG
This sequence comes from Rugalucina vietnamica, assembly GCA_964017185.1. Classification (NCBI taxonomy): domain Eukaryota; kingdom Metazoa; phylum Mollusca; class Bivalvia; order Lucinida; family Lucinidae; genus Rugalucina; species Rugalucina vietnamica. The sequence continues at coordinate 65,929,833 of OZ024869.1, read as the reverse complement.
GGTCATGATTATACAACTTTTGTAGAGCTCTATTCACTGATGCTTCAGGCAAAGTTTCAAAATCATAGGTCTTCCGGTTTTAAAGAATAAGATTTATAAAGGTATTTGCTATTTAAAGCTATGGGTGCCATCTTGGTCATGTGACCTTGACCATTTATATTAACTTTCATCCCCCTTTCCTAACGACGCTCCTCATAAAGTTTTGCTTTGAATGGCCAAGCGGTTTCAGAGAAGAATATGTTTGAAAATTATGGTCATATACATGTATATAGCCCAGGGGCCGGGGCAGATAACCTTATGAGGACATTTTTCCCCCTGAAACATAAATATTCTGTTCATTTGCATACTCCCAGCAAGATTCCCCCATTTAATTAAATTTTACTAATTTTCCCCATTCAAATGCACGGGCAACCTATGTTGGCTTTGCCATAAAATAAGTCAAGGTCATCTCAAGGTAATGATTTATATAAACTTTGTAGAGCTCCTCTCCCTGATGCTTCATGCCATTTATCAAAATCATAGGCCTTCTGGTTCTGGATAGGAAAATTTATAAAAGTTTTTGCTATTTTTAGCCATGGCTGCCATCTTGTCATGTGACCTTGTCCATTTATATAAACCTCATTCTTCCTTCCTAAAAAAGCTCCACATGACGTTTGGCTTTGATTTGCAAATCGGTTTCAGAGAAGAAGATCTTTGAATAGTATGGTAATATACATGGATATTGCCCCGGGGTGGGGACGGACCTGCCCCTGGGGTCCATTATTTTTCGAAGGCATAAATCTTCTGTCCATTTGCCCTTTTCCAGAAAGTTTTTCAATTTAAATGGCATTTTGACAATCTTACCCATTCAAATGCATGGGCGACATATGTTGACCTTGCCGTAAAATAGGTCAAGGTCATCCCAGGGTCATTATTTATATAAACTTTGTAGAACGCTTCCCCCTGATTTTTCATGCCAAGTTGCAAAATCATTGGCTTTCTGGTTCTGGAGTAGAAGATTCTGGAGTAGACTTTTGTTTCTCTATCCCATAGCATATACTACATGTTTCGATGGATTTCTATGTTATCATTGTTCGATGACTCAAACACAAGGCGAGGGTGAATTTTCTGGTTTTAACGAATTTCTATGCGATGCGATGACAAAACGACATTATTTCCCGCAATTTTCTGTTTCCTCTGATCGGCTCGATTATAACTAACTATATGTAAAGAGGTACAAGTAGGCAAAGATCAGGAAAAGGCGCAATCAGAAAAAGATTCCCACTCCAAAAACCGAGGTGGGAAAAAAACAAACTAACAATCAGGTACTTATACCATGAAACATATCGTAAGCCGAATGAGCAGCTATTTTCCCAATAGGTGGCCACTCAGTTACCTTAACTTAACTAAAAACACGAAAACACACATAAGGCGCCAACAGCACAAAAAATTTTAAACACCAAGACACAAAACAAAAAGAACCACTACAGAAGTATCGACTTGGAACGATCAGTAACACAAAGTTACTGGCGGGCTTAAACCGGTTTTACAGGTACCTAACCTCACCCTCAGCTTCTGCGGTGGTTCACAACATTTAGTTAGTTCTTCGGTCCTCGTGGTGAATCTCTAACTAGTCAATGAATCATCAAGAACAAACAAATAAATCATGATAAGCATCCTGATGAATCAAAAACCAGGACTCACAGATTTAGTAAGCTGCCCGACGATGGAGATCCCTGGGCGCCGAATAACCTACTAACTCCGGAGCAAAAGAAAAACACCAGTTGGACCCCGGTGGGCCAAGCAACAGACAAGAAGCTCCGGCCCCAACCAACTAAAATGAATAGCTTTAAGTCGGGGCCATCATAGAGTCTGACGCCCGACCCACCTGCGTGCAATTAAAGAAGGCAGCATAGTTATCAACCATGATTGGGTCAAAAACTAAGCATGCAGACTGTCGCATAACATTCAAGTTATAACCTATACGTCTGTAACGTGTTATGATTTTTCCGAACTGAAGAGAAAAATCATTTATTCCTTTAAGTTTCTTTAATTTGTAAACCAAGTCACCATAAAATTCAGGTTCCGAAAGGCCCTCACTTAAAAGTGTCTTTAACCCAACATTATATTTGGAAATCAATTCATAGTGTCTACGATAAAATTTAGAAAAGGTTTTTCGAAGTTTATGATACCGATAGCCCTGTTGGAGAAGTTTTGCCGTTAAACATTTATTTCGAGCGTTGAAGTCTGTAACATGATTGCAGACTCTAGCAAACCTAATAAGTTGCGAAATGTATACACCATAAGAAGCACGACGAGGAACGTCACCATCCAAAAAAGTAAGCCGTTCTCTGGCTTTCACTATTTCGGACAAACTCGACCTAGACTTTTCGGACCAAGACTTTCCGGTCCTTACTACGGGACTGAGCTATTACGATCTATTTCTATACGAATCTATATCGATAAACGACCTCTTCAGACCATTCTCCCCTTCTTTGATAAGTTGTACTCTTATCAAACAGACATTATTGACTTTATTTTACATGTAAAACATGTAAACAATTAACGAACGATTGAAAACACAAAAACATAAACAAATGTCACACTTAAAGCCATTAAACATGATGGTTATAAGATTTTCACTATTCATCTAATGCTTAACTTGTGCATCTAATGCTGAACTGCTCACTCTAATGCTACACCAACCATCTAATGCGTAACCAAATAGAAACTTTGCTTTTACATCAAATGTCTACAATCAACTTGAAAGTTCAAACTTTAGTTAAGTGTAACATCCTTCTAATCAATCAATATGATTGTCTGTTTTTCAATCAAAACTTGCAATTGAAAGTTTTTAGCAATACAGAATCTATAAACAATATACATGTATATGACATGTATTAATGACAAATATCTGTGACGCCTCTGTAAACCATAGTCTTCCCAAAACTGTTCATTCTTGTCCGTTTAGCAGTTCTGTTAATTTCTGTCCACAGTTCTGATCAAAGCGTCGTTTATTCAACATTTTAACAAATTACACTAAGGCAATGATTATTACATCTATTTACAAGTTTACTTAAAGTTATTGAGTAAGCCTACATGGCTTACATGGGTGTACGGGGATTATTATGCCCCTTAACACAGTACAACCCATCTTAATGGCAAATCTTAATAACTTGATTTTCACTGTCTAACTGTTTGAATGATATTAAGCCTATGTGATTAAGCCTATGTGGCTTAATGTAGAAGTACGGGGATTATTATGCCCCTTAAGCACAGTACTTCTACCTTTATTTACTGATCACAATTACAATTGTCAATCTGAAGCTGGACAACTCTCGATAAATGCTAGTCTGGTAACTGCTCTCTTTAGAATCATTTTTCCAATTTGCACATTTACGACTCGCACATTGTCATCTGATCCACGAAACACCTCCGTAATACGTCCCAGCGACCAATGACCCCGATGCGCCTCTGGTTCCACGACTAAGACTATGGCACCGACTTGAAAGTTACGATGCGTCTTATACCATTTCTTTCTCGACCCTAACGTTGGTATGTATTCCCTTAACCAACGTTTCCAGAAATGTTTCACCAGTTCCTGTACACGTCTCCAACGTTTTCTTGGACTGAATACTGTTTCGTCCACTGATTCTGATGCGAATACTCCGCCAATTTGCCCGAACAGAAAGTGATTTGGCGTGAGTACTTCCTCATCGCTTGGATTGGCACTCTGATATGTTAAAGATCTACTGTTCATTAAACCTTCAGCTCCAACAAGCGGATAATAGTTCCTCGTCAGTAATATATGCTGACTGAAGTATACAGAATATTGCCCGCTTAGCACTCTTGATCAATGACTCGTGAATACCTCCAAAGTGAGGTGCTAGCGGAGGGTTAAACTTCCATTTAATTCCCTGGTTAGCGGTTGAATTAACTATTTTGTCTCTAAACACCAACCGGTATTTTTTTGACAAACCGCTTTTTGTCAAATCCAGGACATCTTTCAAAAGCAGCCAGGGCTTCGCAGTTTATATACTCATAAAGTACCTATCAAGTGGTTCTCTAAAAACTTATTTTATTGGCCTATCTTATCTATAACTGCCTGAAAAATGGACTTGAAGTTGGCTTTCCCATGGGAAAATCATGTTTTCCCATGGGAAATGGCCCTTTCCCATGGGAAAACAGATTGGCCATGGACAAAAAAGTGGCCATGGCCAGAAAATTCGTTGGCCATGGGAAAATTTAACTGTTGATAAAAAATGTTTTTAGAGATGAATTTCTACATAAAAATTGCTTCCCATGAAGGCCATGATATTATAAATTCAAAAATATTATAATCTAAAATTTTGTAAGTATTGGCCATGGGCATAAATTCTGGCCATGGGCAATGAAATTCTGGACATGGCCCAAAGTTGGTCAAATTTTGGGCCATGGCCAATAATTTTGCCCATGGCCATAATTTTCTTCCCATGGCCCTTCACATGTCCATATAACTGGCCATGGCCAAGATATTTTTAACTTATTTTGAAACATAAAACTTTTGATTAACTACTATACTCAACTACAAAAAGAAACACCACATTATGCAACCCTGTTTGGTTCACATTTATAATCTATTATGTATGGATAGTTTCATGTGTGTCTCTATATGATCCTTTATCATTTGAATGGTATCATAGAACAAAATGCAAAAATGTGGTTTTCGTCTTGATTAAAAGTGAAAAATGCAAAAATTTGATTTTCATATTAAAATTGAATGATTTATTTTGTCGACAAAAACAGTGGCTACTAAAAACAAGGAGAAAAGTTCACATCACATATGCACATTTTAATCCCAAAATTCTGAAAAGATACAAACAGCTGCCCCCAATAACACTCCATGTAAAAATATCAAAATTGCAATACAAACAAGATTATTATTCAAACTAATAAACTTCTTTTTTTATATATAAAAAAACAGAGTGCTCACCCGAGATTTGGTCTTTGAAAATAAAACTGAATTCTCACATAATTCCATTAACACAAAAAACTGTCCTTTAATATATCTATCAATTTACATGTCACAGGCTAAAATCTTTGTGACAAAATGCATTGCTTACATATTTTCCCATCAAAAGCCCAGGCTACCCGACCAAATTATTAAAATCTGAAACCTTTTTACAGGGGCAAGGTCAACTTAGCAGCTTTATACATCTATGGTGGTCTAGAGTGCTTGATAATACATAACAAGTTTCATTGAAATCGGTTCATCGGCTCCTGAGAAGAAAAACTGTTTTCCATTGTTTTTACCATTATAGGGATGGCAGCCATCCTGGTGATGTGACCTAACCATTTATAGAAAATTTTGTTTCCCCTTCGAAAGGAAGCTCTGAAACATAAAACGTTGCTTGATTGGCCAAATGGTTTCAGAGAAAATTAAATAATAATTACAATTAGTTTATTACTTTTTGCCATCGTAAGGAAATGACATTGACCTTAAACATAACTCATTAACTCAATAACTTGTCAGTATCTACTATCAGGTCACAGGCTATAAACCTTTCTGAAAAATCCTGTTTCAAACTGTTTCCATTGAAAAGCATGTGACTGACCAAATCTGATCTTGCTGTAAAATAGATCAAGTTCAACCTAAGGTCACAATTTAATCAAACAATGATTAACCAGCGTCCCCAATGCTACATACTTAGTTTCGTTAAAGTCAGTTTGCTGGTTCCAGAGAAGTGGTTTAACATATCATGGGCGTGGCGTTCATCTTGGTCATGTGACCTGGACCATTTATACAACAAACGGTTGACGATGGTGGACAATCGACGGTGGACAACTGATAAACTGACAGATGAGAGATGGACACCAGAGAATGCCCATACTATAACAGGCTCACAAGGGCTCAAGTGAGCTATAACATCAGAATAACATGTCCATGTAATATGAGCCGCGTCATGAGAAAACCTGAATCTTGCATATATGTGAAAAACAAAGGTGCTTTGTTTTCGCTACAAAAATATAACAATTCTTCTTCTACTTATATCCAAGCTTCTGGCCTTCTTCTGTGACAGTACATTCTGGTTTGTGTCGGATATGGTCAGAAACCCCAAATACTGGTTTTCTTGCGTCGCAGCCCATATACATCCCTTATACACAACTTTTATAGCAAAACTGGGGTAGATGTGCCTTATATTTGCTCGCCGAGGCAGTTCCATGGAGGTGTACCCACAATCTGTTTTGAGCAATACATTTTTGCCCATGCAATTATACAGATGTTTTTACAGAAGCAAAAATAGAAAAATTTTATTGAAAAAAAAAAAAAATCTGTTTTTTCAAAGTTTTTGCTCAAAACATACATTGTGGGTTCATGTTAGAACCGCCTCGTTGAGGCGGGTCTAACAAGTACCCACAGCGTATGATTCGCTAATTTTACAGTAGTCTCCCTTGATCTATTTATAGACGTCTTTGAAATTTTCCATAGAAAAAATGAATTATTTTTTTTTATTCTGCGTGCTTTGACAACTAGAATATTTATTATTTACGTCATATATGTAAGAAAAGATCTAATTAATATAAGTTAGAATAACACAGTTTTTCAGTTTTGCTGAATATTCATTTTCGACCAAGGGCTGAATATATCCCATTTCCGTCGGTATGGAGAGATTTAACGGAATACCGATGGAAATATTCCGTCTAGTGTAGACTGTCCGGCGTTAATCAAATTATTGAATCGGTGGCCACATATTTATTTATGATAAGATCATTTGCGATCTGTCTGGAAATAGCCTTTGAATTGTTAGTGCCACGAGCTCTGGGGCAACTATTACACTATGCTTCTATAACATTTTTGCCAAATTTTGGGCTTAGAAATGAAATCATTATCAAACTAACCTGAGTCGCGAAAACCTATGACAATCCATTATATCAATATTTTCTGTCTTTCTTAAAAATAAAGCAGAACTACATCCAGATCGGCACCTAAATATTAATCCTCTATCAGAATTGTATCACATTTTAATATATTTAAGGATTAATTTCATTTAAATGTCAGATTTCCACTTTTTCTCACAAGTAAATCCAACGTCCAAGTCATTTCGTTCCTGTGGTGTTTCGGCCTTGACACTCCCGAGAGTTCGGTCTCTTGAAACACATGCTTTTTAACAAACATTATCATTTACGTTTTAGTTAAAACGTGGTGATCATATATACAGGAGGTTAATACAGACCAAAGAAGTAAACAAGTCAAAAGAGCTAGATCAGCTGGCTAACCTGCACTCCGATACACTTTGTGACCTCGCTCCTCTCCCGTGACAGAGAGGTCTAACGGAATACCGTGAAGTTTTGTGACAATCAAAACCATATACCTGCTGAATATATTGTTTTACACCCAGAGCAAACCTATCAAAGAAGCTGCGTCAGTATTTTCCACAAGCACGGAAACCTTCAAGCACAGCTTTTTTTCAAGATCATACATGCTTGGAACTCATTACCAGCCAAGACCCCTGACTATGTACTCTTCAATCAGATGCTGCCCTCCCTCTCATTCTGAGCTAGGTAGGGACCAATCTGTAAGTAGGATCAGAGGGTTTTGAAGCTGTGCATGTTGGGCGACAATACTCAGTGAAAGTTGTGCCTTTAGAGCTGATCGAACTGGGTAAAACAGGCCAGTGTATTCAGAAAAGAGTGTGTGCTTTTATGTTTTAAGAGTTGATCGAACTGAAAAAGTATAGAGGTGCTTTCAGAGCTAAAGGGGGGGGGGAGGTCAGGGGACACATACTCTACTGCCTTTTTTTAAGTATAGGAGTACCCCTATCCCGGGAAAGCCGGGTAATGACCGGTCCCGATAGCGTAATGGTTAGAGCGTTTGCTTCGGAAGCGGGAGGCGCGGGTTCTAATCCGGGCCGCGTCATACCAAAGACGTTAAAAATGGTACCAGTGGCTACCTTGCTTGGCGCTCAGCATTTATAAGGCAAGCACTGGCTTCTCTTCTCTCAAAAAAGATGCCGTCGGTGTCCCGTAATACCTTTCCACACCGACAGTGCAACTACACTGTATGTTGGGCAACACTGTAGCGGTGTGCTATAATGGATATTTTCTTATAGGCGACATCCGTCAGACGCGAAATCTCACTCCACAAGCGATCCACATATAACTATGGATGACACATTCGGAAAGTCACTGATAAATATTCACCATTTTTGCATTATCGGCTGGTTTCCTGCTTACAAAAAATCAATATTGGAAAAACAGGTAACCAGAACCCCCCTAACCTTTGAGGTCAGGGGGGGTTCTGGTTACCTGTTTTTCCAATATTGATTTTTCTAAAGCTGGGAACCAGCGGATAATGCAAAAATGGTGAATTGTCTGTCAACCCGGTCTAGAGCTTGATCCACGTTACTCAGTAACCATATCATGAAAGATCTGAACCGCCTCACAAGACCCATGGCTACGAAAACCATGCTGGCAGTCAGAAAGAATGTTTTCGAGGATGAGATGCTTTTATACACGCATGTATATTGCTTACTATAATATGCTTTAGAGCTTTGACTATAATATCAGTGGCGGATTTACATGGGGGTTCGGGTGGTTCGCTTGAACACCACTCTGGGAAAAATATTTCATTGGGAAATTTATGAAAAATCGGGTAAATAGTTGGAAAGAAACCCCTCTAGACGAATTTAAACCACTTTCCAGAAAAAGGTACAAGTAGGCAAAGATCAGAAAAAAGGCGCAATCAGAAACAGATTCACACTCCAAAAACCGAGGTGGGGAAAAACTATATTAACAATCAGGTACTTATACCATGAAAACACCTCGTAAGCCGAATGAGCAGCTACTTTCCAATAGGTGGCCACTCAGATACCAAAACTTAACTAAAAGAGGAACACATACATAAGGCGCAAACAGCACAAAAATTTAAAAACCAAGACATAAAACAATAAGAACCACCACAGAAGTACCGCCTTGGAATGATCAGTAATATAAAATTACTGGCGGGCTTAAATCGATTTGACGGAGCCCTAACCTCATCTTCAGGATCTTTAGTGGTTCTCAACATTTAGTTAGTAGTTCGATCTGTCCTCGTGGTGACTCTCTCTAGCTATAGTCAGTGAATCATCATTCTGGTTCCGAAAGGCCCTCGTGTAAAAGGTCTTTAGCCCAACATTAGATTTGGAAATCAATTAAAGTGTCTGCGATGAAATTTAGAAAACGTTTTTCGAAGTTTATGATACCGATAGCCCTGCTGGAGAAGTTTGGCTGTTAAACATTTATTTCGCGCACATTTAAGTCCGCAACACGATTGCAGACTCTAGCAAACCCAATAAGCTGCGAAATGTATACACAATAAGAAGCAAGGCGAGGAATATGTCACGATCCATGCTCCAAAAACGGAATTTTTATATCAAAATCTAAGTCATCGCGTTTATCATAAATTTTAGAAGAAAAGTATCCGCCCCTGAACATGTGTTAAGCTTTTGCAACAGATGCAAGTTAACGACACTATTCTATATATAATCAGCTGCATCATATTTCTCACTCTTCTGAAACACCTGGACCACATTTGCCTGTCGCCAAATATCTGGCACACTTCCATAAGCAAGCGACTCATATATAAAGGCAAATATGATATTAATCAGAAATACTTCCTAAAATTAATACTGTTATAAAATAGCTTACCTGTTTTGGTATGCTCTTGTATGCTCTCGTTGTTGTACGCTCCAGAGACACCAAAGGGACGTCTGGTCTGGTCTAGAACTGGGAGGAAAGAGACATCGCACGGGATTCAGTGTTCGGTAGTCCGTATAACTTGGGTTAACCTATTATCGCACATTATTATAGGTGGATTCTGTTAGGTGTTTTTGTTGTCAGAACTGAGCAACATTACCAATAAGCAGAGACGGAAGTGCTATCACAACAATACCCTAACATTCAGGCCATCGAACCATATAACACATGTGTATGTGCTTCTAAGCCGCCATATAACAGTTTTAGGACACCTTTAGGATAAAAATTCCACCCATAGGAGTGAATATTGGATTGCGCCTATGTGGACCTACCCAAGTTACTCGGGTCAACATGACATGTCGAAAACGCTCTTATTGATTGGCTCCAAACTCCCGAACAGTTTCAAAACTCCGCTCTCCGATTTTGTTTTCCGAGAGGACTTACGTCAGGAAGTGGAACCGCTTGGAGTTTTGATTGTTTCGGGATCGAGATGACACAGAACCCAGCATTACAGTTGCAGCTATAAAACCCGGCATTACAGTTGCAGTTATACTAATAACTGCTCGGATTATTTTTGCATTTTCGTGTCACAATAATTGAAAAAACCTGAAATTGTCAAAAGCTGACTGACGAGTTTTAAAAAGACAATAAACACGCTAAAATATTATTTTCCATCTTTTCTTTCTTGTCTTGACCTTGTTTGTTGTTTTTTTAAAATATTATATGGTTAAAAAAATAAAAATAAACAACAATAGGTCAGCAGCAACAACAACAACAACAACAACAAAAAGATAATTCATTTCTATAAACACAGAAAGACCTTGATGATAATTTAACAACATCAAAAACAATTTTGGCAGCTGCGCATGTTAATATTCACATACAGTGTTTCCAGAATTGCAAGAATCTACATACTTGACTAGGTTTCAATACCTTGACATGACCATACATTTAGCTGTTAAAGCTGATTTTAGCATCAACTTAATTATTTTTAGCTGCTTAACTATTTTTAACCTTTCATAATCTATCCGTCTTACCAAATGCTTTTAACCTGCCTTTTCTATAATTTTCAACCTTTTTTCTTTTTCAATGGTGCATGGAATGTCCATCTCAAATGGCCATGGCCCACTTGAGTGTGATTAAAATGGCCATGGCCATAAATACTTGGCCATGGGAGCATTTGAATTGTCCATGGGCAAAACCACACTGGCCATGGCCACTTTTTGTCGGCCATGGGCAAATCTGGCCATGGCCATTTTTAGTCGGCCATGGCCCAAATGTTATTTTTTTCACATAGTTATAACTGCAAAATATATACATGGCCATTATGGCCAAGCAACAATGATTATAATTTTGTGTTTAATAACTGATTGACCATAAGATTTTTTTTTTCATTTTTCCCATGGCCAATATGTTTTGCCCATGGCCCATTTTTCGTCCATGGCCAACCTGTTTTCCCATGGGAAAGTGCCATTGACCATGGGAAAACATGATTTTCCCCTGTTTTCCCATGGGAAAGTCAACTTCAAGTCCATTTTTCAGGCACTTGCAGATAAGACAGGCAGACAAAATAAGTTTTTAGAGAACCACTTGATAGGTACTTCATGTATATATCAACTGCGAAGCCCTGGCTGCTTTCGAAAGATGTCCTGGATTTGACGAAAAGCGGTTTGTCAAAAAAAATACCGGTTGGTGTTTCTATCCAACCCCTTCAACAAAGTCTTTCAGTTCACGATTTGCTCCAACAAAGTTAGTACCGTTATCTGAAATCATCACTTTTGGCAGTCCTCTTCTACTCACCATACGATAGAATGCGTTTAAAAACGAGTCTGTATCTAATCCATAAGCCATCTCCAGATGCACAGCTCTGGTTTGAACACATGTGAATAAACACAAATATCGCTTAGTCTTTACTTTTCCTCGACCCTGTTTTGTGAGAAACGGCCCAGCGAAATCCACAGCTGTATGGGTAAAAGGTCGAAGTGATGTCCCGACCCTGAAATCTAGTAATGGGGCCATAATCTGTTCTCCTGGCTTCGCTTTTCGAATTCGACAAACTGCACAATCGTGCTCGACATCCCGAATTTCCTCTCTCGCTGCTATTATCCAGTATTGTGCAGAAAGAGATGCTAGAATCTGATTTGTACCACTATGATTTCCATTTTCATGATATTTTCTCACTATGAGTTTTGTCACATAACTTTTTCTAGGCAGTATAACTGGGAACTTTGCATCATACGACATATGTTCTGCATATTTCAACCGGCTGCTACAACGCAACAAACCATCATTGTCAATAAACGGCTTTAAGCCCACAAGCTTGTTCTTACTATTAATTTCTTTCCCAGATTTTATAGCATCAACCTCAGCCTGAAATTGTTCTCCTTGTGCACTTTTAATCAGTTTTATTTCTAAGTCTCTAATTTCTTCTGGCTGCAATTGTCCTGAGGTACGGAGCTGTTTTGACTGTGTTTTGCAGTTTTCAATGAACCGATAGACCCATGCGTATATTCTGACCATGTGGTTCCAGTCAGAATATCTTTTGACATCTAAGCGATTGACACTGTCCGACACATGTGTAGAGTTCTGACCCACCAGCTGAACTTCACTTGCTACTAGCGAAACATGTCTTTATTCTTAATCTTGCGTTCTTAATTTCAGAAGCCTGTAATTTCTCTACCTTATTTTCTGGCCACTGATCTTCACTACTTTGTAAGAAATCAGGACCATTCAACCATGTGTCTTTGTTCAATAATTCATCTGCTGTTAATCCCCTAGTTACATAATCCGCGGGATTGAGTTCAGTGGGTACATATCTCCATTGTTCAGGTTTACTGTTTGTTTGAATTTCTCCGATTCTATTTGAAATGAACGGCTTGAAGTTCCGACTGTGATTCCTCACCCACCAGAGAACATTCATACTGTCCGACCAAAATGTAACATCACTCATTTGAATGTTAAGTGTTTTTGACACATCTTCAGTTAACCTTAACCCTAGTACTGCAGCTGTCAGTTCTAAACGAGGTATACTTATGGCCTTTAAAGGAGCTACTCGCGCTTTTGCTGTGACAAATCTTGTTATTACTTCCTCATTCTTCAACACATGTCTGATATACAGTACTGCTCCATAAGCTTCTGTTGACGCGTCTACAAATGTCTGAATTGTCGAAAAGTCTACGTCCTGAGTAAATTGCAGACAGCGTGGTAATCTTAAATTGTCAAGTAATGGCATTTCATTTAACCAGCATCTAATCTTAGACTGCAATTCAGTTTCTAAAGGTTCATCCCAGTCACAGCCTGATATCCATATTTCTTGTAACAACATTTTTCCGCGAATAACATACAGAGCTGCGAACTCTATCGGATCAAAAATTGAGGCTATTCTCTTTAATACTGTTCGTTTACTTATTTCTGACTTGGGACTAATGTCTGGTCTTTTGAACTGGAAATTGTCCTCTGAAGCAATCCACTGAACCCCTAGAGTTTTCATTAACGGAAAATGTCCTGTTTCTAAGTTCACAGATTTTACTCTATCTTGTGGCGGAATGTTGTTAAGTACTTCTGTCGAGTTTGAAAGCCACTTTCTCGCATACATGGCGGCTTTACCCCACACATCTGATAGCTGATTATACAGTTCGATAGCTTGTTCATTGTTCATGACCGAATCCATACTAACATCCATATATGTGGAATTTAAAATAGTGTCTGCTGCCAGTGGATATTCATTCTCATACAGTCTTGCATTTTCTTGTGACACATACTGTGCTAAAAAAGGCGAGCAATTTGCACCAAAAACTAGCCTATTGAATTCATAAATGTCTGATTCCTGACTATAGTCTGTACGCTAAAGGAAACGATGAAACAGTTTGTGATTTTCTTTCAGATTAATCTGCAAATACATTTCTTCAATGTCAAAAACTAGAGCTACAGGGTGTTTCCGAAAGAGAAGAAGTACATCAAACAAGTCATTTTGTAATTTTGGACCTTGATACATAGTGTCATTTAACGATATCCCATCTTGCTTTGCTGACGCGTCGAAAACTATGCGAACTTTGGTTGTATCTCTTTCTGGTCGAATTACCGGGAAGTGTGGTAGGAACCATTTTGTTTCTGGGCTACTTTCAGTGACTTTTTGCACGTAACCTTTTTCTACATACTTTTCAATAGTCTGTTCATACATTTCAGCTACTTCAGGATTTTTTCTCAGTCTTTTTTCTGTATTTTCTAACCGTTTAACAGCCTTTTGATAATTGTCATGTAATTTGGGCGCTGACTCTTTCCATGGTATTGCGACCGAAAAGCGACCATGTGAATATGTTAGTGATTCTTCAGTCTTTTGTAACACACTTCTGTCATCTTTCGACATTATAGGCGAGGACACTGTTCCTGATGCTTCAATTTCCCAAAAGCTACGCAAAGTGTCATTTACTTCATTCATTTGTTCGCGATCTTGCGAGAAGAAGGTAGAAAAATGTGTCTCTTGACCTTCAATATGACTATCCTCAGGACTACCGATACACGTCCACCCTAACGGAGTTAAACGAGCGATAGGTTCTCCAGGTTGACCCTTAATGTCTCTGAGTGAATAATGCAAGTCTGAATAATCTGTTCCAATCAACAAGTTTATAACAGGGCGCGAGCTAAGTTTTGGAAACTGAATCTGTTTCAAATGATCCCATTTTTTCTTGTAATCAGACCAAATCACTGCTTTCAAATTTCCGGTGACCTTATCTGCAGTAAAAACTGACATATCTACTTGACATTGTCCATTTAGGCTTTCAAGCTTTACAGATACTGGCATAGTTTCAAAAGTTTCTGTGTTACCATTCAGTACATTAACTTTCACTTTCTGAGTTACTGTCTGAATTCCCAGTTCAGCCGCTATGTCACTATTAATGTACGATTTTGTACTCCCATCATCAAGTAAGGCATTAATCTTAATTATCTTGGTATCTGAACTCACTATTACAGGGACGGTTCTTAATCCAGTGACTGAGGGCGCGAAATGTGACGTTAGAGTACTCTCCCCTTCAGTGATTAAGCTTTGTGCAGTGTCTCCATTCCTTGGAACATTTTCAGATCTAACAGTTTGATTTTGATTAGATTCAGGTTTTGTATGGAGAAGTCTATGGTGTGTTCTAGTACAACCCTGTATTCCACATACTCTGCTCCTTTTACACGAACCACCTACATGATCATGCCCTAAACAGCGAAAACATAATTTCAGTTCTTTGGCCTTTTCCCAGCGATCACTTTCTCTTAAATCTTGAAATGTCTTACAGTTCCATATGCCATGTGGACCATTACAAATTTACAAGCCTGCTTACTTTTTCCTTTTTGCTCAGACTGCACGAAGTATGTTCGATTTGGTTCAGATTTTGCACCTTTCCCTTGCTTTTGTATTCTAGTACGCGACAGACCATGCAATGTTTCTTCAGCTATGGTGTAAAACTCAGATTCTAACAGTATCCATTTTCTGAGAGTTAATACTGATTCTGACTCTTGATTTTCATGAATCCACCTATGATACCTTGTAAGCATAGAGTCTGGTAATTTCTTCTGTAGTCTTAAATATAATGACCCATTTTTCAAATCATCCAAGCCATCTGACTCACTTATATTTACCACAGCTACGTCTAGTAAGTCTGCAAATTTCTCCAAAGACCTGGCATTTTCTTCTTTCATGGGATAGAAATTTTCTAATTCCTCCAAATACCGCGCAACCTGCCTACGATGTCCGCCAAACTTGCGTTCAAGTCTTTGTAACGCGGTGCCATATGCTGACGCGGAATGACCTAACTTGTCGATACAATTTAACGCTTCGTCACTTAAATATTGTCTTAATTGGAGAAGTTTGTACTCTTTCGTAGCCGGAGCTTTGTCTATGCAGGCCATAAAGGCAGCTTTCCAGGAATCATATTTGGTTTTATCACCACTGAACATTGGGATGGACACCGGGATGGACACCCTTTTCATTTGCTTCCAAAGATCTTGACCTAACTGATTTTCAGATTTTTGGACTCTAGTTGTTGGCAATTCATATCGGCACTCAGACTCATTATCGGAATCGACCGACAAGTGATCCTCCGAAGCTTCACTTCGCGAATCCTTACTTTCCCTAAAGTACTCCTGAACTTGATTTACAGTGTCAGCATACTCATTTTCCAGAATGTCCATACATATAATATTCGGATAATTCTTGGAAACTGTTCATTGCAGTTTCTAAAGCCAAATCCAGTTTATTGTTGGTAGATTTAATCATGGAAATAACAGTTCTAGGATCTGTGTCTTCAAGGGACGGGTCAAGGTGCTGTAACAACACATTTTTATGCCTGGTGAATGTTGCCTTTGCTCTTGATTTGTTCATTTTTAATTTGTCAATGTTTCTGTGCGAACCAAGATTCCTGTCGAACTGCGGTTCAAAACGACCACTTTCGTCTCCCTCTATCATGATTAGCGGAATTACACAACCTCGCTCTGCTACCAATGTTTCGATGGATTTCTATGTTATCATTGTTCGATGACTAAAACACAAGGCGATGGTGAATTTTCTGGTTTTAATGAATTTCTATGCGATGCGATGACAAAACGACATTATTTCCCGCAATTTTCTGTTTCCTCTGATCGGCTCGATTATTACTAACTATATGTAAGCCGTTCTCTGGCTTTCACTATTTCGGACAAACTCGACCTAGACTTTTCGGACCAAGACTTTCCGGTCCTTACTACCGGACTGAGCTATTACGATCTATTTCTATACGAATCTATATCGATAAACGACCTCTTCAGACCACTACATATAAAATTTGGCTTTGATTGGTCAGGTGATTACTGACAAAATTAAGTTTTACATTGAATCTGTAAATGACCTTTGGCCAAGGTCAAGAAATGACCTTGACCTTTTATACTCTCAACACTTTATTATCTCAACATGTTGTCTGTATCTACCAACTGTCAGGTCAAAGGCTACAAAACTTCCTGAAAAATTAAATGTTTTCATTTTTTCCATTGAAAAGCCTATGAAACCAAAATTGAGCTTGCCGTAAAAATAGGTCATGATTTATATATACTATGATGGGCCAGAGTCCCCAATGCTACATACGAAGTTTCGTTGAAATCGGTCCACCGATTCTGGAGAAGAAGATTTTTTTTAAAGGTTTTTACCATATATGGGCATGGCGGTCATCTTGGTCATGTACCCTGGACCATTTAATATATAAACTTTCGTTCCCCCTTCCTAACGGTGCTCCACGTGAAGTTTGGCTTCGATTGGTCAAGCGGTTTCAGAGGAGAAGATCTTTAAAAATGTGGACGACTGACGACGACGGACGACGACGGACGGACGCCGGAGCATGGCCATCCTATAAGCTCAACTTTTGAGCCTTCGGCTCAGATGAGCTTTAATCGCAGCGTTGTGACAGCGATATAAACGACGTTGCGCCAAAATTATGATGACATTGTGCAAAGTTTTACGTCAGAGTTAGAAAAAGTCGTAAAATTTTGTTAATTTTGTTTCTTTGGTGACAAGCAAATCACTGCCATTTCTGAAACAGTTGTAGTGTTACAAATTAAAACAACAACATCCCTGGTTGGCAATCCGATTTAGAATACGGCTTTAGGTGCTTGATTTTATATTGTTGAGTAAAAAATGAAGGATGTTGATACGCAATCGTATCAGGTTAGTATTGTGATACAAGATTTAGTATTTGTGTGTAGAAAAATGGGTAATATCAATGGTTATTTTGATAGGTAAATAAAAAATACACATTATAACTTAAATGCCTTGATCTGATGGGTCTGATCACATCGAGTGTCTGTGTCAGGATAGACCGGTTCAGACGAGGCCCTTCAGATCAATGATTTTTTACAAAATACCTTCAATTATTTACAATAACGTCAAAGCTAGAAACAATCGTGTTATTTTGTTTATTTTGTTTCTTTGCTGACAAGCGGACCACTGACACTCTTGTAACAGTTGTAGTTTTAAAAAAAATGAAACAAAAATAACACTGGTTTTCACTCAGATTTAAACAGGTACAAGTAGGCAAAGATCAGGAAAAGGCGCAAATAGAAAAAAGATTCTCACTCCAAAATCCGAGGTGGGTAAAAACCAAACTAACAATCTGGGGCCAGTTGTTCAAAACTAACGATGTCGTTAGTTAATGATTTTTCAAACTTTCGAACATGAATAATACAAATACACTGTTACTTTTTGTTAATAAAATGTGAGAATCCTTTGCAATGCAGTCGGCATTAACTTAACGAGTTGAGGTCTTAACGATGACGTTAAGCTAACAAAGTTTTGAACAACTGGCCCCAGGTACTTATACCATGAAAACATATCGTAAGCCGAATGAGCAGCTATTTTCCCAATAGGTGGCCACTCAGTTACCTAAACTTAACTAAAAATATGAAAACATGCATAAGGCGCCAACAACACAAAAAATTTAAACACCAATACATAAAACAAAAAGAACCACCACAGAAGTATCGCCTTGGAACGATCAGTAACACAAAGTTACTGGCGGGCTTAAAACGGTTTTACATGACCATAACCTCACCCTCAGCTTCTGCAGTGGTTCATAACATTTAGTTAGTTATTCGGTCCTCGTGGTGAATCACTAACTAGTCAATGAATCATCAAGAACAAACAAATAAATCACGATAAACATCCTGATAAATCAAAAACCAGGACTCACAGATTGAGTAACCTGCCCGACGATGAAGATCCCTGGGCGCCGAATAACCTACTAACTCCGGAGCAAAAGAAAAACACCAGTTGGACCCCGGTGGGTCAAGCAACAGACAAGAAGCTCCGGTCCCAACCAACTAAAATGAATAGCTTTAAGTCGGGGCCATCATAGAGTCTGACACCCGACCCACCGGCGTGCAATTGAAGAAGGCAGCATAGTTATCAACCATGATTGGGTTAAAAACTAAGCATGCAGACTGTCGCATAACATTCAAGTTATAACCTATACGTCTGTAACTTGTTATGATTTTTCTGACTTCTTAAATTTGTAAACCAAGTCACTATAAAATTCAGGTTCCGAAAGGCCCTCACTTAAAAGCGTCTTTAACCCAACATTGTTTTTGGAAATCAATTCATTACAGTGTCTACGATAAAATTTAGAAATCCCGGATTTAGGTGCATGATTTTATATTGTTGGGTAAAAATGTAGGATGGTGATATGGAATCGTATCAGGATAGTAGCGTGATACAAGATTCAGTATTTTTTATGTCGGAAAAAGGGTAGTATCAATGGTTATTTTTGTAGGTATATATACTTGGATTTTTTTCAATGTGCAGGGAAGGGCTTAGCTAAGCCCAGCCTTGGATGATTTCATTGTTGAGATAGGGTCCCAGAGCTGACAATGTATAATTGAGGTAAAGATGACTATGCTTGTTGTCTTTGTGCTATACCTGTGTTTCACCTGAATGATTTCAAAATAGGTGAAGTGTATGGTAGACACACAAAAACAAACATTTTGTTTCTAAAATATAACCATACTGCTGCACTCAAATATTTCTATCAAGTTAGCAAATGCCTCTATTTTTGTAAACACCTCTTTGCTTTACTGATGGTTAATGACCGCAGTAGAAGGTCAATAAAGTACCATTCGAAAAAATAAAGCGATTCGGAGAACCAGCTGATTTGACTTATTTTTCCTGCAAGGTCAGCTCGGTCAAATTAGCAGCAAATTTGCTGCATCATAAACGGCCAAGTTAGCGGCAATTTTACTACAGCAAAATCGGTCATGTTACATGTAGCAGCAATTTCGCTACAGCAAAAGCAGTCGAGTTAACGGCAATTTTGCTTGCAGCGTTAGAATTAAATTTGCAGCAGCAAAATACAGTCAAGTTTGCGGAAATTTCGCTGCAGCGAAATTGGTCAAGTAAGCAGCTGTTTTGCTACAGCAAAAAACAGTCAAGTAAGCAGCAATTTTGCTTGCAGCAAACATTTTTGTCGCAGAATGTTTTGGCTTTAATCTAGGTGATAACGCATAAGAAAATGACATTTTTTGCCACAATCACATCTTTTCGACGTCACCTATGAAAAAAGTTCCATGTAAGTGGAAATGATTGTCACCATTTATTTTATTATTTTATTCTTATTTTTTTTTTTTTTCATTTCGTCTGGCTGTGATCGCTATGTAGAAAATCATGATGAATGCTGCAACATAACTTTTCAAGACCTTATATTACCAACTTTATGGAAAATGTTGCTGATTTTTTACAGTTTCGTCTGGCTGTGAGTGCTATAGGAAACAAATACTTATGCTGCAAACAAGACTTTTCTATCCCACCCATAACATAGCTTAAGGACAAAAGTTCCCTGCCAACAGTAAAAGTGTCCATAGACTGGGTAATAAGTGGTTCAGGATAAAAAACGTCTGTTTGTGATGACATTCATCACCTTATAGCGCTCATAGACAGACTTAAACGAAAACGAGAGACCGAATTGTGCCGTAGCTCACCTTAGTGATTTGCTCATCAGTGTAAGCTTCAAGATAGAAGATGATACTCTGGAGCCTTGTCTGTATGAACAATAGACAATAGGTGGCAAAAACTTTCGCTGCAGCTAACTTGACAGTTTTTTTTTTTTTTTTTTTTTTTTTTTTTTTTATTTATTTATTTATTTTTATTTGCTGCTGCTGCAACATATTCGCTGCTAACTTTACTGAGCTGTCAGTAGCACTTTACAGATCCGTACTGTAGTTATTGCACTTTTTTCTGCCGCCTTCGTTAGTAAATTAGTTATTTAAAGTAAGCCTGCATCATTTGATATTTAATTGTATCAGAATTAAAGTTTTAAACTTGAATCGAAAAACAGAAAGTCATACAACAAGAATGTTTACCAGACATTTTCAATATTGCTTAGGGAATTTTCAATATGGTCATACATAATATAGTCATGTAGTACAGAATATTTTTTCTATGACAGTATGTGTTTACCCATCATTTTCAGTGCATGAGGTTTAATTTTGACACTGATTGGTTCAACAATAGCAAGTGGGTCAAAGTAACAGTCCAAGTGAGAACTACCTATTTTTAAATGTAATGGTCAACTTTGTCATTGTCAATCAAAAATTGACAGGCTCCGCCCTGCAAATTGAAAAAAATCGGACTATAATTAAATCTAGTACTTTATAAGGGTTGTGTGCAGAGAGATGATAACAATAAGAGGACCCGGTGATACTTCAAGTGATAGGACATCAAGCAGATGGCAGACGAGTGATTGTATCACTCCTAATCAGTACAGCTGAGTTATCGTATTAGTTCTGGTCAGAACATGTGGTTGATCGAATCACTTCTAAACACAGATATCATATGAAAAGGTACAGGTAGGCAAAGATCATGAAAAGGCGCAATCAGAAAAACATTCCCACTCCAAAGACCGAGGTGGGAAAAAACCAAACTAACAATCAGGTACATATACCATGAAACATATCGTAAGCCGAATGAGCAGCTATTTTCCCAATAGGTGGCCACTCAGTTACCTTAACTTAATTAAAAATATGAAAACATACATAAGGCGCCAACAGCACAAAAACAATTTTAAACACCAAGACATAAAACAAAAAGAACCACCACAGAAGTATCGACTTGGAACGATCAGTAACACAAAGTTACTGGCGGGCTTAAACCGATTTTACATGGCCATAACCTCACCCTCAGCTTCTGCAGTGGTTCAGTGATATACAAGAAGTATGACGATCGCAGTAATAAAATGATTTACGATAAGTTATCACGATTACGGTTAGAAGACCGACGAGATAACAACATGACACAAAGTATACCGAGTCGATATAAGTATCATTTGACAACTGTTTGATTTCAGAGAAACATTCATATACTGAAACGAGGAAGAAATATATAAATAAATTTTGCAAATACATGTTTTGTTTTTGGTAAGCATTTAGTGCTTGGTCGTCTCTAGTTAGTATGAATCTGAATCAACTAAGTATTCACTAGAATATGAGTTCACGAACCCATTAACACACGGGGTTTACACTGAGTGTCATTAGAATTAAAAAAAAAACAAAAACAAAAAAAAACAAAAAAAAAAAAAAAAAAAAAAACACGAAACCTTTTCCTAAATCAAAACAAGGGCTATGTTGAGTAATAATTTTTCACTCTGTGCTGGCTTGTCTGCTGTGGTTGCCATTGTTTTCAGTATAACAGAAAAAATATCATCCCAATATAAAGACATGAATGTACATTATTGCATTATAGTGTCACATGATATTAACAACCATATATTAATGAAAAGAAAGCCATGCGTGCTGTTAATACATGGCTTTTACTTAATATCCAGTTCCGGGCCTTCTATTTAACAATGTATTACTGCGCGTCACACGTGTTGTCTGTTTAGACTAAATACACGATGGACGCAAACATCCAATTTTGGTCTAAAGTTGAGATAACAGATCGAAATCGTAATTCCTTCAAAATCTCAATAAATCAAATGGCACAATACATTAAAGTATCGACCCACAAATTGAAATTGATACAACCGGAAAATGGGAGAGGAATTATTTAGCAATGTTCACCGAAAATATTAGAGATTGTTTTAAATACTAACCCGTAAAAGCCACAATATTGCGACTCTGCTGTCTTTGATTATGAACAATGACAAATAAGATATTCAAAAATTATCAGCGATCGCGTGGCTTTCCAATCGTCCGCCATTTTATTGACAGCTGCCCGCGGGAGAACGAGCATATCAAAGAAAATGTCAACAGTGGGCAAAAAATAAACAACATTCTTCCTCAAAATAAAGTATCAAAAGTCCATTTTTTATATATTTTCGAAACATTTTCGAAATATTTATGCAATAATAGCGATCAAACCTGTATTTCCGTGCATTAACATTCGCTGAGTTTCAACACCTTCCTTGGAACCCAGCGAATGTTAATGCAAAAAAGAGGTTTGATCCCTATATTGATATTTACTTGCCAAAAGTTCTAACCGGCCATTAATATTTTATCGATTCGATTTTGTTTTAAACTAAAAAAATAATAATCTGAATGTTTTGTTGACCCCACTAAATAGGCAAACTCTATATCTACTAGGAGCTGTGAACGCTTTTACAATTTTTGTACATGTATTAGCATGCAGGGTGCCTAACTGAATATCGGTACCCCAATTTTTAAAATTTTCCCATTTTTTTTAGATGCACCTTTTTGAAACATCCGCTGTCGTCCCATTAACTTTGTTTTTCGGTAGATAAACTCATATTGAACAAGTTCATACAAACGTTTGGATTTTCCGAGCATTACTTTTGTCGCTTATGGACAAAATGCGTAAAAAAAATATCCTACACCTAATGCAAAGTCTTGTCATTGGTACTTGAATTCTCTTTTTCTGAATTGTGCAAAGTTGTTAAGTGGCAAACTTTAAGGATATGTTGGTGTACTCCATGAAGCTAAAATATTTTCCAGAGTTATACCGTCTTCAATGAATATCGATAAATACCTTGACTGCCGGCTATAGCTTTAACTACATGTAGTATATAACAGATTTTAATATTAATACTTGCTTTCTTCTTGCACAACCATGCAGTGCTGTAGAAAATGGGAATTTGTACTAATCAAACATAAAATAGCGTTTTATCTGATATGCATCGGCTGCATAGGTAAGTCGATCTTTCTTTTGCATGTACAACGTGTTTGTTTACGAAATATTTGTAATTTCAAACGTGTTGATTGAAACCACTTCGATAATCAGTAAACATTCTCGTGAAGCTTTCTGGCAAAGACAGAAAATAAGTTTATATCCTGTAATATATACAAACGAAATCCTTTAAGAGCAGCGAGCATATTAATGTAAAAAGGGATGGGCCATACCGCGGTTTCGGCTACTCAAGCCTCATCAGTGACCCTTTACATTTGGTAACATGGAGCCATAGAGAATTACAGTATCTTTGAAACTTTCAATATGGTAGTCAATACAAAGACTTGAAATATCCAAATGGAACCAAATATATTAAATATTGGTTAGAAAATGAATCTCCGAAAATCAATTTCTGATTTCTCAGAATACACTTGCTGATCTCAACGGACCAAAAGGAAAATATAATCTGCACTATGGATGGTGTACGGGGAGACTTTTAGGGCCGCCACACGACACAACACCAGCTGCAGCAATGGCAAATAAAAATAAAACTGAAATATTTTAAGAGCAGCGAGCATATTAATGAGAAAGTGATGGGCCACACCGCGGTTTCGGCTATTCAAGCCTCATCAGTGACCAACATACATATACATATACATTATTTAATATGATTAGAACGAAAGCACAGGTACTTATAGAGTTCTTCTACATGACATTTAATCGAAACAACTTGTAGAAAATGACAAACCATGATGTGTGCACATCCCATGAGGCTACAAAATATGTATACGGTCAGATGATTTATTGTTCCATCAAAAATTATTAGGACCCCGTTTTATATTTTAATTTTACATAATATGTGATGTCTCATTGCGACTTTGATAGAAATAAAACACCAACGTAATATCCTGGCCCTCAAATACCAAATTTCAACCTTGTTTTGCCATTTCCCACTCTGCAAAGCTCCGATTTTGTCAATGTTACATTTCTTTTGTTAATGAGTGTAATGAGGACTGAAACCTATAGACAACCTTGTCTATAAGCTTGTAGGCATGCATGTCCGGTCAGGTCAGTTTAACTGCTACTGTAACATGTAATCAGTACTACCTGTTGTCATGCGGTGCAGATGGGGCTCGTTAGCCTTGGAAGGCAACTCATCTAGGAGTTAAGCTAGTTCTCTACACAAAAATCTAGCTGGGCAGGGGGAACTCATTAGTCTTGGTTGACAGCCCTCCTAGGAGTTTACAGGTCTCTAAACAAAACCTAAGGAAAGGGTAGATGGAGCTCTTCAGCTGTGGCCAGCAATTCATCTAGGAGAAGGAAACTCCAAAATCAAACCTGTGTGTCTGGATATGCCTAGTCCAGATATGCAAAGACTGTTTCGGTAGATGGAGCGGAAGAAATCATCTGATTCAACGGTTCAGAAAGCGATACAGCAACATGTTGTGGAACATGCAGAGCGTGACAAGGCACTAAAGATGTTACGGTCATCCACTGCATCCAAACCCAACTCCAGACGTCTTGACCTGTGTCTTGCCTCTGGGCGCAGCTGGGCGAGGACTAGAGAGTGAGGTTGACGTTGCGCACCTCTTCCTCACTATAATCCAATTTCATAGCGCATGTCATCTTATTTCTCAACACACAAGCACTTGCATACACAACAATTTCATCACACTTGCACCCACATACCTACAAAGTCCTGTGGCGATGGGCGAGTGGCGAAGCAGCAGGTGTAGGACACACTGGGAGCTGTAGTTGCAGACCTGCACACAGGCGGCTCAGTTCTAATGGTCGCTTTCTGTGAGGAGAAGCAGTAAGCAGAATTCGGCAGTCGGCTGAGTGACTGAGCAGACCTATTTAGGACCGCACTGCTCACCCCCGTAGCATGGGGAAGGGGCTAGAAAAGGTGCCCTAAACAATTGCCTGCTTCAAACCCCCTGGCTGGTTAACCGCGATCAGCGGGGATCCCCTTAAGCGGTCGAAATACAAAGAAAAAAGCTAGAGTAATCCCCTTACGGATTGGCGCATGGAATGTGCGCACTCTAATGGATAGTGCTGGGTCAGATAGACCACAGCGTAGAACGGCCCTTGTGGGCAGAGAACTTGGGAGGTATGATATACAGATAGCTGCATTGAGTGAGACTCGGTTCGCAGATGTTGGGGAGATCAAAGAAGTTGGTGCTGGATACACCTTCTTCTGGAGTGGACGCAAAAGTGAAGAGAGGCGTGAAGCAGGAGTTGGCTTTGCCATCAAAACAGAACTTGTTGGTAAGCTGTCAGGATTGCCAAAAGGCATTAATGACCGTCTAATGACATTGAGACTTCCTCTGTCAGGCAATAAACATGCAACTATTGTCAGTGCTTATGCACCCACAATGACCAATCCAGATGAGGTCAAGGACAAGTTCTATGATGACCTAGACAATGTTATTTCTGCAACACCCCGCACAGACAAGCTTATCCTTCTTGGCGACTTTAATGCCAGAGTGGGTACAGACCACCAGACCTGGGAAGGAGTTATAGGTCCAGAAGGGGTTGGAAAGTGCAACAGCAATGGTCTCTTGCTTCTCAGGAAGTGTGCTGAACATGATCTTCTAATCACCAACACAGTCTTCCGTCTACCTAATAGGAACAAAACATCCTGGATGCATCCCCGTTCCAAACACTGGCATCTCATAGACTATGTCATAGTGTGGAGAACAGACAGGCAGGATGTTAAAGTGACAAAGACTATGTGTGGTGCAGACTGCTGGACAGATCATAGACTGGTTGTCAGCAAACTCAACCTAAGAATACAGCCTGCGAGGCGACCTCAAGGCAAGAAAGCTCCTAAGAGACTGGATGTCTCAAAGCTGAATAAAGACAGCATGAGACAAGATTTCTTAACAGACATTTGCAACCAACTGGATGCAATGAATCTCAGTTCAGAGGACCCCGAAGAAAACTGGACAGTTTTCCATAAAACAGTTCTTTCTTCAGCTGCAAGCACCTTAGGCCATCCATCTCGCAAACATCAAGACTGGTTTGATGAGAATGATGATGAAATTCAGAGGCTTCTTGAAGAAAAGCACCGTTTGCTCAAGGCACATCAAGATGATACTAGCTCAGTATCAAAGAAAGCAGCCTACAGCAACATTTGTAAGACAGTCCAGACCAAGCTTAGGGACATGCAAGATTCCTGGCTGAAGAAGAAAACAGAAGAAATTCAGTCTTTTGCGGATAGAAAGGACATGAAGAAATTTCATGATGCACTGAAAACCATTTATGGTCCAAAGAGTTCTGGAGCCACCACATTGCTCAGTGCAGATGGAAACACTCTTCTCACAGATAAAGAAGCTATCTTGGAAAGGTGGGCAGAACACTTCAATAGTGTGCTTAATCGACCATCAAGCATCAATCAGGATGCAATCGACAGACTTCCACAGATAGAGTGCAATGTTCTGTTAGATGAATTTCCTACCGTTACGGAAACAAGAAAAGCAGTTCAACAACTATCATCTGGCAAAGCCCCAGGTGCAGATGCAATTCCTGCCGAAGTTTACAAGGCTGGGGGGCTACCCATGGCAGAGAAACTGACAGAGTTGTTTCACTGTATGTGGAGGAAGGAGGCTATCCCACAAGAATTTAAGGATGCATCCATAATCCACCTATACAAGCGGAAAGGAAATCCTCAAGTCTGTGACAATCACAGAGGCATCTCCCTCCTATCAATTGCTGGGAAGATACTTGCAAAAATTCTGTTAAATCGTCTGAATGCTCATCTTGATCAGACGGGACTTATCCCAGAAAGTCAATGTGGATTCAGAAAAGACAGAGGGACAATAGACATGATCTTCACAGCAAGACAGCTTCAGGAGAAATGCCAAGAACAGAATGTAGATCTATACATGACGTTTGTTGACCTCACCAAAGCTTTTGACACTGTTAGTCGTGATGGACTCTGGAAAATCATGGCCAAGTTTGGCTGTCCACCCAGATTCATAGCTATGGTGCGGCAGTTTCATGATGGCATGCAGGCACGTGTGCAAAATGATGGAGAGTTCTCTGAACCATTTGAAGTAACAAATGGGGTCAAACAAGGCTGTGTTCTGGCACCAACACTGTTCAGCATGATGTTTTCTGCCATGCTTCTGGATGCTTTTCAGGACAGTGACACTGGTTTTCCAATCAGGTACCGTTTTGATGGCAACATATTCAACCTCAGAAGGTTGCAAGCCAAAACTAAGGTCCAGACTGATGTGCTAGATGAGCTCCTCTATGCAGATGATATGGATAAGAATGCCAACACAGAGGCAAAAATGCAAAGAGCCATGGATCAAGTCTCACAGTCATGTGATAACTATGATCTCACAATCAGCACAAAAAAGACAGAGGTTGTACACCAACCAGCCCCCGGAAAACCATATAATGTACCAACCATCACTGTGAATGGGCAAAAACTGAAAGTTGTTGACAAGTTCACCTACCTGGGAAGCACTCTCTCCAGAGCAGTGCATATTGATGATGAGATCACTGCCAGAATTGCAAAAGCTAGTGTGGCATTCGGAAGACTCCGTGCAAATGTCTGGGAGCGAAATGGAATCAAGCTTGACACCAAGCTGAAAGTCTACAAGGCTGTGGTACTGCCAACCCTCTTGTATGCATGTGAGACCTGGACAGTATACCAACGCCATGCAAAGAGACTTAACCATTTCCACTTAAGCTGTTTGAGAAAGTTGTTAAAAATCAAGTGGCAGGACAAGATTCCAGACACAGAGGTCCTGAGGAAAGCAGGGATGCAAAGCAAGCATACAGTCTTAAAGCTAGCACAGCTAAGATGGACTGGCCATGTTATAAGAATGCCTGATGCGCGACTTCCAAAGAAAGTTTTCTATGGAGAACTACAGGAGGGAAAGCGCTCTCAAGGTGGCCAGAAGAAACGCTACAAAGACACCCTCAAAGCCTCTCTGAAGGATTTCGAAATACCAATGGGGTCCTGGGAACAGACTGCACAGGAGCGATCAAAGTGGCGAGGTCTCATCAACAAAGGAGCAGCTCTCTATGAAAAGAAGAGAATCTGTGAAGCTGAAAGAAAGCGAAGAGAGCGCAAAGCCAAAACAAATGTGCCACCAGCAGACTCTATGACATTGACTTGCTCTACTTGCAACCGACAGTTTAGAGCCAGAATTGGCCTAGTCAGCCATCAAAGAACTCACCAACACACATCAGCACTATTCAAGAAATAATAATGGTCTTTCTCATTAGTGAGAGACGAACTATCATATCATGATCTCACAATCAGCACAAAAAAGACAGAGGTTGTACACCAACCAGCGCCCGGAAAGCCATATAATGAACCAACCATCACTGTGAATGGGCAAAAACTGAAAGTTGTTGACAAGTTCACCTACCTGGGAAGCACTCTCTCCAGAGCAGTGCATATTGATGATGAGATCACTGCCAGAATTGCAAAGGCTAGTGTGGCATTCGGACGACTCCGTGCAAATGTCTGGGAGCGAAATGGAATCAAGCTTGACACCAAGCTGAAAGTCTACAAGGCTGTGGTACTGCCAACCCTCTTGTATGCATGTGAGACCTGGACAGTATACCAACGCCATGCAAAGAGACTTAACCATTTCCACTTAAGCTGTTTGAGAAAGTTGTTAAAAATCAAGTGGCAGGACAAGATTCCAGACACAGAGGTCCTGACGAAAGCAGGGATGCAAAGCATGCATACAGTCTTAAAGCTAGCACAGCTAAGATGGACTGGCCATGTTATAAGAATGCCTGATGCGCGACTTCCAAAGAAAGTTTTCTATGGAGAAATACAGGAGGGAAAGCGCTCTCAAGGTGGCCAGAAGAAACGCTACAAAGACACCCTCAAAGCCTCTCTGAAGGATTTCAAAATACCAATGGGGTCCTGGGAACAGACTGCACAGGAGCGATCAAAGTGGCGAGGTCTCATCAACAAAGGAGCAGCTCTTTATGAAAAGAAGAGAATCTGTGAAGCTGAAAGAAAGCAAAGAGAGCGCAAAGCCAAAACAAATGTGCCACCATCAGATTCTATGACATTGACTTGCTCTACTTGCAACCGACAGTTTAGAGCCAGAATTGGCCTAGTCAGCCATCAAAGAACTCACCAACACACATCAGCACTATTCAAGAAATAATGATGGTCTTTCTCATTAGTGAGAGACGAACTATCAGGCATGCATGTTACCCCTAAATTATGTATTCATTCGCCTGTATCTTTAGAATAAAAACGAGCTATTTCAGCAACACATTCCTAGTTCAACTAACATAAAAAGTACATACATTACGAAAACATGCCCATGCAATATACAGAGATTTTTAAAGTTGTAAAAAATGAAAATTTTCTGTAGAAAATTTTTGCTATTTTTCTTATTTTTGCTCAAAACATAAATTGTGGGTACACGTTAGAACCACCTCGCCGAGGCGGTTCTAACGAGCACCCACAATCTATGTTTTGGAGCAAAAATAAGAAAAATAGGTATACCCCTGCATCCCCCAGTTTTGCTATGTAAAAGTGGGGTTCAAACGGGTATACACTACACGGACATGTTTTCCTGATGTATGGTAATAGTGCACAATTGCTTGTTATCTAACCCCATATGGTCCAAACTCTGGTCACATGTGTGATACATTCCTGTCCGTCAGCTTAACCTGGTGTTCTCCGTATTTTCTCCGTTTCAATTTTACCTTATAGGCATCCACTCAAAGCATGCCATTACGGAAACATCTCCGTTTGCACAGAGTGTTTTACCTTGAAGCTGATTTTGATTGTATAGTTTTGCATGAATTTCACGTGTCCCTTTTTGTATTTTTGCCATGATCGAGTCATATTACTTTACGGGTAAATATATAGTTGATATTTTATACCAACCTCTGATTTGCACCATTTTTACTATAGGTAAGATGCAAATCTGAGGTTACCCGTAGCGTTTCCGTGACGCTGATTTACTTAAGGTATACATTTTGTCTATAATTGCAGTTTCACTGATCAGACAGGTTTGTGGTACAGCTTACGGTACGTCATGTGTGCCAAAGAACTGTTGAGGCAATGCTTTGATTTTGCTTTTCTCAAGTAATCATTCATACACCATTCATTCAAAAAGGTCAAAACATTTTTACAGATGACTAAACTGAGGACCATTTTCGTGTTTAATAACATTGTGGATTGGGTATGAACACATCTTTTATGGTAGCATAATCATGCAGCCTTAAAATAATCATTGTATTTTATTTAACTGAGCTGTGCCGTGGAAAAATTCTGCTACTTAGTCATAAACACGATCAGTCGTATATTCATAGTGTTTGGGAATAAATTTGGGGATAAAACTGCAAAAATCGATGTTTTGAATAAAAGTTGATGAGAAACGGGTGTTCGGCCCTCCTACACTAAACATTCGAATTTCCTCTACTAAAAGATTTTCTACGCATTTTCAAATAACTTTAAATGTCAAAGCTAATGCCACGATGTGATATTTAATTTAATGTTAATAATGTGTGACTTTTCGAAATGACGGTATCTAAACTCATGCCTCGTCTGGGCGTGATGTATCACGCATTTTGATATGTAGCAACTAACAGGCCTACGTTTTTTTTTGTTTTTTTTACAGTCATTTAATTTTTGGTTTAGAAGAAGAAAAACAAGTAAGGTTGCCTCTAATAACTTTCTTTCAGTGTACATGTATATAAGTTAGTATATACTCTGAACTTGATTATGGATATTATTGTGCGTTGTATATTTTAGGGTTCGTGGTATGCTTATTTCAAGTTTACAGAAATGAAACTGACGGAATAGGAAGCGTTTCCGATATGGTAAGTTGATGTTGATGATAATAAGGACTTGATATTTGTTAACACGTACGATCGAAAATGGATATGTGGTGAAAAAAGAATAGAAGGTACATATATTGTATAATCAAATTTAAAACCCCATCCCAGGAACAGGGCGGGATAAAGTACAGTACAAACCTCACGAAAATGTTACAACACGCATAAAGAGAGCCATATGACTATAGCTTTTTCCCAGCCATCGGACTAGCATCAACCAAATAAAAAGTATCGAGTAAAACACACGTCCGGTAAAGTGCAAACTGACCACCGGTGGTCGTTTTGAGCGTTTACTGTTATTAGTTTTCGAAAGATTCACTGAGGAGAAAGGCACTATAATTTTCTATCAAAGGCTTATTATAAATTCAAAGAATGTCAGGCCATCAGGTTTTTGCCGTTGAATGTCTACGCGAAGTGGTAGTTGAAAAAATCGTTTCACTGCAATCGCTTTTGTCCTCTTTGATCTGTGGTGAAAACGAAAGTAGAATCTGGACTAACACACTCATTGTTAAATGCCTTAATTGAGCCGTTGCAAGCTTTTAGTAGACAATGGTCGTCGAAATTAGTTTAAGACAGACATAATTTTAAAAAATATTCGAGTTTTCCTTTCGACGCTTTTATCAATTTTCTACCGGTGGTCAACTTGATATTGCTGTGGTCGTGTTGATTAATGGGGATAATAATGTAATCTTTAATACTCCATTACGGACAGTTCTCCATGTTAACTTTGGAATTTCTTTTAATTATATATATATATATATATTAAATACTAGTATCTATTTATGAACTAAATTTAAATTTACGAATACTTACCTTGCCTATCATAAAATAATGGTTTATCTTATTGATTTTTGTTAGAATTTAGCATTTTTGACTTTTAATTTACATAATTACATCAATTATTGATTTTTTCTCTTGACCCCCGTCAAACTTCAATTTTACTATATAATGAGAGAAAGCCAGAAAAATGCAACTTTAGTGTCATTTTCTGTTAGGAGACAGGATAAAATTAATGGAGACACATTCTGAAATCGACCAAATGAAAATAAACTTTACAGAAACATCTTCGGAAACACTCGGTAATCTCCGTAATTTAATATAAAATGATATTTGAGTTAAAAAAAAAAATAACAACAAGTTTTCATTTTTCATAGGAATATATGTTTATTAGAGCAACATTGATGAAAATTAGTTGCAGTTTGCTGGTTTCTCTTAAAACGAACATTTTCCATGCAATTCCCATTGATCAATACGACCACCGCAATATCAAGTTAACCACCGGTAGAAAATCGATCTCAGTGTTGAGAGGAAAGCCTTATTTCTAAAAAGCAAATGGTGTGGTGATGTAACTTACTTGAACGAACATTGGTTACTCAAAACTTGCAACGGCACAGTTATGGCACTCTAGCATGGGTTTGCCCAGATTCTACTTTCGTTTTTACCACCGATCAAATGGGACACAAGCGATTGCATTGAAACGGTTTATTTTTCCAACTATCATTTCGGGTAGACATTCAAGGGCAAAAAACTGATAGCCTGACATTCTTTGATTTTTGTAATAAGCCTTTGATAATTAATAAATAAAATAAAAGGTCCGGATCCTTTGGAAGCAGTTAAAATATTCAAAGGAAGATAGTATGGACCATATTGCGCAATTTTGGGTTATGAAATCTCATCAGTAGCCCTTTTAAACCGGCAACGAAAGACAGACTATAATGCTGCAATTTCAAGAAAATGCACGAGAAGTCTAAATCAAAGACACATTCCTCAACGGGGCCAAATAATTGAAAAATGATAAGAATTATGTTCCTAAACGTAAGTGTTTGAACACTCTGAATACCACATTACTGATCGCAAAGGATCGAAAAAAAATATAATCTTCACTATGTATGATGTACGGGGATACTTTTGAGAGCCGCCACACGACACAACACCAACACAATAAAAGCAAATAAAATAAAAGGTTTGTATCCTTTGGAAGCAGTAAAATAGTCAAAGGAAGATAGTATGGACTAGATTGCGCAATTCCGGGTAATGAACCCTCATCAGTAGCCCTTTTAGAGCGGCAACGAAAGCCAGACTATAGTGCTGTAAATTCAAGAAAATCCACGCAAAGTCTAAGTACCGTACCTTTCTCCTCAGTGAATATCGCGAAAACTAATATTAACAGGAAACGCTCAAAATGACCACCAGATATAATTCAACTTTTTATTTTACGTTGACCACCGACGGGTTCAATTTGCACTTTCAGATAGATTGACAAAATAGTAAGAAAACAAGATGTTAAATCTCAGTACAAAGCAGGAGATATTATGCTTGCCCGTCCATGTTCGGTGTTTTTCCCGGGTTCTTTAGTTTCATCCACCATGTTTGACCCCATAACGCCAACACCTGTGTCTTCTAGAACGCGTTTATAACAATTGAAATAAAATAGATAATAATTAAACGTTTCAAACCATTCCAGGAGATACTTGGTCACAGGTCTACAAATTTGTCGATAGATAAACGGATGTACGTCCATAGAATACCAAATATGACGATGGAACAACGAACAAAGTTGACAAACAGAATCTGCGATGAATTATGGAAACCAGTGTCTTTTGATAAATTAACTCCCGCAGACATTCCACCGATGCTACTGGTGTCTGATCGCTATAAGGTATACGGATGCAAAGCTGCTAAGGTTGGGGGCACAAACCTTCAGAGAATTTTCTATATCTTAAATGACCTCACAAATGAAACTGATACTGGGAAAATAAAAACGGCGATAGCTAGACATTTAACTGGCGATTTTTTCGCAAAGAGCAAACCAAACTTCATTAAAGACGTCATTCCCCGTTTAAAGGCGTACACATCAGTCATGTTTGTACGGCACCCACTTGAAAGAGTAGTGTCGGCCTACAGAGACAACAAACCAAATGGTTTGTTTGCAAAATTCAAGAAGAACTCGACCAAGCCAACTTTTAATGAATATGTAGACGGTTTACTTGAGAGCAAAGGGTTCGCAAAACCAAATCGGCAAATATACAAACTATGCAACCCTTGCAAGCTAAGGTATGATTTTGTTGCTAGTTTAGAAAATTATGACGATGATATGACCATCATTCTAGAAAGAATTGGTGCAGAAAATGCTGTTACTATTCCAAAAAGGGAGGAAACTGGATACAGGCAAAGGAAAAGTTCAGAAGTAGTTGAACAGTTCTATAAAGATGTACCTTATTATAAAATTTCAAAATTAGAATCTATATACGATTTAGATTATCTTCTATTTGGTTACGAAAAATTCTATAAATAACTTGATCGATTTGAAATTTCATAGCATTTTGAAAAAAAAAACAACAACAACAACAAAAAAAAAAAAAAAAAAAAAAAAAAAAAAAAAAAAAAAAAAAAACGAAATCCAATGTGTTTCTCATTTACTATGAAAAAAGGCATGCCCTAGACTAAAGGCCTTATCACTTAGTGATACCGCGGAAATATTTATTGTTAACACTAGCGGTAAGTCTCCGTCAATTGCTATGAAATAAATATCCCTTGACAGATTTTTGTGTGTTGCTCATAAGGGCTACGTCACACTAGCTCTTTCGGATAGTTTCGCATAGCAAACAATTGTCTTCACTAGCGCAATTTTACAGAAGTACCCGAGCGTTTGCCTGTAAAATTACTATCGAGAGATGTATAGAAATGAATAGGAAAACCATACAAAATGTTAAGAATGACACTTTTTCCGTTTTACGACAAAATTTTATAATTATATTTTAATGAAAAGAGCCGAATTCAATGCGGGGACCCAACTGTTAATCGTGATTATTGATGCGACGTGGAATGTTAATGCATGCTATTATGAAGTTTCGTATGCGTCGGCGAGTTCGTTACGAATGCGACGTTCCACATCCTCTGTCCTTGGACGGTAAGTACCACATGTTTTGCTCTTGTGAAAATAAATAAAGCCGAGTTTACAAAATCGGCGTCCACTATGATCTGCAAAAATCTTCTATGTTCCCACCTGGAGTCAATTGGAATACTTACGGCACTTGTGTTTTTCAGGTAATGGTTTATAAAGTTGACAGGTAGATACAAGATTGCCACGAAAACTCATTACATTCTTAAAGTCCTTTTGTTTTTGTAATTCTTGACCGTAAACTAAGAAGTATAACACAGTCTTGTGGTGTCTTTATTGAAATATGTATCCAAATGGCTTTGTAAATGCAGACTTATTTACTGAGCGTGAAAAACAGTAAGATAAGCATCTCTTGTATGCATCGTAGATTTTGTTAAAATTTAATATGCGACACAGAAATGCATCGTGGAAGATTGAGACCCATGAATCAGTAAAATAAAATAGCAAATATGGAGACAGTGATGCATTTACTTCAATTAATAGTTTCTAGATACATGTTAAAGGGGTCAACCATGTTTTTATACTGTATTAACATTTGCAGAGGCTGGAGAAAGTTGTTTTAGCCTGAGGCCGAGGGTTCAAAGGGCTCCCGAAAGACTCCCGAAAGACTCTTCTAACTGCAATAAAATAACCATAGTTGATCGCTGTTCTTGTACAACACATCATTCCCATGGAAAACTGACTGACAACCACACCTAAAACCCTCACAAATCCCTTTAATTCTTTTGTTTTCTCTCCCCACCCCCACCCCCACCCCCGCTTATCAAAAATGCATGGAGCCACCGATATTAAATGATCAAATATTATCTGGTTAAGCCTTAGTGGTCATTTAATGTTAGAAAACATATTACATACATGTATGTCACTGATATGCCCGAAAATGATTTGCTGTTTCGAGGCAAGAAGTCACTCGAATGTTGACAAAGCTATATCAGAAAACCACTCTGTGACCTCATTCAAAATAAAAGTGGCACATGCTTTGAAGCTCGCTCAACAAAGTACATGTAACTTACAAGGAAACAATACACCATGCAATATTGCGCTTGATAAAAGCACAAATTATGCTTTTGCATTGACGTAAATAACTTTTGTAAGGGCACAACAAAATGCTAATTCTTCCATGACTCATTCTAGTAGTACGTACCTTCATCTTCGATGCATACAAAAGATGCTTATCTTTAAGTTACTGTTTTTTCACGCTTAGTAGATAAATGTGCATTTACAAAGCCATTTTGATACACATTTCAATAAACACACCCCTAGGACTGTGTTATACTTCTTAGTTTACGACCAAGAATTAGAAAAACAAAAGGACTTAAAGAATGTAATGTGTATTCGTGGCAATCTTGCATCTACCTGTCAACTTTATAAACCATTAGCTGAAAAACACAAGTGCCGTAAGTATTCCAATTGACTGCAAGTGGGAATATAGAGGAATTTTGAAGATCATAGTGGACGCCGATTTTGTAAACTCGGCTTTGTTTATTTTCACGAGAGCAAAACATGTGGTACTTACCGTCCAAGGACAGAGGATGTGGAACGTCGCATTCGTAACGAACTCGCCGACGCATACGAAACTTCATAATGGCATGCATTAACATTCCACGTCGCATCAATAATCACGATTAACAGTTGGGTCCCCGTGTTAAAGGTTTGGACTAACTAAACTGATTTGCTTTACTCAACGGCAGTTTAGCTGAAAGTGAGAACTTTTGATCATTTAATATGCCGCGACATACATGTCCTTTTTATAGGTAGAAATCGGTTGCGTGAAAATCGTACATATATTTAATCAGCGCGCGTGTTTTCGCAAAAGTACGCTTTGTATAAGAAAGAAAGAAAGAAAGAAAGAAAGAAAGAAAGAAATTTAATTAATTTGTTTGATAAATATCGTATTCTATGAAAAGAGCTGAATTCGGTGTGGACTTTAAAGATTTGGACTTTCTAAACGCATCTTCTTTAATGAAAGTATTACTTCACATTGAGAACTTTTAATCATTTTAGTATGTTTAATACGAGCACTGGTAACCAATTAAGTCAGTGATTTGATAAATAAAGAGGGAAAGATATTCAGTAAAGAAAGAAAGAAAGAAATAGATTCAGTTTAAATCATGTTTAATTA
This sequence comes from Rugalucina vietnamica, assembly GCA_964017185.1. Classification (NCBI taxonomy): domain Eukaryota; kingdom Metazoa; phylum Mollusca; class Bivalvia; order Lucinida; family Lucinidae; genus Rugalucina; species Rugalucina vietnamica. The sequence goes on along the minus strand of OZ024869.1, from coordinate 65,892,663 downwards.
AAGAAAATATTTTAATGAAAAGAGCCGAATTCAGTGCGGAATTTAAAGATTTGGACTTATTAAATTGATTTGGTTTACTCAACGGCATTTTAGCGGAAAGTGAGAATGTTTAATCATTTTTTGAAATATGCCGCGACATTATGTTGACACCTTTCTATAGGTAGAAATCGGCTGCGTGGAAATTTTACATAAGTAAGTAAGTAAGTAAGTAAGTAAGTAAGTAAGTAAGTGAGTAAGTAGTTTATTTCACAAGTCCAAAAGGCTATAAAGCCCATGAGGAAACATACATTACATATATACAATGGCGACAGTACAGTACAACGGCATATTCAATGAAAATAAATGTATGCTACGTTTTCTATGTCTTAAGTATAGATAGCACAATCTTAAACAATCATATAACGTACAGACTACTGATTAAATATGTTAATGATAAGGTTTGGCAGACAACTGAGAAAGTATTAAAGTAGCATTTGCAAGAATTTACAAAACATTTTTGACTTTCAAGTTCAGCACTGAGACAGCGGAGAAGATGTTGAAATAAATAGATATATATGCCAAAGTTATATGTCAAAGTTAAGTATGAAATACATGTCGCACTAATAACCATAGATAGTACAGTGTCTCATGACATCCAATTACACAGTCTTCGAAACGAAAATTAAGACTGCATAAAGCGGGTTTATCATTGACACATGAGCGAAAAACTCTATTAGGTTTTTTTCGCAACTGGTATTATGGTGATATGGTCAATACACACCCTGAAAACAACCATCAATCTAATGAAGACTGCCAATGATGAAATGTTGGCGGTTTAGGGGGCGAGACTAAAATTAAATGAAAAAAACTTATGCATCCAAAAATAAGTATGAGTAAGGTTGCACATATTGATAAGTAAACCCGTAAAATACACACGTAATACGCACGTGATAACCGACAGCCAATTAATAATGAGAATCAATTACGCGTAATTACGCGTATTCAATTAAGCACTAAAACTCTGATTCAGATACGCGCAATTAAATTAGTCTTTAAACTGTGCGTATCGTAACTGCAGGGTCCCCAAAATCCGCGACAAAATTAAAAGAAAAAAAAAAAAAACAGTCACATAACGAAAACACGCACATGAAAAAAAAACTGTATTTTCCTAAGTTATAAAAATTGAAAATTTTCACTAGATTTTTTTAAAAATATTTTTCGTTTTTTTTTTTTTTTTTTTTTTTTTTTTTTGTTTTTTTTTTTTTATTTATTTATTTTTTTGGCTCAAAACATACATTGTGGTTCTAACGAGTACCCACAATCTATGTTTTAGAGCAAAAATAAGAAAAAAAAATAGATATACCCCTGCGTATCAAAGTTTTGCTATATAAAAGTGGGGTATGAGGGGTATACATTACACGGACATATTTTCCTGATGAAATCGATTCGTAATAAATTTAAATCAAAGGGAGACAGTACAGTTTCATAGATCAAAAACCGCAACACATTCATGTTTAAAGACCTCACGAACCCAAAGGCAAGCTAAATAACTAATATTAAGTTTTATTATTGCATATAGATAGCATTCAAATCTTGTACAACTTGTACAATTTTCTAATTTCTTAAAAAAAAATCGACTGACGACTGAAAGATATTGTTCCACCTTATGTGGTATGACTGAATATATTATAATATATAACATAGTTGATAAAATATAAATGACATTCTTTTTAATACAAGTAAATGACATTCTATTTTGTGGAAAAAAAAATAAATGACATTTTTTTTTAATGAAAAGATAAATGACATTTTATTTTAATAAAATAAATGACATTCTATTTGAACAAAATGATAAATGATACTCTATTTTTATGGTATAGTGGTGTTTTACGGACAATTTATTGTTGGAAAATGAACAAAGCAGCAGATGCAGGCCCCTGGATCGCGGAACAATAGCTACAATAAATCGTTATATTTCCTCAGCATGTCGTTTTGAAAGATCTTATCTTAGAAAGTCCATTTCACAACACCGAGATACGTATAGTGATTTCTTAGTGTATCTATATAAAACATTTTCATATAGGTGTATTAATTATATTAAAACATCTATGAACAATATGGTTTTACCTTGGAAAAATTGTGCGTGTGTTTTGTGGTATATGCTAAATAAACTGAAAAGCTTTGCAACGTTAACATGTGCTTGTTTTATCCTCCTTCTTTTCTACAAGTTTAATACACTTTCATCGCTTCCAATACCAGCTACTTTGAGTTATGGCGACGGATTTACGGTCAATGGAGGAGACGCAGAACGAACATTAAATCATTTAATTACATCGACATATGCACCGTACCAATATAAAGCAGAAACAATCCGTTCTCCAGTAACCAAGCTGTTTGGTTTTGATCATGACCGAGAAGTTAACGGAAAAGACAATAGGTTTGCTTCTTTCAAAACCACGAAGCGTCCCTCCATTTCGCAAGACAACAACGGATCTTCAGGATTGAACAATGAGGTAACACATAATCAATCAACGACGTTCAACGATTCAGAATCTTTTGGGAATACAGACCTTATACTGAGTGCATATATGAGGAGTGGCTCGACCATAATTGGAAAACTGTTCGGGCACCGGTTGGACACATTTTATCTATTTGAACCATTATGGGGAATTGCAAAGTTTCAGTTTTACAAAGGTAACAACTCTCTTTGCCATTACTATCGTCCACACTGCGTAAACATTTCGGATGTCGATCCAGACGAAAGCATATCACCGACTGCCGTTCTTAATTTCCTGCAAAGCTTTTTGGACTGCAAATTTTACAACTTTTCTGGTTACTTATTCGATAAAAACTTCGAAGAATTTTCGACTCAGAAACACGACTGGATTTTTCGCAAAGGATACGGCTGGAAGAACTACAATGCTTGTGCACAAAAGAACAACACAACTTTCATAAGCTGCCTACGTGCCACCACGTCGACATGTACGTCCTCTAAACACAGAGTCATTAAGCTTCTTAGAATGACGATTGATAATCTCGATATTTTGTTAGAACGTAATAAGAAGCTGAAAATAATACATTTATTTCGTGACCCACGAGGAATCCTTAATTCACACCTTAAGACTTCTTGGTTTGGTCGAAATGATAAAACAAAGGCAGAATTTGTCAGAAATGATAGCAAGGTCATGTGTGAGAGAATGATGATTGATTTAAAATCGGGTAAAATTCTCCAAGCAAAGTTTCCTGGACGAGTTAAATTCATACAGTATGAAAATCTGGGAAACATTCTCCAGAACAGAATGCATGTGCTAAATGACTTTGCAAGATTTGAATTATCTAAGGAACAATCTGAATTGATAAATGGCTCCATAGACACGGGGCAGTACACTGATCAGAGAGGTTTCCATCCATACAGCTACAGAAACAGTTTATCATGGGACAATGTTAGAATTTGTGACAGTGAATGCTCTGACCTATTGACACAGCTGGGCTATACATTGTACGAAAATGAAGTCCATTTGCGTAACATGTCTCAGCCAGCAGCTGTCGACCCTTTGCCATTTGCAGTTTAAGCGCAAAAACATTGATAGGTTAAAACGAACTATCCATCAATACCGCAGCCAAAAATTATCTATCTTCAAGTAAATTGCGTAAATAATATACATATTGAAAGGACTTATCTGACAATGATTCACTGCGATAGACAACACATGCTCCAATTTAGAGTGTCATAATATTTTTCCTCTGTACACTTGCTTTCCTATATGCGGTGTATACAGTACTTGTATCAGTCTTGGGCAGCATTAGTTAGCAAAGTAATGCATTGTCATTAGTATTAAAACTTATTTGGAGCATTGGCATTCGCATTGGCATTAGCTAGTTTATAAAAAAAAAAATGCATTGACATTATCATTATTTGACAAAACAATGCATTGGCATTGGTTTTGATGGGTTGTACATGTATCTTCATTGAACATTTAATCAACTATCATATATTGCTGATTCTGGTACGTCAAAATTATTCAACACACTCATGATAAGGATGATCAACTGAACATTGTTTTATGTCTTGGTGTTTAAAATTTTTTGTGCTGTTGGCGCCTTATGTATGTTTTTATATTTTTAGTTAAGTTAAGGTAATTGAATGGCCACCTGTTGGGAAAATAGCTGCTCATTCGGCTTACGATATGTTTCATGGTATAAAGTACCTGATTGTTAGTTTGGTTTTTTCCCACCTCGGTTTTTGGAGTGGGAATCTTTTTTCTGATTGCGCCTTTTCCTGATCTTTGTCTACTTGTACCTTTTCAGTATAAGACCAAAAACTGATGTACGAGGGTGGGTCAGAAAGTTCTGTCATAGGCGTTATATCTTTGTTAAAAGAGACAGAAAATGAGAAAAGACGCTTCGTTATGAAGGTACAGGCATTTTGTGAGGAAAAGGGTTTGAGATCATTTTTAGGGGTATTCGGGTATGCTGAATCCAAAATCCAATGTTGGCAAGCTGAGAAATGTCTCCTTCACCATCTAATTTGCATATTTCCAAGATGGCCGCCAAAATTAAGAAAAACATCAATTGCTGCAAATTATATATGTTTAAGATTCCAAACTGCTACAAAATAATAAAATAACATTTTATAATGATCAGAAGGTCTTCAATGAATAAAAAAAAATCTTTAAAGTTAAAAGGCTGAGGTGGGGGTGCGGAGAGGGCAGGGGTGTGGGCTTTTCTTATTGTACATACTAAAGTGATCATATTTCCACTGTAACAAGTCCTAGACCACTGTATCTGGTCTGACTGTAAAACATAGATATAGCCTTTAGATCCTTTGGTAAGGAATGCAAATTTTGTAATTTGCATATTCATGAATATTAATGAAAACATTAGAAATGGCTGAAAAACGGTTTTAAAATCCATAAATAAACAAATTGCTGACCAAAGCTATCATTATGGCAACTTTGCACCAGTAAAACAATATATGACAAATATATTGATGTCATGGGTCAATATGAAACGCATCTCATTAGCATATTCATGAATATTAATTGAAATGTCAAAATAGGGGCGAAAACCAGGGGAAAAAACCTTTGCCATTCATGCTGAGAACATCCTCTTATAAAATTAAGTGCGGTTACCCGAGAAACTAGGTGCTAACTCGGGTTAGATAAGGAAGTGCGGTTTTGAGGCTTCCTGCTGATAACAGGTGGCTTTGATTCATTCTGTAGTAATTATTGCAATAAAATGTTGGAGTGGTCAGAGTCTGATATCTGCTTGGTCATTAAAAGGTAATCTGATACCACAACCAAAAGAATGGAAAATATATAAATTTTAAGTTTTTAAATTGTACAAAAAATTTAAGGCTATAGCTTTAAAGAGGGGGAAAAGTTAATTGAATTTTGTTTTTCAAACGTTAAATTTGACCAAAAAATAACATTTTTAATACTTTGTTGAGGTAAAGAAAATGGACAAAATACAGGTTAATGTAGCTGAAGACTCTAGGTGTTAATTAGTTCATTTACATAATAGGTGCATAACTGCAAGATAAGAATTCTTGTTTACAGATATAAGAGATGTTCTCACCATGGAAAGATTTGGTCGTTCTTGCATTTTAGGACAAATTTTCATGGCTGCCAGTTTGGTCAGATGGGCCAGTAAAATGCCATAAAAAGTCTTCAACAATATATACATTCAGGTGATGTAAACATCACATTGTTTCCACAACCACCCCAAGTGTGATTCTATAGAATTGGATGAACTTACAAAAATACACATGTCCATACTATGATTGGTTTGATAGTATAACATTGACATAGCAATTTAATCTTCATAACTAATATTGAATCATTGTATTTACATATATTCATGAATATTAATACATTGTAAAAATCATAATGGGAGGAAAGTCATGGAAAAAATAGGGCGCATACGTACATAAACACCTGTACCAAGGCTGTTAATAAACCTAGGATGCGGAAAGAGATATCAAATGAGTGCTGTTGCAATTTACTATCACTCTTAAATATGATATAAGAATAATTGGATTTGTAATTTCATGTATATTAATGAAATCTTTAAAAGCAGGACAGAAAACTGGAAAAAACTAAAGGTGTAAACGTAAAAAATGGCTTGTATCTTGGCAACAAAAGGCCCTTAATTGCTGAATAATGTATCGAATGATTGTTAAGCCAATATTATGCCATCCTATATTACACTTTATAAGTCATTTGATTTTTATTTTCATGAATATAAATAACATCTTTAGGAATTGGGATAAAATGCGGAAAGCATAAGGTGGTATACACGTTAAAATGCACATATCATGGTTACTGATAGACCTAGAAGGCTTAAATTGGTATCAAATGATTGCTTAGACATTGTTCTATAATCATACAATCTGCTATTTGCTTTATCCGACATATTTGTTGTATGAATGTTAATAAGATCTTTATAAATAAGAGGAAAATGACCGGAAAATGAAGGGGGTTACCAATAATATTGCTTATATCTGGAATGCAAACAGACTTAGAGAGCTCAAAGTGGCATCAAATTAGTGCTAGTACACGTACAATCTTTAATTGCTATAAGTTCAGATCGATGCCAGGCATTTCGTCGAAAAATGTGTTTTGTCGAAAATGTTGTAACTTCATAAATATTCACCGCAAAATTTTGAGATCTATTCCGTAGAAGACTAGCCTATAGGTCCACATTTTGAGCCATCAACCACTAGGGTTAGGGTAAAAGTCTGGGCATGGGAACATTCATGGCTTTTAATAAGATGTTTTATTTATCAGACGACATGGTTTTTCATCAGATACTGTTTACCTATCACACTATAGTGTCCTAACATTTTACGGGTACCATTTTCATCCTTCTAAGATATAAGCAACTTTGCTGGTATACCGCCTTTACGTTTTGGTGATATTTTTCTAACTAAAAAATCTCATTAATATCCATACAAAAAATATCTAGATGCCTTATATATCAGATCACATGGTTATAGAACATTGTCATATCAATCATTTGATTTCAACTTCGGCTCTTTGGGTCCTTCAGTAGCCAAGATACATATATTTAAATGTATACCTCCTATGTTTTTTGCATTTTACCCCAATTCCTAAAGATTTTATCAATATTCATGTAAATGAAACACAAATAACTTTTTTTTACAGTATGGATGGTATAATATTGCCCTAGCAACCATTTGGTTCAATTTTCAGCACTTTGGGGCTTTTCGTTGCCAAGAGACGAGTGTATATGAAGGTGTATCTGTTTAATCTATTCCATTTTTTCTCCCAATTTCAAAAGTTTTCATTAATATACATGAAATTGAAAATCAGATTGTTCTTATATCACACATCAAAGGTATAGTACGATACCTTAACATTTATTTGATGCCATTTTCATCGTCCTAGGCTTATTAACAGCCCAGGTACAAATGCTATTTTGTATGTACACCCCATATTTTTCCATGACTTTCCTCCCATTTCTTACAATTTTCATTAATATTCATGAATTCAATTATTTGAATATTAGGATAACCATTAAATACTTGTGTCCAAGCACTATTATCAGATCAATCATAATATTCTAGAGCATGCTATTGGTAGGATATGGGTATTTTTGTTAGTCCATCCAATTCATAAGAATCACACAATGGATTGATGTGGAAACAATATGATTTTACATCATGTAAATATGTTCATTGTCGAGGACATTATTTCACAACATTTAAGTTATCCCTTCGACCAAACTGGCAGCCATGAAAATTTATCCTAAAATGCAAGAAAGGTCTTATAATTCACCAAAAACCTTTCCATGGCAATAATTTTCACCTGGTTTTCGCCCCAGTTTTCAACATTATAATTAATATTCATGAATATGCAAATGAGATAATTTTTTTAAATAGGTCCATGATATCAGTATATTTGTCACATGATATATAGCTAGTGCAATTACAGTGTCTGTGCCTGAAAATTGTTTATTTATGGATTTTAAACCATTTTAATGTTTTCATTAAAATTCATGAATATGCAAATTAGATCATTCGTATTACTTACCACAGGATAAAAGGGATATGTCTAACCTTAACAATTATACCAGGCTCAGTGGTCTAGGACCAGCAACAGTGCCGATATGATCAATTTTGTAGGTACACCCATCGTCGAGAATCACGTTAACAGTTGCCATGGAAACCATGCAATTTTTCAAAGTGCAATGGAGTTTTTCTGTGCGGGCAAATATTCTTTGCATTTAAATTTATGTAATTTAGTCAACCAATCATTTTACAATATGATTTAAGTGATCTAAGGCTCAGCTCATGACAAACAAATGAAACGTATCATCAATATAACAGATTGTATATATTTTGGCGGCCATTTTAAGAATATGCAAATTAGGACATGAAGACGTCATTTCTCAGCTTGCCAACATTGGTTTTTGGATTCAGCACACCAAATTACCCCTAGTTCAAGTGTCAAACCCTTTTCCTCACAAAATGCCTGTACTTGTTAACTTTTATCAATTCCTGTCTTGACTAGTATTATACTTTGATTGCAAGGGCTACATTTCTTCTTTATAATGATGCCAAAAGAATGCCCGAAACAAGTAGCACATTAGACGAGAGCTATCAGGTACAATTTCAGGTCTTTCGGCAATGGATTATCTGATTGGTCAGGATTTCAAAGACCAATTGGAACCATATCTAATTTCATCAAAGCAGATGATTTATGGCCATGCTTTCCTGACTTATTACGCTAGAATACATAACATTTCAGTTTGGAAAAGTTTAATGTTGGATGTGTTGTTAAAATGCAAACAACAACATGTCTTGAGATAACCTGTACTAATAATAAATAATACTATAACAAATACAAATTGAATTTTTAGATGAAGGAAAACGTAGTAGCCTGAAGGAAAATATTGCTAACAACAGAGAAATAATTCTTGTCTGTTGCTTGGCCCACCGGAGTCCAACTGGTGTTTTTCTTTTGCTCCGGAGTAAGTAGGTTATTCGGCGCCCAGGGATCTCCATCGTCGGGCAGCTTACTCAATCTGTGAGACCTGGGTTTTGATTCATCAGGATGTTTATCTTGATTTATATGTTTGTTCTTGATGATTCATTGACTAGTTAGAGATTCACCACGAGGACCGAAGAACTAACTAAATGTTATGAACCACTGCAGAAGCTGAGGGTGAGGTTAGGCGCCTGTAAAACCGGTTAAAGCCCGCCAGTAACTTTGTGTTACTGATCGTTCCAAGGCGATACTTCTGTGGTGGTTCTTTTTGTTTTATGTCTTGGTGTTTAACATTTTTTGTGCTGTTGGCGCCTTATGTGTGTTTTCATAGTTTTAGTTAAATGAAGGTAACTGAGTGGCAACCTATTGGGAAAATAGCTGCTTATTCGGCTTACGATATGTTTCATGGTATAAGTACCTGATTGTTAGTTTTTTTTCCACCTCGGTTTTTGTAGTGGGAATCTTTTTCTGATTGCGCCTTTTCCTGATCTTTGCTTACTTGTACCTTGTTCTTTGAGTAGTTTTGTGCCTTTGGAAGATTTGCCAAAGAGAAATCAATTGTTTGATGAGAAAACTTGTATGTGTGACAATAAAAGACATAGGACAGCTGTGCTGCCTCCATGGTGACTGATCAGTGTCCTTGTTTTTAACTGCTGCGTAGATAGTATATTATATCATATTTTTAGTCTCTAAAATTCCATTAAACCATCCAAGGCAGATTTTCTTGTAGTGTGCTCATTCTTGTGCATTAATATGCATGGGCTGAGCAGAAACCACACTGTTCGGCAATAATAGACTAGTTATATTTTTTTTACTTCAGAATATAAATACATTACATGTATATGCTGTATGAGATATACATCCTATATAGGCAGCAAATAGGAACAGATTGATCAGATTGCTAACAGGTTAGCTCAAGACATGTTGTTTTTCACTTGTGCATACATGTCTTCATGACTTTTCAGCACCACAAGCTGTCCTCGAAATGTAATAATAATAATAATAATAATAATAATAATAATAATAATAATAATAATAATAATAAAAATAATAATAAACTTTACAAGTTTAGCATATTATATTACAGTATACTGTTTTATCCTCTAAGAATATGTATGGTGTTATTATTTTCGTTTTTAAATCCCGATTATTAAATATTGTACATTCTTCAACTACATTCTGCTTTGATAGTAAATCACAAGACAGATTCTGGTAGCAGTACACAGGTTAAGATTAATTAATGTTGTGGCAGATGGTGATTAAACTCTCAGCAGGGCCAGCAATTTGATGTAATACTGGGGGCTAATGATCCTGGAGAAACAGTAAACCTTTGATCCCTTTATCCAATGAAAGGCCATAGAAATTTCGTTGGCCGAACTACTAGAAATCTATACCCGATAGAGGTACTTGGAAGCTCTGTCTAATAAGCTCTTGCCGAAAGAAATAAATAGTTCGAAATAGACGCCTTGAAGGACACCTGGGGTAAAACAATTTTCACTTTTTCTTGAATTTGTGAATATTATATTAAGAAAAACGACTTCGAAAAAATATAATCCATGCAATATATTTTTCAAACATAGGTGAATATGTCTTGCAAAAATCAAAATTAATCAATTGAATTTAATTGAGTTATTGCAAAATGAAATATTGAAATTGGCTTGTTGTGCATACATTAAAATTGCAGTTTAAATTCAAAGGACATTGATGGACATCTACACGTAGACCAGGGACCTTAAAATGCATTTAACCATTTGTTTCGTCCTAGTGTGCCCTGTAGTAAACTCATAAAAAAGCAAGCAAATATAATGGTTCAGCGGTGCCAGAAATGCTATAGAGGTACGTATTATAATGACGTCATAAATGTCGCTTTATTATAAAGTCAGCATAGCATTGATAACGGTAATTTTAATCGCATTGCTTTTCTAAATATACTATTATTTATCACTGTAAAGTTGGGGAAAGTTTGATCGCTAGTTATGAATATATGACGCATGGAACGCACACAATAATATTCACAAATTTTAGAAAACGTGCAATTGGTTTTACCCCAGGTGTCTTTCAAGGCGTCTATTTCGAAGTATTTATTTCTTTCGGGCATTCTTTTAGCATCACTATAAAGAAGAAATGTAGCCCTTTTAATCAAGGTATAATACAGCAATCTATCGTGTCTATTAACAAAGATATAACACCTATGACAGAACTTTCTGACCCACCCTCGTATCAAATTATGAGTCAATCACTGTCCAACTTCAAACTGAAACATACTATAAATCTTTTAACTATACGGTTATAATCTTAAATTATATTATTACGATGTGAAATGGTGCTGTTAAATAGCATACACAATGGATATATTCACCTGACAAAAATCTTCATAAAAGGAGCTTATTAAGTGACATTGTTTGTAACACACACAATACTGCTAGGTAATAGTCAAAGGCAAACAAACAACTTCTCAAGTAACAATTTATCACATCTTTGGAATCAGTTTGTAAAGATCATCCTAATTAATGATTTAGACAAAGTATGTAAATCACAAAACAAAATTTTCTTAATTTTGTTAAGGTAACGTATGAACAGGCTGTTACAGGATAACGCCACAACGCTTAGGATGCAATCATCTCTTATTCGACTCAGCTTGAATTGTTCTTTAAGATAGGGTATGTCTGCAAAATTCCCTAGAGGGAGCAATCGACCCTCTGGCTAGCCGCCTAAAACCGATAATAATTTTCTGTTTTATCGGAATAGCCTCACTGATCTCAAATGTTTGAAAGGAAAATATAATCTGCACTATAAATAATGTACGGGGAGAATTTTTAGAGCCGCTACACGGTACAACACCAGCAAAATAAATAGCTAATGCAATTCGTACTTATCGGAAGTTTCATGTTTGCCATAAACATGCAACCGGCAAGAATTAAGAATTAAGAAAATTCATTCAGTAGTCTGTTTGAGTCTTTATGACACATTGTCCGTTGGAGTTTCGAAATTTCGAAGACGCACACGGGCAGCTAGTTCCACAGCTTGCAGCAATTCTTATCAGAACCTGTGGTTGATCGAATCAGTTCTAATCACATATATAATACGAAGTATATCGATAACAGTAATAAAGTGATTACGTTGACGATTAGACGACAGATCAGATAAAAAATATGAGTATACCGAGTCGATATACGTATCATTTGAAGGGGTTAGTGCAAGAACGTGTCTAAGTCCATTTTTGTAAGTTTCAAGAAAAAAGCGAAAAACATAAAATTTTGACAAAGGTTCGACTAGTACCAAATTTTGGGTAGTATTAAATAGAGTAAAAAGCTCAAATGTCATAAAAATCGTTAACAAATACTGTAACAGCAGAAAGTTAAGAAATTCAAATATTTTTCAAATGTGGTGATACAAGAACGTGTCTAAGCCCTATCCCCCATTTTCTCATACCAGTTTTGGCTGAAATTTTGTTAAAATACATCATTTTACAGTAATGAAATTGCTCATTTGCATAATGTGAATATTTTGATCTCATAAAACCATATCAGAACAAATTAATTTTACACCAGCAGATGGCAACATTTCTTTGGACTTAGGTATGTTCATGCATTAAACACTGTGCAATATGTGGACTTAGACATGTTCTTGCACTGAAAATGGACTTAGCACCTTTTGAAAACAATTAAATCCAAATTTCATACGAAGAAAATGTAAAAGGTATCACAAACTATATATCAATATGTAGTTTTTTGTATGTAGAACGCAACTACTTGACACCAAAAACTCAATTTTTGACAAAAGTGGACTGAGACATGTTCTTGCACTAACCCCTTCATTTCACAACTGTCAAATTTCAGAGAAACGTTCATATACCGAAACGAAGAGGAAATATAGAAAGGTACAAGTAGGCAAAGATCAGGAAAAGGCGCAAACAGCAAAAGATTCCCACTCCAAAAACCCGAGGTGGGAAAAAACCAAACTAACAATCAGGTACCTATACCATGAAAACATTTCGTAAGCCGAATGAGCAGCTATTTTCCCAATAGGTGGCCAATCAGTTACCTTAACTTAACTAAAAATATGATAACACACATAAGGCGCCAACAACACAAAAATATTAAAGACCAAGACATAGAGACAACGTTTGCAAATACTTCTTTTGTTCTTGGTAATCTTGGTACTTATCAGAAACAAACTCGCGAGTTTACGAAATGTTTAAAATTTTAACAATGTTCTCCTCTGCGACCTCCTTGATAATCAGTAAGCGTTCTCTTGATATGAAGCTTTCTAACAAAGACAGAATAGACATGTAAGTTCAACGCTCGAAATAAATGTTTAACGGCAAAACTTCTCCAACAGGGCTATCAGTATCATAAACTTCGAAAAACCTTTTCTAAATTTTATCGTAGACACTATGAATTGATTTCCAAATATAATGTTCGGTTAAAGACGCTTTTAAGTGAGGGCCTTTCGGAACCTGAATTTTATGGTGACCTGGTTTACAAATTTAAGAAACTTCTAGGAATTAATGATTTTTCTTTTCTATTCAGAAACACGTTACAGACGTATAGGTTATAACTTGAATGTTATGCGACATACTGCATGCTTAGTTTTTAACCCAATCATGGTTGATAACTATGCTGCCTTCTTTAATTGCACGCCGGTGGATCGGGCGTCAGACTCTATGATGGCCCCGACTTAAAGCTATTCATTTTAGTTGGTTGGGGCCGGAGCTTCTTGTCTTTTGCTTGGCCCACCGGGTTCCAACTGGTGTTTTTCTTTTGCTACGGAGTTGGTAGGTTATTCGGCGCCCAGGGATCTCCATCGTCGGGCATCTTACTCAATCTGTGAGTCCTGGATTTTGATTCGTCAGGATGTTTATCTTGATTTATATGTTTGTTCTTGATGATTCATTGACTAGTTAGAGATTCACCACGAGGACCGAAGAACTAACTAAATGTTATGAACCACTGCAGAAGCTGAGGGTGAGGTTAGGCGCTTAAGCCCGCCAGTAACTTTGTGTTACTGATCGTTCCAAGGCGATACTTCTGTGATGGTTCTTTTTGTTGTATGTCTTGTTGTTTAACATTTTTGGTGCTGTTTGCGCCTTATGTGTGTTTTCATAGTTTTAGTTAAGTTAAAGTAACTGAGTGGCCACCTATTGGGAAAATAGCTGCTCATTCGGCTTATGATATTTTTCATGGTATAAGTACCTGATTGTTAGTTTGGTTTTTTCCCACCTCGGTTTTTGGAGTGGGAATCTTTTTCCGATTGCGCCTGTTCCTGATCTTTGCCTACTTGTTCCTTTAAATAAATATAAAGATCACGTTACGATGACATTTAATTGAGAAAACTTGCAGGAAATGACCAAACGTGTTGTCTGCACACCCCATGGGGCTTAATAAACGTGTATATTGTCAAAAGATTTATTGTTCCATCAAAAATGAATAAGGAATGGAAATAAAACTGAGATCCTTTAAGAGCAGTGAGCATATTAATGATAAAAGGAATGGGCATTGCCGTTTTCGGCTACTTAAGTCACTCTTTAGATTTGGCAAAATAGAGCCAAAGTAAAATACAGTAATTTAGCAACTTTCAACCGGATAGTCGGTTCAAAGACTAGTATTGTCCAAACAGAGCCAAATATGTAAAACGTTTGTTAGAAAATAAATGAGCCGCCACATTGGAAAACAAACAATCTGTATAAGCGAAAACAAAGGCGCAGATCAGCTTCGCAGTAACTGCGAAGCTGATCAGCGCCTTTGTTTTCGCTACTCGGTGAGTACAATTCCTCGTCTACTTAAATCCGAAATTTCAAGCTTCTAGCTCTTTTCTTTGCTTGAAGAGGTCGGTTTGTGTCGGACCTGTCCGGAAACCACATTGTTGGTTTTCCCACGAGGCGGCTCAAATCTAAACACCGACAATGATGTTCTGATTTCTCAGAATACCCTCGTTGATCTCAAACGACCGAAACGAAAACATAAACTGCACTATGGATGATGTACGGGGAGACTGTTTATATATTTAACTTATTTAATATGCAATAACTTTCCATTTCACCTTATAATCAAGCACTTCAAACATGCGGAATTACTAAAGGAATACATTCCTCTTTTGCAGTTTCATTACACAGGTTTCTGGCCGGGTTTATGGTATGTCGTGTATGCCAAAGAATAGTTTAGACAATGCCTTGATTCTGCTTTTCTCACGTAATCATTTAGACATAATTTGTCATGATACTAATTTTTCGTCATTCTAATGCAAAAGATGCTTTACAGATTACTAAATTAAGACATATTGTATGTTTAGCGTGTTCGTCTCAAATTACATATTGATTGAATTGGGTGTGAAAGCATCTTTTAGGCTTAGGTCACACTAGCACTTACGTACCCCCGACGACTTCCGTATCTATCCTTCCTTTCCGTAAGACTTCATATTTTATCAGAAATGTCCGTACCTGTGCGCGTCTTATTCACATGGCCCGAAAGATCCGCGGGCAAGTTTTGATTAAGGTGAAAAAACAGGCACGGATGCAATATCCGTAATGAAAGGTTATGTCACGTAACAGAAGTCATCTATTCGAATCCGGTATCAAAACTGTATCTATTCCGTAACTAAACGCATCTTTCCGCAAGCATTTGTTGCGGATCGATACGTTTTTTTTTTATTCAGTTTTACGTCCATTTCAAGCTTTTGCACTCATATCGAGACGAATCAATCGGTAGGTAGGGCGAAAACAGGAGTACCCGGGGAAAAACCACCTGACACACCCGCAAGCAGAACATGTCATATGTCTTGTTTCGTTCGGTTACGGTCTTTGTCGGCGTACAGTTATAATCAGTTGTTACAGTGCTGATAACTTTCGGAACGCTTTAATTAGGATACCTTACGTCCTCTGCTTTTATTTCGTTAGTAAAAAATATGGATTTTGTTTTAAGAAAACAAGAAGATTTTGCTTTGCTTTATCCAGCTGAGGAGGAGGCGGCAATACCAAAGAAAATTAGTGAAAAAAGTATAATGAGAAGTTAGTTTCGTTGTTTTACTTGTTCATGAGGATTTAAATATATGACTATCACTCGATTGATTAATCACCCGATCGATCAAGACATCAACCGAGATTGATCAATCACTCGATCGATCAATCACTCGATCGACCAATCACTCGATCGATTAATCGACTGATTGATCAATAAATTACTCAATCACCAGATTGATCATGATCGATCACTCGAACGATCTTGGTAACGTGACCTATATTATTTATAAATACTGTAACATTGGTTCCCTCTTCCTGTAGATGTTTCACGTAAAATTTGGTTTTGATTGGCCAAGCGGTTTCAGAGAAGAAGATCTTTGAATATGTTTGTGATATACATGTATATTGCCTCAGGGTGTGGGCAGACTGATACCTGGGGTCCAAATGTTTTCAGAATCATACATTTGCCCATTTCCTGCAAGTTTTTCCCTAAAAATGACATTTTAACAGTTTTCCCCATTCAAATGCAATGGCGACCTATGTTGACTTTAGGTCAGGGTCATCCCCCCTGGGTCAAGATTTATAAACACATTGTAGTACCCGATGCTTCATGCCAATTTTCGTTGAAATCGATCCAATGGTTCCGTAGAAGAAGGTTTTTGAATGGTTTTCAACATATTTGGGCATGGCGGCATGTGACCTGGATTATTTATAAACACATTGGTTTCCCATTCGTATCGATGATTTACGTAAAATTTGGCTTTGATTGGCCAGGGGGTTTCAGAGAAGAAGAACTTGAGAATGGTGGACGACAGACGGACGGTTGGACGCCGGTTCATGGCCATCCAATAAGCTCACTTTGTGAGCCTAACGGCTCAAGTGAGCTAAAAATGTTGAATCTCATTTATTATGGAAAAGACATGCCCTAGAAGTAAAACATTATCCGTAAGATCCGCAATCAATTTATTTTTAAAAAAGTCACAATTGAGGTCATTCAAATCGATTCTGGAACGATCTAAATAAAAGGAGAAACTGTGCAAATTCAAAGACCAGAAACAAACGGCGCAAAAGCCGAAATATCTTCATATTTACAACCTCACGTACCCAAATGCGAACGTGATAACTTTAGTATTAAACATTGCCTCTGATAATTTTATTTTCGTAGAAACATTTTGTGTTGAGGACGATAGATATATTTAAACAGTTTACATGTCAATATCTTGATCTTAGTTTGTCCTTATATGACCTGCAAAAAAGTATAAAATGGGTGGGCTGATAAAATTTGAATGGCCAATATTAATGTTGAATAGGGATTTTGCATTGGCAAGAAATCATGAAAATGAATATGTTTACGTCATTTATGTTATTTTATATTAATTTTGGCAATTATGATAAAACAAATAGAATTAGATTACTTCTGTTGGAAAATATTAACCTCCCTTCAATAAAAAGGTACAAGTAGGCAAAGATCAGGAAAGGGCGCAATCAGAAAAAGATTCCCACTCCAAAAACCGAGGTGGGAAAAAAACAAACTAACAATCAGGTACTTATACCATGAAAACATTTCGTAAGCCGAGTGAGCAGCTATTTTCCCAATAGGTGGCCACTCAGTTACCTTAACTTAACTAAAATATGAAAAGGTACAAGTAGGCAAAGATCAGGAAAAGGCGCAATCAGAAAAAGATTCCCACTCCAAAAACCGAGGTGGGAAAAAACCAAACTAACAATCAGGTACTTATACCATGAAACATATCGTAAGCCGAATGAGCAGCTATTTTCCCAATAGGTGGCCACTCAGTTACCTTAACTTAACTAAAAATATGAAAACATACATAAGGCGCCAACAGCACAAAAAAAATTATACACCAAGACATAAAACAAAAAGAACCACCACGGAAGTATCGACTTGGAACGATCAGTAACACAAAGTTACTGGCGGGCTTAAACCGGCCATAACCTCACCCTCAGCCTCTGCAGTGGTTCATAACATTTAGTTAGTTATTTGGTCCTCGTAGTGAATCTCTAACTAGTCAATGAATCATCAAGAACAAACAAATAAATCATGATAAACATCCTGATGAATCAAAAACCAGGACTCACAAACTGAGTAAGCTGCCCGACGATGGAGATCCCTGGGCGCCGAATAACCTACTAACTCCGGAGCAAAAGAAAAACACCAGTTGGATCCCGGTGGGCCAAGCAACAGACAAGAAGCTCCGGCTGTTTACAGAAAACTGTTTACAGAAAATCCCTTTTCCAAAATGGGTTGACCAGAACTTTTGTATTTGTATATTGATTTTCAATATTTTTGCAGCACAGTTTGCATAATAATAATAATAATAATAATAATAATAATAATAATAATAATAATAATAATAATAATAAAATCTAATTGTGCGGATAAAATATTTCATCTACATTAAAACAGTGGTAAAATATTTGTGAAAAAACATTTTCAGACACTAAAAACACTTTTTGTATTAAGTTTCATAATTACAGATAGAAAACATTCAAATTTTAAAAAAGTATGATTCCACCTTTAGTGCAACAAAATATTATTCAATCTTTTTTGTTTGAGGGAGACACAGCCCATGTAAAATTAATTTATCTATTTTGATAAAAAGGACATAATGGGTTTAATGACAATATATGGTGGAAAATGCACAAAGCAACAGATGGAGGCCCTTGGATTGCGAAACAATGGCTACGATAAATCGTTTTATTTTCTCAGCATGTCGTTTTGAAAGATCTTATCTTAGTAAGGCCATTTCACAACGCCGAGAAACTTAATGAATCTATAGTATATAAAACATTGTCATATAGGTGTATAAATTATATTAAAAATATCCATGTACAATATGGCTTTACCTTGGAAAAATTGTGTTTTATGGTATATGATAAATAAACTGAAAAGCCTTGCAACGTTTACATATGCTTGAACTATCCTCCTTCTTTTCTACAAGTTTAATATCCTTTCATCGCATGGCATTCCATTTGAACAAAACAATAAATTGCGTTCTATTTTAATTGTATAGTGGTGTTTTAAGGACATTGTATTGGTGGAAAATGAACAAAACAGCAGGTGGAGAACCCTGGATCGCGAGACAATGGCTACGACAAATCGTTTTATTTCCTCAGCATGTCGTTTTGAAAGAGCTTATCGTAGAAAGGGCATCTCACAACACCGAGATATATTGACAGCTTAGTGAATGTATAAAAACACAAAAGATGCATAGCTGTATTGATTTTATTAAAAATAGCCATTAACGATATGGCTTCAATTTGGAAAAAATGTGCGTGCTTTTTGTTAAATAAAGTAAAATGCTTTGCGACGTTTATGTGTGCTTGGTTTATTATCCTTCTTATTTACAAGTTCAGTATATTTTCATCTCTTTTGACACAAACTACTTTGAGCTATGGCGACGGAGGTACGGACTATCGAGGAGTCGCAGGACAAACATTAAATCGTTCTACTTTATCGACATACACACCGTACCAATATAAGGCAGAAACTATCCGTCCTCCAGACATCAAGCAGGTTGGTTTGGAAGAAGATTCAAAAGACGCCGTTTACGGAAAATACAATGGGTTTGCTTCTTTCAAAACTACGAAGCGTCCCTCTATTTCGCAAAAATCCAACGAGTCTTCCAGATTGAAGAATGATATAACACGTAATCAATTAACGACGGCGAATAATTCGGAAGCTTCGGAACACTCAGACCTTATACTGAGTGCATATATGAGAAGTGGCTCGACCATAATTGGAAAACTGTTCGGGCATCGATTGGACACGTTTTATCTATTTGAACCATTATGGAGGATTGCCAAGTTTCAGTTTTACAAAGGTAACAACTCTCTTTGTCATTACTATCGTCCATACTGCGTAAACATTTCAAATATCAATCAAGGAGAAAGTATATCATCGAATGCCGTTTTTAATTTCCTGCAGAGCTTTTTGGACTGCAAATTTTACAAATTTTCTGGTTACTTATTCGATAGAAACTTCAAAGAATTTTCGACCCAGAAACACGATTGGAATTTTCATAAAGGATACGGCTGGAAGAACTATTTGTCTTGTGCGCAAAAGAACAATGTAACTTTCCTCAGCTGCCTACGTGCCACCCAGTCAACGTGTACGTCTGCTTATCACAGAGTCATTAAGCTTCTTAGAATGACGATTGATAATCTCGATATTTTGCTAGAACATAATAGGAAGCTGAAGATAATACATTTATTTCGTGACCCACGAGGAATCCTAAATTCACACCTTAAGACATCTTGGTTTGGTCGAAATGATAAAACAATGCCAGAATTTGTCAGAAATGATAGTAAGGTCATGTGTGAGAGAATGATGATTGATCTAAAATCGGGTAAAATTCTCCAAGCAAAGTTTCCTGGACGAGTTAAATTCATACAGTATGAAGATCTGGGAAACATTCTCCAGAACAGAATGCATGTGCTAAATGACTTTGCAGGATTTGAATTATCTAAGGAACAATCTGAATTGATAAATGGCTCCATGGACACGGGGCAATACACTGACCAGAGAGGTTTCCATCCATACAGCTACAGAAACAGTTTATCATGGGACAATGTTAGAATTTGTGACAGTGAATGCTCTGACCTACTTACACAGCTAGGCTATACACTGTACGATAATGAGGTCCATTTGCGTAACATGTCTCAACCAGCAGCTGTCGACCCTTTGCCATTTGCAGTTTAAGTGCAAAAACATAAGCACGAACTATCTCTGAATAAGGCAGTCAAGTATCAACGACCTTCCAGTAAATTATACATTTTGAAAGGATTTAAAGGGTTTCGATAGTAAAATATAAGACATCTATATCTGTGAGACAACTGTACCGAGCTCAAAAAACAAAAGCTATCGTTATTTGGTTCTTTTGAAATGTGTATGATTTAATATAGAATTAGTCTACATATAGTGTGATGTAATCATATGGTAGAAGAAATTTGCATATACCATCAAAAGAAGATGTAAAAAGGATGGAAAAATGAAAATTCATTGAAATTGCTTGCTTTGTTCTTTTATATTTAAAACATATTGAACACAGATGTTTTCAATTCTATAATTAGAAGGCCTCATCGGACTCAGATCCAGCCGGCATTAAAAGGGAAATAATAAATTTTACAACTACAATGTATAGTAACTAATTGTCGGTACGATATGATAGCGATGTACGGCAAGTGGTGGTTTGGGTCTTGTATCTCATCTAATATTTATCAAAATTTAATGATTTTGGTATCAGCATATTGGCAATTTTCAACTCAAAACATCCATACATCATATGCTTTATAAAATTATTTCTAAAAATATTTTATTAGGTTCGATTTTACGCCGAGATATGCATCTTTGTAAGAGGTGGGTGTAGGAAAATGCGTATAGCAGCTTAAAAAGCGTGGGAAAAAACAATCAATTTATACATACATGTACGTACCAGACAAATATGATCAACAATTGTATTTTGCCCAAGAATGCATATATTCATTTTTACCTTTCAATTTTGTTATTTGGCAAGTAGATCTATTCCGTGAAAAATGAAATTGAAAATATTGCAAAAAGTCTATTTTTCTAACTTTTGAAAATGGATAAATTTTTAAAAAGCAAAGAAAGCTTACAAATCTTTTGTTTTTTGGCTAGCTTTCCACTTATGTTTTAAGCTGTCTTAAATTTATAGGGTTATTGACCAATAAAAATTGGTATCGAGACACATTGATATCTGACAACGATTTACTGCGATCCTGTAAACACATGCTACAATTTAGAATGTCATTTACTTTTTTCCTTTTGACAACAATTTATTTCCTATAGCGCTTTCACTTATAACAGCTCTTCAGCAGGAAGGCACATGTACGCCATATAATATGGCGACGTACATGTGTCTTCCTGCTGAAGAGCTGTTATAAGTGAAAGCGCTACAGGAAATGAATTGTTGCAGCTGTAACTTTCTTTCTTTTTTCTATCAACATCGACACAAGGACTTGTTTGTATATTTGTAACAAAAACAGTTAAACCAGTAGAATATAGTGACAATTACAAGTTTATACGGCAATTTCGGACTTCTGATTTTTCTCTATATATAAATATGAGCCTGTGCAAGAGAAAACCAACAGTTTGGGTTCAGACCAGGTCCGACGCAAACCGGGCAGTACAGTCACAGAAGCAGACTAGAAGCTTGAAATTTCGGATGTAAGAAGAAGAGGGATTGTACTATCCGTGTAGCGAAAACAAAGGCGCTGATCAGCTTCGCAGTGGCTCATATATATATATATATATATATATATATATATATATATATATATATATATATATATATATATATATATATATATATATATATATATATATATATATATATATATATATATATATATGAAGAGCTGTAAAGTGAAAGCGCTACAGGACTGAAATAAATTGTTGCTGTTACTTCATTTCATTCTTTCTTCCTATATATATATTGACGAAAGGGTATTTTGTTTAAAGAATACATGTCCATTTGATGGATCCTAGTTTGGAACAGCGATAGTAGCTGGATTCTTGTGATTTGTACATACACGCACAGCTCGCAAGAATTCAGTTGAAAATTATCGCACTCAAGTTAACGTAATAACAACGGCGGGAAACGCCTTTACGTAATGTGCTATTATACGGCAAAACATTTAGCGGAAGACGTAAACGTAACGTTTGTTTTGTGTGGTTTCTACATTACGTTTAAACGTCATCATTTCTTGTTATGTCTGAAGATCAGCCATGAAGCTGTGAAAGCGCTTACAGAACAAAGGAAAAATACAATAAAAGATTTTCTATTTATTTCTCTTATATATATATGTATATATATTTATATATATATATATATATATATATATATATAATTGAACACTTTATATCAGTATATCAGTTATTATATGCTTAAAACTGATTAGTATAAATAAACATTATATCGATGTGAGTGTTATAACAATTCACAATTTCGATTCATAAACATTTGTTCGAGGAATTATTTGCTAAAGCTGCTTTCTTCAACGTCATTAAGAAGTAATACTGCGTTTACTATATGTTCCCGGCGGTCACGGCAGCCACGTTTCAGACAACCGTGAGCAAAACGGGGTAACCGTGAGGCAACGCAGGGGAACGGGATAGACAAACGTAGCACGCCGGGATAACCGTGGACACCGTGACAAATTTTTTGACAGTTTAAAAATCTGCCACGGCAGTCACGGCGGAAATGAGAAACGTAATGGGCCGTGATAAAACGGGCTGCACGTAACACACCGTGACAGAACGTAACAGTAAGTAGCGAAACGTGGAGGCGGTCCGTAGTGCAACGGGAAGCTAGTGAATAGCCTGGCAAGCTACGGATCTTCCACGTTCTGTTGCGTTTGATCACGGTCGTCTCACGTCTCGTCCCGTTTCCTACGGAATACTCAACACGTTTTTTTGCGTTAAGTTACGGTGCGTTACGGTCTTTGACGGTGTTCACCCCGTTCTACTACGTATGTCACGTTCTGTTACGGTTATCACGGCGCGTGAAGTTTATAGATATAAAATTGCATATCATAGGGACAAGTTCCTTCATATTGGAGCAGTCAGTATAGTAAACAATACAGACCATACGCTGCACTATGCAATTGAAGAAGAAGAATCAGTGACGTTCTTAGGGGTTTTATGCCTCGTTTTCAAAATACCATAACAATGTATCAAAGGTTCTGGTGGTGGTATTTTATGATTAGGGCAAAAGCCCAATGTATTCTGAACCTATAACTATTAAAAGTTTTGACTATTTCCTCCATATAGTGTAAAAAAGGCGATTTTAGCGGGGGTGGGGGTCAAAATTTTATATGTGAGAAAATTTTAATTTTTCGCTTTTCCTTGCTTGTAGTCCTTTAATTCCACTACTGTATCATATTTTGTGCATGCAACACTGTGTAAAGTGTGATAAACATGCATAATGCCACTGAAATAAAATTGAAATATTACAACGTCAACATTTTGGGTACAAACCTTTAGCAGTTACCTGTATAATATTATTGTCTAAGTACTACTGTACCAAACATTATACAAGGCACTGTTAACTGATAAGAAAACCTGCTATTTCTTATATGCAAAACCTTATACCCAGATCAGCGATGACCAGCCAGCTACTCAGAATTGCGTCTACTCATTAATTAACAAAACTTCAATCCATCTTCAATGTCTTGCACAGCTTGATTAGAGTTCGATCTTAACCAAAAACATTTTCTCCAGACACGGCCCATTGTGACAAAACTTGGTCACACTGAGCAACCTTGCATGAATATTTACTGTATAAACCTGTTACAACACGGCCTTCAATGTATTTATTTTTCTGATTCACTTTAATGTCCCTTTCAATATTATTTCAGCTCATGTGAGATTGACCAATCAGTAGGTGGACGAAAACATGAGAACCCAGAGAAAACCAGAGGACCAATGGTCCTGTAAACGCTCACCTGAGACCTGAGATTTATACCACTAGAATGGTAATATACAAGTATATAACCCCAGAGCAACCTCTGGAGGCAATTTCTTTTTTTAAATCATAAAGATTCAGTCCATATGCCAATTTACTGCAAACTTGCCCTAACAATTTTCCCCATTCAAATGCGTGGGCAACCTAAGTTGACCTTGCTGTAAAAAGGTCAAGGTCATCCCAGGGTCATGATTTATACACACTTTGTAGAGCTCCATTGCCTGATGCTTCATGCCAAGTCGCAAAATCATAGGCCTTCTGGTTCTGGAGAAGAAGATTTTAAAGGTTTTTGCTATTTATAGCCATGGCGGCCATCTTGGTCATGTGACCTGGACTGTTTATACAAACTTTCGTTCCCCCTTCCTCAGGATGCTCCATATGAAGTTTGGCTTTGATTGGCCTAACGGTTTCAGAGGAGAAGATCTTTGAAATCATGGACGGACGGACGACGGACAACAGAGCATGGGTATACTATAAGTTCACCTGTGAGCCTTCAGCTCAGGTGAGCTAAAACTCCAGGCACACCCGCAAACAGAACTTGGCTTGTCTTACATGTGTCTCGTTTCAGTATAATGGTTGTGTCGAAGTGATTATAATCATAAAAGTTATTTTTGATTCGATTAGATTATGGCCGAGCATCCTTTAATAGGAACAGTTTTTCAGTCATTTTGGGATTGAGTCATGTATTACTTCCTGTACCCAGTACTCTGGGGGGGGGGGTTAGTGTGTCTCGGGCACAGCATGGCTCCCCACGATTGAATCAAACGCAGGGCCTCTATTTAGAATCACTTTCATTAAAGAACTGAATGCCTAACTTCTTGTTTTGATGCCTAACGTGATATAATAAGCAAATAGTTTTATGAGAATGAATGGAAAATTGTGTAAACACCCTTAAAGTTGGTGATTTGAAACTTTACGTCACTGTATTGTACCAATGACAAAGACATTTTAAGTTTCAATGGTACTGACTAATACCAAGACAGTGGTGGCATCTTACCGACCTGACTGAAAAGTTGTTGATTTGGAAGTTAATACATTAAAAAAATAGGAAAACAGTCCACCAATGTTACTGTTTGTGGTGCAAGAGGTTATTGGCCGTGTAAACAAGTGGACAATATTAGTATAGAATGATTACAAAAGTTTGTTCCACAGAATGTACAGTACCCTCATTTTCTGGGGAATGGAACATAAAAAGTGGTTATAAATCAAGCAGATTTGGGTTAATTTTGGAAACAAATGTATATATCCATTTTTTGTACTTTATATATGGCATACATCTTAACTGCTGTTTTGTTTTCTTTTTAATTTTAAGTTAAAGACAATTTCACATACTTGGGCTCTAGTACTGAGATAACATTTTGGGCTGTAGGGTACTGTCCCCCCCCCCCCGAGTCCCAGAACGCCATTCACATATATCATGTATAATATGACAATTCATTCATATGCAAAGGGATTTCTTGGGACTCGGGGGGGAACAATGTTAAATAAATACTTTTCTATTTTTCTATATGTTTAATACAAAATATGCCCATTTTAACCCATAAATAAAGCAGTACTTCTTTTGAAACAAGAACCTGACTCCAATATCATAAACTATGGACTACCAGCAAACATGTATACAAAAACAGAAGCATTTGACCAACATTTATTTTTATCAAAATCTGAGGCAGCTATGCATTATGGCCCCCATTACCACCTTCAGAGGTCCTTACAATACCGAACTTTCTTAATCAACTCTGCAGTCGTTTGTTGAGGAGCGCGATTGTTATTATTTCAAAGGACTTATTCGTATACAAAAAGAAAATAAAATGTGCTTTATATTGTATGGTGTCTACGTTTCGTCCGTAGCTGACCTTGACAGACCGAAAAAACGTGTTACGCCTTGGTCAAACCGCAACTGACCGCAACAGAACGTAACATGCCGTAATAGAACGTGCTAATAAACGTGATAGATCGGGGATAACCGTAACGTACCTTAGCGCCTCCGTGACACACCGGCTTATCACTACCACGGCGTGTTACGGATATCGTAATAAAACGTAAGAAAACGTAACAAAACGTAATAGATCTTGAAAATCAGAGAAATGTATAACCAAAACTCCACGGCACGCTACGTTTCTAGCAAACAGGGCTGCCGGGGCCGCCGGGAACATAGTGTAAACGCAGTATAACTTTGGTTTGAAAAAAAAATAACAGTGGCTACAAGGAAAGGATTTTGTTAAAGCAAACGAAGCTCACCAAAACATGCGTCTAACGTGCGAGACGATCCACTAGCGGCATATTTTGGTCGAGTTGTCGACACACTTGTACGTTTTGGCATATTGTAACAGTTGATTGTCTGTACACTTATTGGTCTACAATGATTTATTTAACAAAGAAATAGCACTTCAATTTGCGTTGTGAAAAAAGAAAAATATAAAAAAAATCTGAAGTATAAGGATGAAAATATCGGTGGTGTGAATGCAAAGCACACAATTATAGATTGTGGGATGTTTTCGACTTCAAATTTGATAAAAAAAAATATTCTCCTAGAGTATGCAACAAAGTTGTTCGCGAGATTGCATTCGGGGATGCCACATTGGCGTGTTAGTAGGGAGAGCGCTGGACTACCTTTTGAAGAAAAAAAAAATCGACACGCTGACAATATTGGACATACATATATACATGTAAGGCTTACTTTGCTGTCTCGAACTTACGCAAAACATGATAGTAGCGTAAAGCGGGTGCATTTTCGTGTACCTGAGGTGTAACCGAGACGAAACCGACTGAAACGACTTAAGGTAAATCAAAATGGCCGCCTTGGTTCATAGAAAAGTGAAATACAAAAAATTAAAACAAATGAACGAGACCCTAAAAAGAGTCCTTTCATACATTTCTATGGTCCAAAAACATCAAACACCTGAACCTTATGCCTTGATACAATGAAAATTACTGAAAAGATCACGAATCTGAAAATGAAAATTTGAAAATGCTTGAAATAACCCAGATTTTCCATGTTGATTTTACAAAGTTGTGGTCGTTTGTATGAATAGACAATCATGTTTCCAGTTACCTTACACTATGAAGGAGTGCCGCCCACTCTTTTCGTTACGTTATTTGCCCTGTAACCAATTCTAAGATTTTGCGGTTGATGTCCACATGGTCAATGCGCCGCCATTTTCACATTTTTGACCAAAAAATTGTTGTGAAATGGGCTAAATAAAATGCCCAAATTTTAAGTAGTTGCTGCAGATCGTCGAGTAACAGGTATCGAAAAAAATGCATGATACTCAGTTGTTAAAAACAATGTACCTCGATTACCTGTATTTTGCGTAATAACGCTACATGTTTACTTTTAATTCATTGTTTATGTTTTTTTTGTCCACCAACACGGAAATGAAAAATCTTTGAGACTGTTTACAGAAAATTAATCCGCGCAAAGTCTTGTTTGCAATAAATATGCGCTAAATTTTAGACTTGTTTGCTTTATTTAACTCAGTGATTTATTTCTGATAAATCGCTAACAAAATTTTTCGTATAGCTCCAACTTCTTTGAATTTTATTAGAACTTTTTTCTCTGTTTAATTGACACATTTTCGCGCCAGTGGTAATTAGGTTATTGGTACCCGGCTTCTTCAAATCCAACGGAGATTTCTGCATGCAAATGAAACACAGTCTAAAACGGAAATAATAAAAAAAATATGGCTGACTTCTAAGAAGACGACGACTCTTTGTTTATTTTTTTGTAAAATTGGTAAGTTTGAACCATACTGCTCTTCCCGAATAAACGATAAGATGTATGCACATACCTCGTGATTCGTATTTTGTAAAATATTGATTGATTCATGGTCTAGATCATCTGCAGTCTTTGTAAATACAACGTATAAACAGTGATTACAGCGTTTTGTCACGTGATGCGTTGATAAGCAGAATTTTTTACATTTTTGACCCTCTTTTTTTCATTTATACATTTTTATATTTGAATAAATCTCTCAAAAAATTTCTAAATATACTGCTTGGCCCTATTGAAGAAAACATTTTTACATTTTGTTGTTGTTGTTGTTGAAGATGTATGGTGGCCAAAATATGCCTTTCTGGGTATAGTTAATAAAGGTAAAAGGTATTTATCAATGGATCATATAAGACAAATCCTTCTTTTCATTATTATTAATCGATAGCCCCCCCCCCCCCCAAATGTTTAGGGACTCGATATATGACTTTGAGTCTGTGTGGTGGTCCTTTTTATTTATAAGAAATGGTTAAATTGAATCCGGGTCAACTCGGCCTTATATATAAGTAGATATAGTTATGGTTAAAGCAAATGGACTAGATATGAGGCAATGCTTATAATATTATTCTCGTTTTAACCAGTTATTTTTACACATCTCTTCCATAATATACATGTACATGATAATTAAAATATGTTAATCATACCATTGAATACATGTAAGACTACCGCTGCAATTAGTAACCACACTTTCCTTAGCTGCGGTACTGTTTTAGGTGTGAACACCACACTTTACTATAATACACAGATAAGACAATGCCTCAAAACTGATTAACTTGCATGCTCGTCGTTTACATCCTATGAGCCGTTTTGGCTTTGCTCAATAAGGAGATTGTTAACAATGATCTGTTTGTAATACTAAAAATAATGGCATCCTATATTTTCTGTGTACGTATCTGGAATATATCAACCTAAAATCATTATTCATATCTAAAAGTATCATGCACTTATAAAATACCCCTCCTGTAATAGGAAAAATACGAGGCCGAGTTGACCCGGCCGAGTTGACTCGAGGCCGAGTTGAATCACGGGCCGAGTTGGTATCAGGCCGAGTTGACCCGCTTCCATTAAATTTGACAATCCTTTTTGTGTCCGTGCCTCCTGGGGTGTGACACACTGGGCTGGATTTCTACAGTGTTGGATCAGAATAGTTTACATGTGCTCAGAAAGCAAAAGTAGATCAGAGACGACAATATCAAATATATTTATATAAGCGGTGGCAGTACAGAGTGAAATTGCAAATATATAGATAGTTGTAATAATTGACATGAAGATACATTTTACATATATTGACATTATTTAGTCTACAGTGGAAAGAAAAACGGAAACAAATGAGAGATTGGGATGTGCCACCCATTCTATGATATTTTGAAATTTGATCAAATACTTTGAGATTAATTTATTGGTAAGATATGAGAAAGTCGCTTATCATATAGCAGAACATAAATCAGAAATTTGTCATCTGTACTGTAATTCTTTACCAGTGTCATGTTTAAAAAGAATCCACGGGCCTTCCCCCCCCCCAAAAAAAAAATACAGAATTCTGATGGGTCAGTTCTCCACAAGCCCTGACTCCCGGCAAATTCAGTGACTACAGCAGAAGGACAAGATGGCTACTTTTTGGGACAAACCTAAAATTTTATTGTTGAAAAATGCAAGAAAATCCTACAAAGAAAATCCTACAATTTTGTGTTTGTTAAAAAAAGCGTGTACTTAGAATGCACACTTTCCACGGAATGAGCAACATTCGTGTAATACAATCAACATTTTACGAAAGGCAGTCATCTTGTTTTTTTTATTGGAGCAGTAAATAAATGAGTACAATTATATTTAGAATCACAAATCAGTCAAGGCCATTCATCTGATCATTATGCTGACATCATGACATGTTTTATATGAGTCAGATCATTGGAAAATCTGTGGATGGTTTACAAAATGTGTCCTAGATAAAAAATCTGGTTGTGGTGAAAAAGGTCCCGGGTCGTTTCGCCCTTGAGTTGTTTCGCCCCTGAGTCGTTTCGCCCGTGAGTCGTTTCGCCCTGGGTCGTTTCGCCCGGGGTCGTTTCGCCCGTGAGTCGTTTCGCCCCTATTTGGTGAGTCGTTTCGCCCTTATTTTTCTAACATGCCCAAATGTACGATCTGATGTATTATTTGTTATTTATAACTTAATGATATGTCTTGGGCTGATCCTTCATAACTATCTTTGGGGTATATATACTAAAGGACTTTGAAAACGCCTCACTATAAATTGGTTGCGATGATGATTATTTCTTTTAGAATACAGGATAACTCGGCAAAAATAATTTTAAACAGAAAATACAATTAGCCTGTAAAATGAAACGAAATGTGTGTAAAATGTGTGTAAAATAACTTTTGCGCTGTAATCGTATACATGTCTGTGTGTTTTGACCACTTTATGCTTGAAAGTAATTTTTTTATTTTTATTTATCTTTTTTAATTTTCTTGTGCGTAAGGTTGCACGCATATGCATCGGAGTCATGTTTTATTCTTTTACCATTTAACAATTCAAGAATGTCGACCATCGGTCACCGCCAAAGACAAAGCATTCAAACATCGCCTTTAATTGACAAACACGATTATTGTCACCTTACGTGTGATTAAAGGCGTAAACATATTAATGGATTATCGCATTAATCAATTAACTTGGACAAATATCACACTTCTGTTAATTATTTGATTAGTTTAGCTGACTGTCGAAATACCGCATCTATCTATCTATCTATCTATCTATCTATCTATCTATCTATCTATCTATCTATCTATCTATCTATCTATCTATCTATCTATCTATCTATCTATCTATCTATCTATCTATCTATCTATCTTCCTTCCTTCCTTCCTTCCTTCCTTCCTTCTTTCCTTCTTACTTTCCTTCCTTTATCTTTTTACAACATTAAAAGCCACAGGTGCAGAAGCGCTAAAATGTTTAAATAGATATTATATTAACAAGATACGTCAAGATACTCATTTTAACCAAACCTACCTACCTACCTACCTACCTACCTACCTACCTATCAGCATCAATATCATCGACAATAGCAATATCAACAACAATGGCTACAATAATAATAATAATAATAATAATAATAATAATAATAATAATAATAATGGGCGAAACAACTCACGGGCGAAACAACTCACGGGCGAAACGACCCACCTAATAAGGGCGAAACGACTCACCCATAAAACCAGGGCGAAACGACTCAGGGCGAAACGACCCGGCGAAACGACCCACGGGCGAAACGACCCGGATTCGTGAAAAAGCCAAGCCCAGTTCTACCGGGTTGTTCCAAAAACATCGTAATAGTTGCAATCTAGCGGGCTGGTTCCTACGAGTTGGTAGTAGTTCCAAAAACATATTTTTTTCAGAAACAATGCCTTACTGATTTATGTTGATGATTAATATGGAGAGATGCCGAGATTAGCATCAAAATTTTGTTGGTTTATCTGATCCAACATGCAATTATCTGTCGGCAACTGATCATCCAAAAATATTTTATGGCGAAGCGGACTTGATCCATATTTCTAAACGCACATGATTGATATCCTAATGTGACATAATGCAACAGCCATTTGTAACCCCCCCCCCCCCAAATACACAACCCCCCCCCCCCCCAGGAGAGGGCAGTGGATCAGATCGGGGATGGGTTTTTGACCAATGTTTTGTCACGGCAGTGAGGAAGTTATCCGGGGTTTGCTTATTATCGCACCTGCTTATAGCAGGGTGCAATATAGGAGTCCAAACTTCCGTTCGTTCGTTCGTCCGTCACATTTACGTCGAAGTTTGACATTTACGTCAGAGTTTTTGTTTTCCCTGCATTAGTGGTAGGTGTGATTGTGAAACCTTGCATAGTTATTTTCCTTGACATACATGTACCATTCAAGCACACACCTTGACCCAGTGCCCTTGACCTATATTTCACAGTCCATTGACTTCGTTAATTTTTTTGTCGAAGTTACGTCGAAGTTTGGATTTCTCTGCATCAGTGATAGCCATGAGTGTGAAACCTTGCACAGTAGTTGTCCTTGACATACCCGTCAAGCACGCACCTTGACCCAGTGCCCTTGACCTATATTTCATGGTCCATTGACTTTGTTTATTTCTATGTCTACGTTTGGTTTTCTCTGCACCTGTGATAACTGCTAGTGTAAAACCTTGCATAATACAATGTAATTATCATTTTTGTACCCTTCAGGCTTGCACCTTGACCTGTTGCCCTTGACCTATATTTCATGGTCCATTGACTATTAATTTTACTTCAAACTTTGATTTTCTCTGCACCTAAGGTAGTTGAAAATGTGAAACCTTGCATAGTAATTGTCCCTGACATACACTTTAATCCTTGACCTGGTACCCTTTACCTATATTTCATGTGATAAATTATTTGGCCCGATGCATGTGCGATATCGACATCCGTGGCGTTCTTGTTTATGCCATTTGTCCCTTCAGTGTGTCATGATATGCTTTTGATTTTAATGGGCACTAAATTTGTGCCATACTTACTCATTATGCAGTCAAATTTCTGACAGGGCAGAAAGATGCTATACCGCACATCATGTGTTCAATAATTTGATTCCTAATCTTCTAAAAAGGTCAAATAGACAAAAACCTACAACAAACCATTAAACTATGTGTATTAGATTGATGCCAGAATGATAATGACTTGCTGTAGCTTGTTTCCCAATAGATCTGGCTTCAAATCACTTCTTGCGGAGCATGTGGCATAGTAGTAGAGCATCAGACTCCAAACAGAGAGGCCCTGGTTTTGATTTCTGCTGGCAGCACTGTGTTGTGTCCTTCAGCAAGACACATTGTCTCCCAAGAGTATTGGTTAATAACCAAGAAGCAGCTTCTTGATAATCAGTTGAAAATATAGTGTAATTTGGTGATAACGGACTTTTTCTTTTATCTCTCTCTCTCTCTCTCTCTCTCTCTCTCTCTCTCTCTCTCTAAATATATATATACGAGTATTTATATATTATAAAATCAGATATATTTGATATTTTCAGTATCAAGATCAGAAGTTGACCCCAGACAACATTGTTAGTCACCCTGCCACCAGGAAAGTAGGTTACCAGAAGAAAAAAACAGTAAGTAACCTCAACCTCTTTATAACACTTTTGCTGGGGTCCAAGCCAATTTCCGTGTTAGCTATCCAATCCGTGTTATAACGAGAGTAAAATATATAGTCATATGGCAAAAATAGTCCAATTGGGGTCCAACAATGATCAGTGTTATATCCAAAACCGTGTTGTAACGAAGTGTATTATAAAGAGGTCCAGGTGTATGAAGCATAACTGAAAAAGAAATTATTACATGTATATGTAGTCACGTCCAAGACAGATAAGACACACTCTGCTCATTAATCGATGATGTGTTTTATCAATCTAGGAAATGATTTTGTTGTGTGTTATGGCTTAGGGACTTGTCACACATAAGCAAAAATTCCATAACCTAGACTTGCACAGACTTGCGTTTTATTATGAAAATAAAATGGTATGTTTGATTCATTGCTTTAGAAGATGCCAACATGGCCATAGTTGTTGACTAGTCAATAAAGCAGTAAATCAAACGACTGTCTGCATTGATAGATTTTCGATTATGTGTGACAAGGTCTTTAGATTTAAAAGAAATGATCATTAAACGAGAAAAGAATTGCAAAGTTTATGCTTTTAAATCAAAACTGTAATTATTTGAAAACTTATGTGATCAGATGAACAGAAACGGGTGTTATGTAGCTTTAACTGATCATGTCGTCTTATTTTTGCAATACAAGAATTTGTTAATCCTTTATAATCCTGCTAATAAAATCTATTTGCATTATAAAAGTAATGATAATGTATTAATTTTGTTTTATTTAAGGGCTTGAATACAAGTAAACTAGCCACCCAAGTTGTTGAACCAGACATTCAAGGTGTTAAAGCAGCCACACATGTTGATAAAGGAGCCACTCTAGTTAATAAACCAGTGACCCAAGTCAGCAAAATAGCAACTCAAGTCAGTGAACCAGCAACCCATGTAGGGAAATCAGCCACCCAAGTCGACAAACCATTGACCCATACTGATACCCCAGAGACCCAAATCAGCCAACCAACGACATATATCAACGTACCGGTGGCCCAAATTAGCAAACCAGGAAGCCAGATCAGCACACCAGAGACCCAAATAAGCAAACCAGTGCCTCAACTCTGCAAAACAGCGACCCAAGTGATTGGTACAGAAAAAGGTAACCACCTTATTCAAGTATAAATAAAAGTGCATTGACATTACATAATTTACAATATATAAACAATTTCTTAATATAAAATTTATGATGTTACCTTCAAACCCTAAAAGTACAGTCTTTTGCGTGCCATCGTATTTTATAACATTTATTGGTTCCTTATGAACACATGGACAATTTTGTTGGATTCAAAGTAATACAGTAATCCATTGAAACTGCTTCATAAATAATCCCTACATATGTAAACTTAGCTATATTTTTTTATTTTGCCAGGAAATGTTGATATAAAAAAATGAAGTTAGCATTTTTCTGTCACAAAATTTGTTCAGTTGTTTGTTACCAAATTTTTTCCAAGTGGCTGAAATTATTTCCAATTAACCTGAAACATTCCCAATTAAAAAGGTAAACTTAACTAAACTTAACTATTTTGGCTAAAAATTGCAATATTTTTTCCCAAAATTATTATTATTATTATTATTATTATTTATTTTTTTTGGTTTTTGTTTTTTTAAATCATGCTTTTTTTCAGACTTTATTGGTACCAAAACTTCCCCAAAAGTTCAGAAAAAGCCATGATTCTATTTGATTTTGTATTTTCAGATAGAACCTGTGGAACATTTCATAGGTAAGGATCATAAACCATTGACATTCTAAACATTTTTAAGTGTCTAACAAGAAGAATATTTAGGGAGGAAGTGGAAAGTGTAGGTATTATTTTCAGAAATGAGCCGCATCATGAGAAAACAAACAATGTGGTTTCCGAACAGGTCTGACATAAACTGATCTGCATAAGCACAGAAGATGGCAAGAGGCTTCAACTTTTGGATTTAGAAAGAAGAGGAATTGTACTATCTGTGTAGCCAAAACAAAGGCACTGATCAGCTTCGCAGCATCTGTGATGCTGATCTGCGCCTTTATTTTTGCATATGCAAAATGATGGTTTCTTGATGCCACTGCTGAAATAATTTAAATGCTCAGTAGATTAGAAAAATGACTGTTTCTTCACCTTTTGAAGAATGATCAGAACATTTTAAGTATGATTAGAACATTGAAAACGTCTGTTGATAATAATTTATGCCTATTTCTTAATTTAGATCACGGCGGCGAACAAAAGTAAAGTTTGTTGGAAGATGCATAACGCACCTTTGGAAAGGAGGTGTATGTGACAAGGAAACCAAATGGTACACTGGGTCGGTATTATCCGTAATTCGAGGAAACGATGGCGATCCAGATGCACTGTATGAAGTGAAATATGATGATGATGATGTTATTTATGAGATTGACAACCTGGCTGGAGATCTTCAAAATTCTCAGTTGAGGTTTATTGATATTTAAGGTAAATTAAAATTTCTTGATTTTATCACATAAATGAGCCACCTCGTGGGAAAACCAACAATGTGGGTTCCGAACAGGTCGGACACAAACCGGGCTGTAGAAGCACAGAAAAGAGCTAGAAGCTTGAAATTTCGGATTTAAGAAGAAAAGGAATTGTACTATCCGAGTAGCAAAAACAAAGGCGCTGATCAGCTTCGCGGTTACCGCGAAGCTTATCTGCGCCTTTGTTTTCGCCTATGCAGATTGTTGGTTTTCCCATGGGGCGGCTCAAATGTTTGAAAAGATTAAGGCGCCAGACTGTATTTTTATTAACACACAGAGTTACTGGTTAACTACATGTATTTTGTTACATAAATGTATTATTATTTAATTTTATAATCATATGTTACAATAAAATGTGTCTTATTTATGACCAGATCCCTCCCAAACCAAGTTGTGCAAAGAAAAAAGATTATTATAGGTTTGAATTTTTGGCTGTGGGAATTAATGGGATAATGCTATATATGCTGCCAAAAATAAGGCATTGATCAGCTACATCTTACATGCATGTGCATGATAAAGCATTAATTGTCATGAACCAATAAGAAAAGTTGTGTCCAGTTTATGGCCATGCCCAAGACAGCTGGGCTAAAATTCACCAAAACTAACATATTACTTTAAGTACATTGTTCCCAATAATATCTGTATCAGAACTTTCAAACCAAGTTTTAGACTTTCGACACAAAAACACAGTACATTTTTTTTTTTTTTTTTCAAAAATAATGGTAAAGAAATGTGACAAATTATATGTTATGTATGAAAAGGAATCCTAATTAGTTATTCATATTTTCTTGGGTTTTCTGACCTTCATGGGATGATCTGACATTTCATTTATGTAAATATCACAAGCAGGTTTTCTCATGGCATGGCTAAAACTTCAAAGTTGTTTATGGTGTTTTATATGTTACAGATTAAATACTATGATGTAATACATCAGGTAGATGCAAGGATATGCATATTGATGTATCTATGCATATTGATGTATCTATGCTTTGTGAAAAAATCTTACAACCATCCTAATGACAACAAATATATAGACCCCCACCTGCCAGTGAAAGTACAAATGAGTGGAAAGAACATTGTAAACCAAAAAAAAAAGTAAGTTTTACATATAAATAGAATTCTTATGGTTGGATTGTGGCAAACATGTTATTTTTGGGATTTCTAAAAGGGCAATTTTGCATGCATGGTTTCATGAACAGCCAGTACATGCCTCTCTTTCCAAAAATCTGGAGTTCCACCCCGTCAGACATCTCAGAAATAACTCTTTGTATCTCAACGCCATTTCCTTTAGCATTGGATCTGTCCAGACATCAGTGAAGAATTAAAGAATGGTTGTTGAAACATGGATTTAAACAATATAATTCAGAACAATGATTACATGAATAATTCAATTTAATACTTATGACCAGCCAGCTTCATTTTTTTTTCTTTTAATTTGTATTGCATAAATAATAGGATGTAAATGATTATCTACATCTTTGTTATTCTTTTTTAAATGAGCTGCATCATGAGAAAACTGGCTTTTTGCACATGAGAAAACAAAGATGCAGATCAGCTGTGCAGTATGGCACAGCTGATCAGTGTCCATGTTTTGCTAAACAGATAGTACAATTCCTCTTCTACTTAAGTCTAAACTTTTAAGCTTCTAGAATTCTTTTGAGACTATAGGCTGGTTTATGTCAGACCTTTTTGGAAACACCATAGACCAGTTTTCTCACATCACGGCTCAAATGATGTATAGCTCTTTATATCTCTATAGGTGAAGGAGACTTTACAGCATAAACAGAACCATATAGAGATACAGTAAGGACTGAAGGAAACAAGTTGAACTTGGTGACCATACTCAGACATTGACATTTGCATAAAAAAATGGTTTATTCTATAATGCTTGCTTGAAAAATCTCAGGTGAGCAGTTCTTAATGTTTACTTGAAACATCTCAGGTGAGCGATTCTTGCCTTCTACACTGCCTCTTTTATGATACACCAGCTTATCTGACCATAATGATTTACAAATACTCATATGTACTTGATAGTACTGTTTTCACTATTTTATTATTATTTGCATGACAACTTTTGTACACCATACATTGAAGGAACTACTTTTTTTTTGTTTACATTGGTCATCCCATGTGGCCCAAAGAAGCCATTTTCTATACTGGCCAGGGCACAAAAATGACCTTTTGTAAAAAACTTTTAGTTGTTCATTTGATAATAACTTTATCATTATATTGGTGGTGGGCAATAGTGCTATACTGGAAATAGGTGTTTGATGTATTTTGACAAAAATATATGGATGTAGGCATGAGATAGGTTCCATGAAAATTTCCATTTTTTGGATTTTGATGCATTTTTTCTATTTTGAGTTTTTTTAACATTATTATAGCTATACACTTGCGTAATTATGTGCTTTCATTGAATGAGTCTTGAAAACGCCCTTAAAATCTTTAATTAGTGATAGACAGAAGACTTTTTCTTCACCCTACAGGAAAATTGAAAATCCAAGATGGCTGCCTTTGATTATCCTTAAGTCGAGACATTTTCCTGACCTTTGTCGTATCTGGCAGGTATCCGATGTGTAATCCTGGTGCGTTAGCACATTTTGCAGAGGGCGTGCTCGAAGTATGTGCGGTGTGTGCGCATTTAAAAAATCAGGAAAAGAATGTGTAACTAGCTTGTTAGGTTTTGTCCATTCTGTCGAAGACAGGATGGTTTAGTGTGAACAAAATTGCATATGAAAAGAAAGGTAAAGATAGTCAAGCCGAGGTAATGTCACTTGATGCAGTGATTTGTGCATCGATACTCTCTACCTACCGACCATTTTATGAACCTTGTATTGCGAAAACAAGGCGCTGATCAGCTAAGCAGTAACTGCACAGTTGATCAGCAGTTTTGTTTTCGCCTTTCAAAATTGCTGATGCTGATGCTGCCTGCCTAATTTTTCAAAGACGCAAACGGAGGACAGGACAAAGACGTAAAATGCTTTGGGTCCGACCATGGTTGGAGGCAGCTAGACGTTTTCAGCATGACCATTTTTACAGACTGATACCACAGCTGAGATAAGAGGATCCGTAGTTACTTCAAAGCAAACAAACAAATGACGGAGACGAAGACCTCGTTTCTGTTCTGCCTACAAGCCGTCAGCGCAGTACCAGAACACCGTGTAAACGCACTGCATACACCAAGGGCGCCGCACGCACAGTGAAAACGCTAGCGCGATGAATTGCAAGCAAGAAATCCGTAGGAACGCAGTAGAATGCAGTGTGAATTCCGTATCAATGCCTTGAACGCGATAAAGATGCTGCGAGGACGCTGTGAGGATACCATAACTGGCTTTTTTCACAAATAAAATCATTTTTGATGGAGTTCTCGCGGCGTTCTGGAAAATGCCGTGCCAACGCCGTGGAAACGCCATTCGGTCTGACAGGGCCCTAAAACCGCTGTGGCACCGGGACGGCGTTCTCGTGGCGCTCTTGCGGCGTTCTAGAAAAATGCAGACCGTCAATGTGATCGCGGTACAACGCCACCAACGCCGTTGCAACGCGATGGGAACTCCAACGATCACCGTTGGAACTCCTAGAACGCGAAGGGTCGGCGTTTGTTTTGGACATGCTCAATAAAAACGCGTTCACTGCGCTCGCATGGAGCTTTTACTCCATTCATGTGACACTTGTAAGGCGCTATCACGGCGTTCATTGCGCTCGCGTGGAGCTTTTACCGCGTCCAATACAAACACAAAAATAAATAAAACAAAAAAACAAAAAAAAAAAAGTAAAATAAAGATTTGCAAATTTTAAATATGACAAAAGTAAATGAAACACTACTCAAATGAGATATAACACTTTCTTTCACTACCACTACGTATGTCTATCGTAAAACAAGCTGGTTTACCACTTGCATATATACAGGCACAGCAGATAAAAATGGTTGCTGATGCTGCCCGCCCTATCCCCCTTCCTCTTTTGCCAGCTATGTTACCTTCTTGAAAGCAAACGTATCAATGACGAAAAAATTGTTTGTTTTCGCCTACCAGTCGTCAGCGCAGCGCCAGAACGTCATGGAAACGCGGTTACAAACGCCATAGAAACGCAATGCATACACCAAGAGCGCCGCGCAAGCACCGCAAAAACGCCTTGAGAGCTCCGTAGGAACGCGGTAGAAACGCCATGGACACGATGAGGACGATGCGAGGACTCGGTGAGGACGCCAAGGCTTGCTTTTTTCACATATAAAATATTTTTTTCCGTGGTGTTCTCGCGTCGCTCTGATATAGATATCTTAATTTTGAATTTTCGACCATAATATCTCTTTTGTCAGACCTTGACCCCATTGTTTTGCGTTGAGTGTAAGTTTAACGTTCAATCAATAACTATAATCAT
This sequence comes from Rugalucina vietnamica, assembly GCA_964017185.1. NCBI lineage: Eukaryota > Metazoa > Mollusca > Bivalvia > Lucinida > Lucinidae > Rugalucina > Rugalucina vietnamica. The sequence goes on along the minus strand of OZ024869.1, from coordinate 65,852,443 downwards.
GCGGAGACGGGATCTTAGTTTAAAGTTGTGACACTGTAGAAGCCAAGAATCAAGCCCGCAATCGATTTAACCACTTTGCCACTGAGCCATCTAAACTGTTTGGACGGAATGAACAATACGCTAACATGCCCATGAGAAACACAATTTCAATGGGCTTGAATTTGTACGTATCTTGTTTGATTTTGAATCATTCATTGTTTTAACTATCACGTCCCTGTCAACAATTATGTCAGAAGGGATTAAAAGCTTCCTTGGTTGTATCAGTACTCAGATTACTTCACTGTGGCATGTAGACATGTTTGCAGCAAGCATGGTTTGAAAACTCGTATAAGCGGTATGGCTCTGGTAGAAACCCCACAGTCAACAGTCATGTGACGACTGTCAGTTATCGTAATCGCACTATTCCTGGGCAAGCCTCCCAGAAACAGATTTCCAGAATTTAGTGCACATTTCTTTCACGGCTTTAAATAGACATCAACTGAATGAACGTACACGTATGTGCTTATACACAATAGGTCCCCTTCAGCATCCAAGGAGCATATAATCGAATTCACAACCATACTGTGCACCACGCTGACGGCATGTTAAACAGAATTTTCAGTGACGATATTGTAAAGTATATGTTAAGGCACATAATCTCATAATACATATACCCGTGTATAGCATAAAGAGGAGGGGGATCATTTCATTTGTTGGAAGAGCTTCTGTACGTATCTGTCGCAGCAACTCATTTAAATTGCAACTGAGAACAAATGCAACTGCGTATACATGTACATGCACATACAATTATGTGGTTCATTTTGAGTGCACGTCCACCGTACTAAAGCATTTTATCGGTCACGGCCACCTGAAAAAATGTGTTTTATTTCAGGATTTTCTCTTTTGTACTCGTTTCCATGGAACAATTCCAGTTCCCATGAGAGTTTTAACTGACTATATTTATTTTTGAATCGAATCGGGCAATATTTAGTGCATAAATATTCAAAGTATAGGGACACTTGAGAATCTGGCCGAAAAGGTGATGTGAAAACAGTGACGTAACTAAAATTTTAGCATCGAAAACTATTTTCCTAAAGTCTCCCCGTACATCATCCATAATGCAGATTATATTTTTATTAAGGTCCTTTGAGATCAGTTAAAATATTCAGAGTGTTCAAAACACTCAAGTATAGAAACATACTTCTAAGCAATGTTCAGATTATCTGACCCCATTTAGGAATGTGTCTTTGATTTAGACTGTTCGTGAAAATTTTCGAAATTGCAGTATAATAGTCTGGCTTTCGTTGCCGGCTTAAAAAGGGCTATTGATGAGAGTTCATTACCCGAAATTGCGCTATATAGATCATACTATCTCCATTTGAATGTTTTACAAAGGATCAGATCTTTATATTTTATTTCCTATCACATGTACACTGAAAGAAAGTTATAAGAGGTCACTTTTCTAACTCGTTTTTGTTTTCTAAGCCATGTTCAAAATTGCATGATTATCATGTTGCCTAAAGACGTGTCTGTCAAGTAAAAGTGCAAAAATCAATGATTTTCTAATAAAAATTGGTTAAAGAACAACATTTATTGAAATGAGGAACGGGTGTCAACAAACGGACCCTTCTGGCTTGGAAAACGTCAAACATTCGAATTTTTGCTACAGTAATTGGTAGATATTTTATGCATTTTTAAAAAAATCGCTATTTTTAAGATAGTTTAGAAAATTCAACAATGTGCCTCTTTAACATGCTAACCCCTGTTAAATTCGCTTGATGGGGCCTGGAAATGAGAGATGAGCTGTACTGGACGATTTTCGGGGACAAACAGGTCAATGCTGCCGCACACTTCCGGTCTCAATGCCAATTTTCAACGAAAAAATAACAAAATTTGTGGATGATTTTTTTTTAAATTTTCAAAGTTTATCAGAGTCTAGTATTCGACATAAATGATCGCTAAAAATTTCAATGCCATTCTGCTGATGATAACGCATCCAGAGAAGAACAAAGTTTGTATGCATATTGCATGCAAAAAGCTGAATTTCTATTGTTCATGTTGCTGTCTTCTTGCATGTAAAAAACAGAAACAAAGATTCTTATTGCAGCAAAACATTTGACTTATTTTTATATTGCATAATGGAGCAGTAGCACTTTCAAACAAATTAAAATGTAAAACACAACGTCATATTATGACATTTAACTTGATGTTAATAAAGTGTGACTTTTTGAAATGAGGGTACCTTTACTCATGCTTCGTCTGTGTGAGATGTATCACGTATTCTGGAATGCAGAAACTCACAGAGCCACCGTTCGACATTGGTTTATTAATATGATAACGAATTTTAATTGATAGTACTTTACTTTTTGAACTAGTAGAAAAAAACATGAGGTAGCCTCTTATAACTTTCTTTCAGTGTAGTACTTGTTCGTCGCTCTAGTTTTGATTTATACTAGCAGCCATGCAACTTACTTGTTCACCTGTCTACTCCAGTTCTTTGTTAACATTAAATTTTTCACGAACCAAACCGGAAACTGCTTATCTCTACTCGACGCCTTAATATTGCCGTTTAAAGAATAGACCGCCCGTGTATTTTCGCTGACGTCAAACTAAAATGCTCAAAACACAAAGGCAATCGATTAAAGTGCCAAACGTTATGACTCTTATGCCTTGTGTTCGAAAAAAATGAATTTGTTTCAATTTGACACGCTAAATTAAGTTATCTTGATAAACGTTAATGTAAAACTGTCATAATTACCACGTTTTAATGCAAATGAAAGCCAACCAACAGCATCCGTTTGGATTTTGGATTTTCTTTCCACACACAATATTGGACCTGAAGAAATTGTTCTGTCCCTATTGACGTTGGATGCAATTTATTTTATTGGATTTGGATAACGCTCGAAATCATAAAGTATGGCGTTAATGACGGACATTACATTTTCGTTGTTGTTGGTATTGAAGTGTGGCAGACGGATTGGCACGTACTTTTCAGTTTAACAAACATTCTTCGGAAAAACTCCTGTATTCATATGTGTTGCGTTTCTAAAGTCCGTGAGTATGCATGTATTTTATAGAAGTGAAATCAATCTATATAAAATGAATAAAAGTGACAACCTCACTGATATTTCACCGGATTTCAACCGGCGTTTTCAGAAGTGATGTTGTTTGGCTTTCAAGGGATCTCCAATTGCCGGGCAGCGTACTGTATCTGTGAGTCCTCGTTTTTTGATTCAGCATAATAGTGTATATCAAAATCTATTTGTTTTCCGTGATGATTCATTGACTAGTTAGTTCAACGCGAGAACCGAATGACTACATCAATGTTCTGACCAACAGCAGTAGCTGAGGTTCAGGTTGGAATCCCGTGTGTATAATAATGTCTGCATTTGTAATTAACTCTTTGTATACATTCTAGACAAACGACGTTGCTACCTACGCACATAAATTTATCAATACCACCTGAAGTCTTAATTAAAATTAACCGCGCCATGAGAAAACCGGACTTTTGCCTATGCGAAAACAAAGACGCAGATCAGCTGTGCAGTAGCTGCACAGCTGATCAGCCCCTTTGTTTTCGCCACTCGGATAGTACAATCCCTCTTCTACTAAATCCAATAATTCAAGATTCTAGATTTCTTCTGTGACTGCACAGGCCGGTTTGTGTCTAGACCTGGTCGGAAACCCCGAAGCCCGGTTTTCTCGCGTCGCGGCTCAAATGCCTCGCATTTAAGCAACCAGCTGATAAAGTAAATTATATGCTTATCCATGTTTTATAATTGGAAACGCTACAATGGCAAGCATTTCGCATATTTCCTCTGTTAAGATGAAAGGAGTTTTTCTAATCATATTTCTTGTCGGTAGGTTCGTTTGCATAATTATTTCGAAGAGGATAGTATAGATTTGTGAAGAGATCGAACTTCGGGTAAAATACCAGGTTGTCTCAAAAGTATAACATACACATTTATTTGGAGCATATGACTCGTGATCAAAATGTTTGGGGTTCGAACCCCACCAGCAAAATTTGGGACTTTTTTTCTCACCAGTTAAACAATTATTATACTTCAAACGAAATTATAGCACCAACGAAAGTTGGGCCTTTTTCCAAGTTATTTTCATAATACTTTGTCTAAACTTAAGATATGAATTCAGAACATGGCAATTAAATTTCTGCATACGTTTCCAAATTTTTACAAAGCTTCACTTTTTTGTGATCTGATGAACATTCGTCAGCATGTCTTTGTTTTTTCAACATGGGACGGAGTAACAGAATTATGTTGCGTCCTGGAGCAATATTAGTAGACTAAAGCGTAAGCTTTGTCACGACATTACTGAAACAGTGTGTTGGGCCATTTATCCTTAGTTCAAACAAACAAACAAACAACTTAGCCTTCGTTCAACGAATCTTTTAAGCAAATATATGCACACATCTTTACCTGTTTTTATGCTGACTTTAATAAGGAATGCAATTTTTACAACTGCCAACTGCAAGTTATTCGTGTTATGTTCAGCATACATTAAGAATGAAGCGAATGAAGCACTTGCTTTTTCCGTTTTTGCACTACACAAGATAAAATGCATTATAACAACTGTTTCCAGTAAGTTGAAAATAAACGATACGTTATAAATTAATCGTTCTGCAATTCGATGAGAAATATGGTAATATGGGTAAAAATGTAAGGTTTATCAGATATATCAGATGTATATATTCTCGTGTATGCCATAATTATCTGCTTGGTCTATAAATACTTCAAAATGTACATTATTTAGCGAGGTTAGGAAGAAATTAAGCAAGTTAGCTCAAATAGACTGGTAATCCAATCTGGAATTTTGAGGCCAGGGAGGCCGGCTTGTTAATGGATGTAGACAAGGATATTCTGCTTGCCCAATGTCTGAGGAACAGCGTGAGGCTTGTCTACAGATTTGAAATTGACTGTGTACGTCAGTACAGAGGTCAAAGGTCATGGAGTGCAAAATTGTTAAATCTCTTGATATTTTATGCAATGCATGGCTGAAAGCTCATAAATAAAGCTGATTTGGTGTAATTTTAATGATTAATATTGCAAAATATATTTTAAATGATAATTTGCTTGCTGTATGGCACCAATTTGGTGAAAATAATAATCAAAGTACTAAATGTACTGATAGTGAAAGCGTCTCATTCTTAACTTTGTCTGACATTGGAGGCTGGATTACCATTTTCTGCAGTCAATATTATTTTGCTTCCCCAATCTGATTTAGGCCCGTCTTCAGATGTGAAAATGATTATTTAGGTCAGGACAGGGGTCAAAGGTCAATGAGTACCGAATTGTTTAAATTGTTCTACAATGTGGACCATTTCGCTCCGAATCAGAACGAATGCATTTCTTTATCAAAATTTACAAATTATTAGAATTATCTTCCTGATAACAAGAAGAAATACTTAAGCTTATAATTTAATTTATAATTGTATTGGATACTTGTCAGTAAGATTAATGGAACATTGGGGTCCTAATGACATTACAGACGAATGGATTTTCCCATAAAATTGAGGAAATGTCCCGACGTGACCATAGCTTTGAATTGGGCGTAAATTATCTAATCAAACAAACAAATGTTACCAGATATTCAGGGCATACCTACTGAAAATGAGCGAGCAGGGGTTCATCCATTCTATTAAAATTACTGCCCATTGAAAATTCGTCATATCGCATGTTTTGGAATTTAATCCATACAATAGTGTTTACCAGAAGATTCTAATTCTGCAACTTACCTGTTCTGCAGTGTCACTTAAACTGAGGAAGTGCTCATTGGTCCTGTGTATATAATGACATTTGATAGTAAAAGCCGGCCAGGCACAAGTTATTCAATACATTACCCAGCCCATCGATGCATGATTTCTTTCCTTCTAAGAGGCATTTGACTCTTATGCTATAGAGCAATATGTAAACAATCATTTAAACACTCAGTATGTCCATGCCAGGAACAAGTGTAAGTAAGTTGCTCTCAAGAAACAATCATCAACGATAAACTGGTTACTGTGTTTCTGATATCACTAGTGTCTCAACATTTTAGATAATATAATACGATTATTTTGATAGCTCACAAATCCCTTAATACAGCTCAGAGGCAATAAACCCAAAGCTTACTTTGTAGCACATGAACTGTGATGTTACTTTACATGGGCTGGTGTTGAGGGTATTTCTGTAGGTTTAAGACGGAAATTGGGTGGAATTGATTGAGGCATAACAATGCCACGGGCGGGAAAACAACACTAGAGAATAGGTATACAGAAAGGCCCTCAATATTAGAGGTTCTGATAAAGTAGCTGGGTCAAGATATTGTCGCTTATAGGATAATTTCTATCGTGAAATTTGTGTGGCCATTGTAGTTCAGCTTAATGGACTACCCTGTTGAAAGATGCAAATGACAGTAACTCTCTTTGGCTCCATGTTGTCAAATCTTAAGGGTCACTGAAGAGGCTTGAGTTGCCGAAACCGCTGTATGTCCCATATTTTTCTCATGAATATGTTCCCTGCTCTTTAAGTATCTCAGTTTTATTTTTATTGTTATTACTGCAGCTTGTGTTGCTCTGTGTAGCGGCCCTAAAAGTCTCCCCATAAATCATCCATATTGCCGATAATATTTTCCTTTTGGTCCTTTGAGATCAGCGAGGGTATTCTAAGAAATCAGAAGATTATTAACGATTTAGATTCATTCTCTAACCAAAGTTCAATATATTTGGTCTCATTTGGACTATTATACTAGTCTTTGTATCGACTACCCTGTGGAAAGATGCAAAATTATAGTAATTCTCTTTTACTCCATGTTGCCAAATCTAAAGGGCCACTAAAAGCTTGAGAAGCCGAAAGCGCGGTATGGCCCATTTTTGTCTCATGAATATGCTCACTGCTGTTTTATTTTATTATGACGGCTGTTTTGACATGTAGGGCTGTTAGGTACATACACAATAGTACCATTAGGTAGTTCTGACAGCAAGGGTAAGAGTCGGCTGTAATGAAGCACATGTAGTGTCAAAATAATGCACACGCATTCAGTATACACAAGCTATGTCTGACATACATAGAAGCGAGCAACTTACCCCACATTGGATTATTTGTTCGGAAATGAGTGTTCTTGGAGATATCATATACCTTGCGACTTTACAACATATATAGGGCTGGGTGTAACAGTAAGATTCTAAGCATCAGAGCTGTAGCAGGTGTTTCGAGGCTTAGTCCACATCGGACCTGTCTTGCTTCTATGTCGTTTACATAGACCATGTCAGTGGCATCCTGCATCAACGACGTGCTGATCAACCATTGGGAAACTGCTGTTTACGTTTGAGGGGTGGAATATATATTGTGCCTGTTGTTAGCACATTTCCAAGCCTGCTGAAGAGATTATGGGTCTCTATCTTGCAAGTAGTGTTGAGCATGCAACACTGCTATGTGGCCATTGCTTGCGTCTTGGTCTCATTTTACTCATTTGTGCAGCAGAATATATATCGCTAAAACCAACAAATAGGTCTTCAACAAAGGCAATGACCATATGACACACTGAACTTGTCTTGATTGGGTTCCTGCATGAGATGACACTTTTTGGGGTCCATGTCTGAATATCAACATATACCGGATTCGTTGAAGCCTATGTGCAACACGAGTTTGTACTTACGACTTAAAAAATTCAGTCACTTTATTCCTTTAATTTCATGCTTTGCCTCTACGGATAAAATCTAAGGGCATGGCGGGAAAGTTAGTTACTGAAGCCACACCGTGTCTAGACTAGCCTTTCTAGGCAGGTTCATACCATTACATTCAATGCACATTTATTTCACCAATTACTGACAAATGCTCTTCGAGGATCAGAAAGGGAAACAAAAGCAATAGAAACAGTTTCTTGAAAAGCACCCGACGTGAGCTTCAACGGCAGGTGTGCTTCGTTGGGAATCAGACACGCTACCAATCAAATAAAGTATTTGTTCTCTGACTAGATACTGCAGCAAGTAGCACTATTAAAGAATTTCAAGACATCAACCTTTCTGTTGCAACTACATATCATTGTAATGACTGAACGATTGATAGGTGAAATAATTCACAAATCCTTGTTGCAATAAATATTTTGGGTTGTTGACACTAAAACCCAGTGGGTGGGGTAATTCAACACTGACACATTCATCCCGTCTACCTATCATGGAAACCTACATGTACCATCTAAGGAGGCTTAAGTTATTATTGTGATAATGTCACATATAGTGTAACGGCGATATACTGTTCATGTGATACATAATGTATACATTTTTTTTTTCTCAATACCTTTTACAAAGGTAACTCAAACATGGTACAAAAGGTGATCTCTTCAAAATACAAAAAGAGAAACAAACAATGCTAGAAACAGATATCCTTGATTCTACCTTTATTATCTTTAAAATATCAGAAAAAAAGTTTCAACGGTGCAAAACGGACAATTATGATTTACATGAAATTGCTGATATTGCAATGAGTAAATAATTTTGCAATACATATACACTTGTGATGAAGGACTTACACAGCTTTTTGTGTTTATATCTTAATTGTTTGTAAGTATTGCTAAAAAAAGCTAATATTTCACGATGCGTTTTCTCCCAATAGACACAAAGATGACAAACGCAAGTCTACTTCGTAAAATTTGGGTACTTTCAGTACTTTGATTTTATATCCAAACCCGGGTATGCATCATTTGTAACTTATAAACACTTATAAACATCTAATCCAATGCATGAAGACTTCTTTTATTGCTTTATTTAAAATCAATGCAGAAAAAATGAAGAAAAAAGCCATTGTTTTATCAAAATTTAACTTTTGAAATAAAAATGCACTTGATGACCTTTGACCTCTGTAATTTGCATATAAGCCATTTGCTGGAGTGTAGACAGGGCAGATATTATTCTGCAAAGGTTACTGAACAATGTCCAATATAGAACTTTGCATTAACATTCCGGCCTCCCAAAAATGATTTCTAGCTGTCCCCTGACGAATAGTTACCAGTCTAAAAGTAGTAACTTTAATTAAAGAGGGTAGCTCGGTTGACATGGCCAATCTTCCTCGCAACCATCTAAACATGCAAATTTATCATGGCTGTTAGAAACATATTTACCCAAGTGTGGCTGAAGGCTTAATTTGACATTTTATCCAAGATATTGCAGAAAAAGTGAAGCTTTGTAAAAATTTCGAAAATTTTACAGAAATTAGATAGCCTTTTTATCAATGCATATCTTAAGTTTTTATTCAGTATTATGAAAGTAACTTTGAAAAAAAGCCCGAATTTTATTTCGTTCTTTCTTTATTTATTTTTTTTTACTTTAAGTGTTTTCATGCAGCAATTTATTTGGAAAATATGTTTCTCTATAGAAACTAAAAATTCGTCACAAAGTTTAAAACGGAAAATTTGCATTATTTGAACCTCTTTTGAAATATTTGAATGTTTGACGTGCAAATGGATGACAGAACCATTCGTTTCCGTCAAGTCGCCTAATCTTAGCTTTTCAAAAGGTTCATACAGTGAACCCTCGAACAATCACTGGAGTAAATGTACGAGGGATTTTCATAAATAACGTAAACTAGCTTGATTACTTTAAAATGTGATAATAAAACTCCAAAATAAAATAATATCTGCAAATTTCCGTATCAATTCGCCGTCGTGTGGCCAAGTTTGGTGTAGATCCGATGAGTTTTAGGAAAGTTCCAGGCTCCTAAAGACAGCAAGTGCCATGACCGCGGGGCACGTCGACTGAGTAATGCGACGTCAACTACATCATGAGCTTTGATTGACGAAGAACTGTTATTGATGTGTTCATTTCTTCTCGAAGTAGTCACCATTATGCACCTTTGTCATGTTTAACTGTTTTGTCAACACTTTGTAGACAGCTCCAATACTCATATCGAACCTTTCGGACAGGGCACGAACAGTCAATCGTCTCTCACCATTCAGTGCGTCACAAATCGACGTCAACGTGTTTTCTGTGACAATTGATTTCCGCTCTCGAACCGACTGCTTTAGAATCAAATCTCCACACTGCTGAAACCTTTTATACCACTAAAAGACCAATGTGTGACTGACAGAAGTCTTACTTCGTGCTACTGTAATCATTTTGCACGCTTTTGTTGGTGTTTTCCAGGGATCTCGACAAAATTCGATTACTGCACGGTTTTCAAGGCGATCCATTGCCGCAAAAAAGTACGTTTTGACGTTGGCTCCGAGGAACTTAAAAGGTTGTTTACTTTCGAATGCAGTTGCCAAATGACGTCGCCTTTTCAGCTGACGTTGTAATGACGCTGAATTTCAAGCAAATGTGTTGATTATCAACATACATACAAAGGAGGTGGAAAAACGGAGTGCCCCGGGTGACCGTTACCATCGTAAAATAAACAGCTCGTGTGCCTATAGTAACAATGTTATCACGATTAAATTTGGTTCTCGGATTACACGTGAATTCCGAAACAACATGATACATGTTTCAGTACCATGCTTTGCTCAGTGAGCGTTTTACAGCAAACGTATATGTTATTTATGAACAAACCACGTACACCACACTGTACATGCTACGTACAGACTGACAACAGAAACGCTACTTGTATTGAACTTCCATAGCAAATTTTCCATCTCAGATAGTTGACATTTACTGGATTTTGCTTGACGAAACCCTCATTTCACGTTTAAAAAAATCAGTATCTGGTATACATGTACACAACGACTTCTTCGGTGTATACCATCCGCAACAAATGGACGTTAAGCTGTCCTGCAACTGATCCGACGGCGGAAAAGCAAGTTTGCCGTCATTGTTTCACCGTTTGCAACCCCGCCCTGTTAATGGCATAATCCAATGTAGTGAGCTTAGACAAGTTTTGCGTGACCTCCCAGATCTTAATCAAGTGCCGGTGTTGCCCACGCAATATATACAGATTTTTAAAATTGTAAAAAATGAAAATTAGAAAAATTTTGATATTTTTATTATTTTTGCTCAAAACATAGATTGGCGGTAAACATTAGAACCGCCTCCCCGAGGCGGTTCTAACGAGTACCTCCAATCAATGTTTTGGAGCAAAAATATAAAAAGATATGTATACCCCTGCAAACCCCAGTTTTGCTATGTAAAAGTGGGGTTTAAGGGGGTATACATTTCACGGACATGTTTTCCTGATGTTATAAACAGTTAACTAAGTCACACTATGGTGTTTTACGGGGATGATCCAAAATAACGTAGTCTTTTGCTGTAGCTTCTATATAGCTCGATCAAATGCTTATAAAATAGCATGAACATAATTCGGAATATCTCTAGAGTATAGTGGCGAAATATCATGAAAAAATAATGACACGTTAAAAATCTACAGCAATAACAAAAAGGTCACTATGGTCTACTCGGTGCACGCCACCTTTGATTTCGTTACATCGCTGACGTTTTTATTTATTTTGGTCTAAACACCCTCTCAAAGCTCATGGCCATCTATTCAACATGTACATGTACCATAGATAATAGATTTTTAATGATTGTGCAAATTGATTTGCAAATTTTCCGTCAGTATCAAAAACTCAAAACAAATTCACGCATTATATTGCTACACAAATCGCCTCATCGTCAGCCGCCTGCATGCGGCCAGCGCATTACGCATTTACGTAAAAAATATCGCGTTATTTTTGTTTCTTGTTCCATCTTAGTTATGCTATTTTATCGCCAGAGTCACAACGGGAATATTTTTACACAACCGATTTATTCATTAAATGTTCCCGTTTTGTCTACATTTGCGTTCTTTATGTTGGCGCTTTCAAAAATCGCGGCAAGTTTAGTTAACGCATAGATTTAAGCTGTGTCTGGCGACGACGTTTTTAACGTTAAATGCACTGAAAAAAAACGCACAACTGATATTAGTATTTCAAAAACGCATAACTCAAATTTGGTGAATCTTAGATACAACATTACCTAAACACCATGCTTTTACTGGGCTAAGTTTGGCGCGAAGCACATGCATATTTTACATTTTATCAAGACATGGATGACATAAGACACGACCGAAAATTCGCGTGCACCGCCTATGCGTCACCATGATTTTAAAACTGCGTGACGTGTTCGCGATACTTATGAGATGTGTAGTTCATTTATCTTATCTTTATATAATAAGCGATTGTTCTGATTTATCGCAATATACAATTTTCTAAAATTTATCTACGTGTTTTGAAGTATCAGCAGAAGTTCATGTTATTTTGGATCTTCCCTCGAATGTACAAAAACGAGACTGGCTACTCATGTCAGTTTCATGAGAATAAAGCGTAAAACGGTAGGAGGACATGTGCACACAATGTACCCACTATGCAATCATTTTTACAGTCAAACTGACAAAACCAGAGGACCAGTGGTCCTGTAAACGCTCACATGAAACCCGAGATATATACAATAAATTTGTTTGACTGTTTATTAACCCAGGGCCGGATCAAAGCAACCCCTGGAGTCGAATTTTTTTTCAAATCATAAAACTTAAGTCCATTTGCTAATTTACTGCAAGTTTTGTCCTTCAAATGACATTTTAACAATGTTTCCCATTCAAGTACATGGGCCACCTAAGTTGACCTTGCCGTAAAAAAGGTCAAGGTCATCCAAGGGTCATGATTTATATAAAATTTGTAGAGCTCCATTGCCTGATGCTTCATGCCAAGTTTCAAAATCATAGGCCTTCTGGTTTTGGAGAAGAAGATTTTAAAGGGTTTTGTTATTTATAGCCCTGGCAGCCATCTTGGTCATGTGACCTTGACCATTTATATACACTTTCATTGCCACTTCTTAATGATCCTCCACATAAAGTTTGGCTTTGATTGGACTAGCGGTTTCAGAGCAGATGATGTTTGTATATTATGGTCACGTACGTGTATATAGCCCTGGGGCAAGGGCAGACACCCCAAAGGGACAAACGTTTTTCATAAACATAAATATTCTGTCTATCTGCCCATTTCTTGCAAGTTTTGCCCCTCAAATTATATCTTAACAAATTTCCCCTTTCAAATGCATCGGCGACCTATGTTGACCCTGCCTTAAAATAGGTCAAGGTTATTCAAGGGTTATGATTTATATAAACTTTTTAGAGCTCCATTGCCTGATGCTTCGTGCCAAGTTTCAAAATCATAGGCCTTCTGGTTCTGGAGAAGAAGGTTTTTTTGAAGGTTTTTGCTATTTATATCCATGGCGGCCATGTTGGTCATGTGACTTTGACCATTTATATAAACTTTCATTGCCCCTTCCTAACGATGCCTCATAAGTTTGGCTTTGATTGGCCAAGCGGTTTCAGATAAGAAGATCTTTGAACATTTTGAACAGACCTGCCCCTGGAGACCAATTTGTTTTCAGAATCATAAATCTTCAGTCCATTTGCCCATTTCCATAAAGTTTTTCCCCTCAAATGACATTTTGACAATTTTCCCCATTCAAATGCATGGGCCACCTATGTTGACCTTGCCGTAAAAATAGGTCAAGGTCATTCCAGGGTCATGATTTATATGAACATTGTAGAGCTCCTCAACCTGATGCTTCATGCCAAGTTTCAAAATCATAGGCTATTTTCCGGAGAAGAAGATTTTAAGGTTTTTGCTATTTATAGCCATGGCGACCATCTTGGTCATGTGATTTAGATCATTTATGTAAACTTTCGTTCCCCCTTCCTAAGGATGCTGCACATGACGTTTGGCTTTGATTGGCCAAGCGGTTTCAGAGGAGAAGATCTTTGAAATTGTGGACGGACGACGGACGGACGACGACGGACGGACGGACGACGGAGCATGGCCATCCTATAAGCTCACCTTGTGAGCTTTCGGCTCAGGTGAGCTAAAAACGACTAAATTCAAACTGCGAAAAAAGTTACAAAATTAGTCTTAGGTTTACATGTATATGCACAACTTCAAACCATGGTCAAGACATCTGTAAAGTTTTGAAAAAATGGAATAAAGCTGTAGGCGGAGTTGCGCACACAAGGTACATACTTCTATAAGGGGACACGGGGACGGATGCGAAAGGACGGAAGGACGAAGAGTCAACTTGCAAAAACTTAAGTGTAGCACGTTTTATCATCAATGGTACTTTGGATCCATGTAAAAATAATCAAATGTTGCTTTTCGTGCAAACAAAATTGTGATAATCGTGCTTTTATACGCATTTATCATGCTCATGTTGAGTTCTTCAGGACTCGGGCCACCTCGTTTGACATTGTACATGTGTAAAAGTTGGGATGTCTTGTGAAACAAGATAAATGTGGCATAGTTTTACTTATGTGCAATAAAACACACTTTTGGGATGTAACGTTTCTTTTGTCAGTCAGTATATAAACCCCTTTAGTTCACAGTTTACTATCGGAAACCCCCGTAGCGCAGCGGTTAAGCCACCCGTATTGTAAACCACGAGTCGCAGGTTTGATCCCGGGCTTGCCCAGACCTTTCGGGTGAGGTCCCATGACAACAAGGGAACCTAGTCTTCAGACCTGACATACGGACATAATCTGTACATACACAGTATACTATCGGAGTAGCAAACTGTGTATTGGCCCAAAACATACCCTCGTGTAGTAAATAATTGTGTATGTTGGTACATAATATCAAAAAGAGAATCTTCATCGTAAAATCATAATGCACTGCATAGAAACATGAGTTGTGACCGTCACTGCGACAAATGTCTTCATTGTTAACCCTTAACATGTGGAATGCTTTTCGATAGTCGACATATATTTTATTTCATCTGCCTCATAGCAAAAGTGCATTGGGCGTTTCCATATGGGAAATGAAGTCTGATCAACCCCGGCGCTGTTTAAATAGCTAAAGATACCTAATGTGTTCGATGATGTGGTCAGTATATTGAAACACAAACACAACAACAGAATTACAGACCTTGAAAGATTAATGGACACGGTTATTGACAAATCCGCGTTTTAGGGTTTACTGGCGAGGCGTACATTTATGTACTGCTGTACTTTAATGTTTTGCTTATTGCAATGTAAAACGCTATCCCAAATACAAAATGCGTCGGTACTGATTATATAATTTATCGTTTTTTTTCTATCCTTGCGAAAAATGGTACAGTTTTATTACCACGCTTCTTTGAATTACCTGTATATAATAAGAAACAACACTCAGGCGATGTTTAGTGGAGACAGGGGAGTCGAGTTAATATGTGTACGTATTTGTTCAATTGATAAAGAAGAATGTCACTACTTTTAAAGACACAGTTTGCTGCTTCTTTACCTGGGTTGGCCTGGACTAATGACCCCTAATAAACAGTCCAAGAGGCATAGCGCACATCAACGGCTTATCTTATCTAAGTGATTATGGGGTCACTGGCCTCTGCCTTGATGGGGCCACTTGAAGGGAACTTTAAATATAATTGAGAGGTGTCTAAAATGAAATTTTAGAACCTCTTTTATTTTCTTATAGTTTCTATTCTGATTTTCGGTTTTGAAATCATCTAATTTTCTGAATTGA
Source organism: Rugalucina vietnamica (assembly GCA_964017185.1). Classification (NCBI taxonomy): domain Eukaryota; kingdom Metazoa; phylum Mollusca; class Bivalvia; order Lucinida; family Lucinidae; genus Rugalucina; species Rugalucina vietnamica. The sequence continues at coordinate 65,836,996 of OZ024869.1, read as the reverse complement.
GCCAATGCTGAAGCACAACCTAAATTCTATGTCAGAAAGAGTAGGCCTAAACCATTGATCATTTTCTCAACAATTCATTGAATCATTGAATGCTGATGTGCTTTCTAAAAAAGATAAAACTGAAGAAATGTTTTGGAATAAATTATTATAATAATATCCATATTCCAAATAGAAATAAATGTGCATGTCACACTGCACATATAGGTTCCGTTTTTGTATCACTAGAATGATATCCAAACATTTGTGTCATAAATCTCAGAGGGATGTGTCACGCTAAAGGTATAACTAAAAATGAATGAAGTGTCATTAAAGTGTATTACATTGATGAAGTCATCTGTTTTTCACACCTTCAACAAACCAACATAATTTCATGTACTCGCTGTCTTCCACTAAGTCTGTGTTTGTTTAGTATCTGTCAAAACGTGTGAAAATCCTTGTTTCAATGTTAATTTGTTTAATGACAGTTTTCCTTTTCAATTATTCATGCAACATTCATTCATGTAACAAGCAAACTGTACAAACTGCATGAAGGAACCTCCTAAACTGTGACAGTGCTGTTAGACACAAGACTTTCAAATGCATGCCAATTATTCAATGTGCATGCTTTGTTGAAAAAAGTAAGTAAATAAATAAATAAATAAATAAATTTGCAATATTCTTTATTTCTGAATTAGACCCAAAGGGACAGATCATCTAAATTACCAAAATGATGATAATAGATAAAAATACAATCTCTGTTATACAATACATAATTCACAGGTATTGACTTTAGGTTCCCTTTCATGGCCCCTACCTGTAAAGCCACCCTTGCATTACCTGTGATTTCTTATCAGTAGTCTGCATTAGGTCATTAGGGTGTTATGCAATGCAAAATGTGTCTTTAAGTGTTCTTTTTGAAACGACCCTGAATTTTAGCTTGAGTTGACCGAAGTTCGATGTCCGTATTCGTCACCTTCTTAATTTGCAAATGTCTATTAGGGCCGGATACTGTGTTTTCTATGATAAAAGACTGCACCGTTACAACTAGAAAACAGACGTTTCAAAACTTTAGGGTTCGTATCGCGGCTCATATTCAATCAACGGTATGAACGTGATTTGCATTTGACTAATTGCTTATATTTTAGGTTAAATCTGCCGTTTTTCCAGTGAATGCAATGCAGGTAGCGGCAACAAGGGCATGGATTACATGTATCATATGTATAACTGATTCTATTTCACCTTTTCCTATCCCTTCAAAACTCAATATCGCTATCTGAATACATGTCTAATGTGGATATGTTTCCTAAAAGATTACTCTATGGTGTTATCTAAGTTGAAGATTTTTGCAGGTTGTCTGTTTATAGTGAAAGATGGTGTAAATATGCATAAAGGCTATAAACTACATGCGAATCCCTATTATGAACAGGTTTGTATTATCTTTTATTAACTCACCTGAGTCGAAGACTCACATGTGAGCATATATGAAAGGCATGCTCTGGTGTCTGGTGGTTGTCGTTGTCGTCCCCGTCGTCGTCTACAATTTGAAACATTTTCTCCTCTGAAACCACTTGGCCAATCAAATTCAAATTTCATGTGGATCATCCTTAGGCAGGGATACCGATGTATATGAATGGTCTAGGACACACGACCAATATGGCCGCCAGAGCTATAAACAGCAAAAAACCTTAAACATCTTCTTCTCTATTACCGGTGCATCAATTTCAATGAAACTTGGTATGTGGCATTGGTGACTCACGCCCATTATAGTTCGATAAATCATGATCTTTGGTTGATACTGACCTATTTTACCGCAAGGTTAATTTCGGTCAAATAGGTTTTTCAATGGAAACAAAATAAAAACTTTGGATTTTTCAGAATGTTTTGTACTCTGTGACATAAAAGTCGGTAGATACAGACAACTTATTGAGTTCATTAAGTTTTTAAGTCAATGTTATTTCTTGACCTTGGGCAATTTAATGTAAAACTTAACTTTTTCAGAAACGGCTTGACCAATCATTGCAAATTTTATATGCAGTATCCTTAAGAATGTGGGACCAAAGGTCACATGAACAAGATGGCCACAAGGGCTATAAATAGCAAAACATAAAAAATATTCGTCTCTGGAACGGGTGGTTTGATGTCATTGAATTTTGAAATGTAGCATCGGGAGCTCTGGTCCACCATAGTTTGTAAAAGTCATGACCGCCGGTTGACATTGACGTATTAAATGGCAAAAGGCCTTTCAATGCGATAAAGTGAAAGTGTTGTAGCCTGTGACTTGAAAGTTGGTAGATACAAACAGTTTACAGTGTTAGTAAAATATGTGAGTATTAATTTAAAATGTATTTAAGTTTACCTTGACCAACATGGCACTTGCCAAAGGTCGTTTATATGAGACCAAATCTCACGTGAGTGATATCAGGACCATTGGTCCTTTATCCAATGCTTTAACATTTGAGCCCCTACGCGACAAAGTGTACATTCGGACATAATTGTCCAACTTTACATTTATACATGTTGTGGCACATTTTATACAGTTAAGAAGCCTCCGTAGGGTCGCAGGTTCGAGCCCGGGTTAATGCAGTCATTCGTATGATACTCTAAACCGAGGTCACAAACTGCCGAAAAGGACATACCGTGATGAGGTTTTATACAATGATGTGCCTAATGCGTTAAGTCTGCACACATGACGTATGGACAGAAACAATACATTCGCACATTTGATATAAATGGAGTACCATGGTTTCATATTTGTTTGTATAAAATTAAATGTTGTTTGTTAGACTGTCCAATGCATGTTTTTATTTAAGCAAAAACTGTCGTTTGACCGGTTTCTTAATATAATCATTCTAGTTTTACTTTCACCAGTAACACCACAACAATTCGAGCCGCGACGCGAGAAAAGCGGTCTTTGGGGTTTCCGACCAGGTCAGACACAAACCGGCCTGTACAGTAATAGAAGAAAGCTAGAAGCTTTAAATTTTGGACTTACGAAGGAAAATGGTTGTAATATCCATGTAGTAAAAACAAAGGCGGTGATCAGCTACTGCAAGGCTGATATGTGCCTTTATTTTCGCAGAGGCAAAAATCCGTTTTGTTTTTTTTTTCATCACGCGGCTCATTTTATTTAGTGTAGCTTGCCAAATAATTCCGTCATGACACGTACAGATCTAGGATTTTATGTAACCGTCGAACCTTTCCTTTCAGTTAAGAATTTTACCTGACGATAGTATTGTTTTATAGGGATTAAATGCAGAGAACCAGCAGGCACACAATATTAAAGAAACCACTCCTCAAACACGGGATACTTACAGTGAGGAACCCCTTCAAAAGACGGATGTGAGCTCAGCAAACCAAATACCAAATACGGCAATAGGTTTTGACACGCAATCAGTTAATGCTGAAATGGATTCAGAGAAACAACAACCAGAACAGAGAAATAGAATTGATATCAAAGCACATTTATTACGGGCCTGTGACCAAATGAAGCGGAACAATTTGACGGAGTTTCGAGATACAAACGATATACATCAGACAAGGTGGTTAATTTCAAGTCAATACAAACTTATGGCTTGTAAGAATTTTAAAGTCGGATCTACGAACATTGCAAGAATTTTATATACACTTGACCATCTATCGGAGCGAAGTGACTCTAATAGAATAGGCAAGGGGAGAGCAAGGCAGTCTGTTCATTTGGAAAATACAAACCAGTTGGAAAAGATAGTGAAATCGTATACGAAGTTCTTGTTTGTCCGCGACCCTTTAGAACGAATATTGTCTGCATATAACGACAATAGACCTGGAGGGTTGTTTAAAAATAGGATAAACCGAATAAGTTTTGGTGATTATCTAGAATGGTTAACAACAGTTCCCGATAAGAAGGTGAATCCGCACGTTGTCTCGTTTACAAGAATGTGTAATCCATGCAGGATACATTATGATTTCATCGGCTCAATGGACACGTTTGAAACAGATATGAAAAACATTCTGAGATCTGTCGAGGCGGACAAACTAGTAGTTTTACCTGAACGAAATCAGACCGGTTACGGACAGAATAAAACAGCAGAAAAACTACAAAAATATCTTAAAGACGTGCCTAAATACGTCATTCAGAAAGTTTATGAGAAATTTTATTGGGATTATTTCCTGTTTGGCTTTCCAAAACCTGATTTTTAATTCTAAACAAGTCTTAGCTTTAAAGTTCCTGTGACAGTGAAATAAAAAGGGAGCTTTTTTCACGATAGATTATGTCATTGTAACAGGGAAATATGCCAGTGAAATACATGTATATCACCCTTACACCCAACGTTTGTATAGTTAATCTGGGGTCTACTGGAGTAAACATTTTTTTTTTCTTTTCTTTGTGCCAAAACATAGGGCAAACACAATAAAATATCCATTTTTCAGCTGATTTGTTTTTTTTTCCCCAACCTTTACAGCTTCAGACAATTCTACAGTACATGGCCATGTTTTCGTAATAAATTACATACATCAATGATTATTTAGCTCTCTTACTGAACGTGAAATGGTTTTGATACTTACTTCACAAACATTCGAGACATTTATCTGCTCTTGATATGTGCGTTTTACTTATGACCTAACTTTGCAATCATCAACAACTTCATATTATTTAAACAATTAAAAAATATACCGTTCTTAATGTTTTTGTTTTTGCTTAACCACCACTTAAGGATCTGTGATAAAGTTCGGAAGTCCTTACATACGTCCATACGAACAATGTAGATATAAAAATATTGTGTAGTTTGTATTTATTGGTAAGGGAAAATAAGGGAGTTTATGCATACTTAATATATATCTTGTAAAGTAATGTAAAATGGTGTCATCGAAACTTTTGCAGTAGGCCTTAAAGTTTCATAACATAAACGTGCTGAAAATTTGACCAAAAAGACCTGTAAATTGGATGACTCGTCTGACATCGGGACAACCTGCATGCATTGAGGCAGTCCTGTTAGAAACGTGTTTCTTAAAATAAATGGTGTGCAGCTTGTTTAAAGAATAGAAAATTTACAGTTATAGTGACGTTGTAGTTATGACTCCAACAGCGGCTTTAAGATTTCCTGACAATGCTGATAAAATCACAAAGAAAATCAGGTTTTAGATTGTAATTGAACGGGGAGTTGAGATAGTAAAATATTTTACAGTATCGATATGAAGTTTCGTCTTTATGTTCTTATATCACCTACTGTGGAACAACAGGTAGCCGCGAACAGCTCTTACAGATATAATCTCATTTTACATATTCTTTACAAATTCACCGCAATCACAATCATGAAGTTTCAATTCCTTAACGAAGTTAAACGATTTGAATCATTTTTTAAACAAAACAACATAAAGTAAACTTATATCTGGTTTATATCTTTTTATCTTATCTGTTTCGCAGAGTTTTCTCACGTGAAAACGCTTTGAAGACAAACGTCAAAAATAACAGCAAGCATTAGAATAAAATTTTCCTAAGTGTAAACTGAAATTATGTTCGAATTTCCATTAACTGCATTCTCCTTACTTTTGTTATATGTCAACGTGAATTCATTCATTTTTCAACAGTACAGTTTAATTCCGTGGTTATTTCCGTGTACCGTTGAATAATAAAAAAGGCCAAACTTACTCCTCCTTCGCCGATTTTTCCTCGTATTGTTCTTGTCCCTCCATGATGATTACGGTAAAGGAAGCGATGTCCTTGAATCCAGGATAAATGCAACGCAATGTGCAGAATAGGAAGCGGTGTGCCATGTCACCGAGTTCTTTTTGTATATTAAACGAAGCTGCAAGTGATGTCGCTCTGCCCATTTCGGGGTCAGAATGACACCGTTGAATAAGGCGAAAAATAATATAATGTAAATAAAATGAAATGCAAGATCCTCGAAAACAGCGGCCGACCATATTTCGAGGGTTACAGGTTATATTATATAAATTTAATAAGAAAGTCCACGTCAGAAGATAAGGCAAATAAGCGAAAGAAGGAATTACTTCACACGCATGCCAGGCTAATGGGACAGCGAAACATCGACAAAACTTTGAATGTCGTGAAAATGCTAAATTACTTCGATTACATCATCCAGCCCATTTGGACAAGCTAGCATCAGTGTCAGTCAATCAGTGCAACTGTCAAATCGTACGATTTAAATGAAATGGCAATGCACTATATGCAATGCGACAAATTGTTTTTATTCTCACTTATAATTGCAACTTTGGAATATAGGGGTAATGCTATTTCAAATACTGTTGCTCCTCATATTTCTCATTATCTTGATGCAAGATTTACAGCATATAAGATTAAAAATTTAGATCCTTTTAAGAGCAGTGAGCATATTAATGAGGAAGCGGGTGGGTCATACCATGCTGTAGTATTATCCAATGGGTGGGGGGGGATGGGGGTGCAAATATATTAATTGATAGTTCGCAAACACATCAGTGTTAATTGGTGTTAAATTTCACTGAACTTGAACTACTAAAGATATGCAATACATAGAGGCTCTTCCATTAGTGATCATTTCATATGAAATTTATTAAACGAGCCTTCGGCAAGTTTTATAATTTTCATATGAAATGACCACATGTGTGAGATTCGTTAAATCATATGATTCTTAAGGATGTTCGCTGCTAACATTTGACATTTCGGAACTTCCGGTTTTTCTTTTGTTGAATATCTCGTGAAAGGTTGCAGATATTTTCCTAATATTTTATATTTGGATACATATTGATGATATGCATGGAACGAGCTTTGAAAATTGTCAATCTAAGAAACTTCATTTTTTTCATCCCATTTTCTGCAACTTTTCAGAAAAGTTTAGTTGTCAGTAAATCTAGGGGGTAGGGTAGATTAAACTTGAATATTTCACATCTTCAAATTAATTGCACTAATTCGATGTTTATTTTAGCAGCAGTATTTGTGTACATGGTCTTCTAAGTCAGTCTTTTAGTCTTTGGTGTGCTGTTTTTAAGATTTTAGGTGGTTTTATGAAATGGGCTTTAAGAAAAAAAAAAAAAAAAAAAAAAAAAAAAAAAAAAAAAAACAGCCGAAAAAAGGCTGAAAATGGCGATTTTCAAGTTGTTGGTTCCCCCTTATATGCACGCTACCCTATATATTTCTTCCTTTTATTCGAACAGTATTACCAAGTTCTGTGTTGTGTGAAAATACAAGAAAAAGTTTGAATCAACAAATATGGGTTTGGCACATTTCAAAATATTGATTTTTCCGACTTTTCAAGTATGGGGGTAGGGTTGAAAAAGGAATCGTAAAATTTTGTTCAAGCTACAGGCCTCTGAATGTGACCTCTGAACACCATGTTTTAAATTTAGTAAAGTTAATTTAATTTTCAATTCTTTGAAACATACATGTCTTGAACACAAATACACATAGAATGCTTTCAAAGATCATGATATTTACGTAACGCAGACTATTTTGGACCAAAAGCATGGAAAAATTTTGCAACTTGAAGTGGATGACATGCATACTACCTTATATTTATTTTGTTTTCAAATGTCTTGTGTTGTATTTTGGAATCAATTTTGAGTTGTTAGAAAAAAAAGTTTGAATACTTTTTCTTTGGCAGCGAACATTCTCAAAACATGATTTTATCGCCTTCAAAGTACATACATTTTTAATGAAAATTAACATTGTTGTTACGGACGCCGTCAATGACCTGCGTATTCCCGCAAAAGTGCTAATGCGCGTGTGGTCATAACACTTTTTATTACGAAACGTTATCCACTGGAAAACAGCGACGTCATATGATACATAGAGGATATTTACTTTTTTGAGGTGAATACCAAATATATTTCATCGAGTGAGTTGAAAACATCAAAATTTTCACGAGTGCGTAGCACAAGTGAAAATTTAGATGTTTTCAAGTCACGAGATGAAATATATTTGGTATTTACCGATAAAAAGTATTATATATACTAAATTTTCTTTTTATTTTATACGATACACGGTCATTTTCCTATTCACAAAGCAGGCGGTGAGAATGCAAAAACCAAAAAAATTTGAAAACACGAATAATGTTGGCACCACATTGTTCCTAAAGTTCTAACTAAGAAAATGAATACCAACACTTTATGTTTTCGTTCGTAAATAACGGAGTTATAGGCATTTGAATTTCTGAAGTGAGGCACATTTAATGACGTCAAGTGAATGGAAACGTCAGAAGTAATCCAAACTCTACAGTGAAAATATCGGCTGATATCAATCACTAGTGAAAATATCAATATCAATTCTGCAGTGAAAATATCACTTTTATCCATTTTTGATACTAGTATACATTAATTTCACTGCCAAGTATAAAATAAATTTGAATTTCAACTTCTGCGTTTTAAAGCTCTACATGTAAACGACAGTGGTAATGAAAAGACAAAGAAAACATGCTTTCTCTGGTGCTACTAGAACTTTCAAAATAGCAAGAGTTCATAGCTTCATGACAAGTTTCTGGGGCTAACAAGTAACACTATTCGAAGTACACGCTCTGTTTGGCACGGGTGCTAACCTGAAAGTAATAAGAAACAAATTCAATAAGTAAAGCTTCTTAGGTCCCTTGCAGTTGAACTGTTGACCAAATTAGCTTTAACCTCCTAACATTGAGAATGAGAGCGGCCATTTTGAAGAAGATTTTTTTTTTGTTTTCTTTCTTTTTTTTTTTTTTCTTTCTTTTTTCTTTTTTTTCAAAATTACTTTTCTTCATACAAATGACTAATCTATCCTTAATGTGGGGGAATGATATTATTTTTTTTCTATCAGTAACTGTGGATGTACTAAATTGTTAAAATACAGACAAAAAATTTGTAGGTTTCATACATGTAGTTGTCAGTTTGTCAAAACTTGTGTTTTAAAATACATGTAATCACTGCTTCATGCAAATGGCAAATCAAAGAGGTAAATTCTTCAGCATGCCTTTCATGTGACAGCTATAAATGCTGAGATGGATTTTTATAATCGGGATTGTCAAATGAGTTATGAGTCGATGAGTCATTTTGGGTACGCCCGAGTTAAAATCGGGCCGCCAGCTATTTCGAACAATCGTTGACTTCTCAATCATCTGAGCCGCAACGCGAGAAAACCGGTCTTCAGAGTTTTCGACCAGGTCTGACACAAACCGACCTGTACAGTCACAGAAAAGAGCTAGAATCTTGAAATTTGGGTAATACATAGCGGAGGAATTGTAGTATCCGCGAAGCGAAAACAAAGGCGCTGATCAGCTTCGCAGTAAATCTGCGCCTTTGTTTTCGCCTAGGCAAAATCCGGTTTTCTCACGACGCGGTTCATTAATTTAATTTAATTTATTCTGACAAAGTTGATAACGAGTTATACCATACGTTCAGCGAGAAATAAGCGCACACGAGCAGGCCCACTTGACAAACTCCGAGAAAGTTTTAGGAGAGCGTGTTTCCATTAACTTTCCTCAACAAAAAGCATTTCCACGATCTCAAAGTAATCTTGTCTCATATCCATATAGACTTTGTGTAATGTTTAATAATTGAGCCGCCTCGTGGGAAAACCAAAAATCTGCATAGGCGAAAACAAAGGCGCAGATCAGCTTCGCGATAACCGCGAAGCTGATCAGCGCCTTTGTTTTCGCTACTCGGATAGTACAATTCCTCCTCTACTTAACTCCAAAATTTCAAGCCTCTAGCCTGCTTCTGTAGCTGTACAGGCCGGTTTGTGTCAGACCTGTTCGGCAACCACATTGTTGGTTTTCCAACGAGACGGCTCAATTATTATGATGCATTCTGTTTTACAGGAAATGGCGGCCAGAAAAACAGGTTCCTTTACAATATAAGATCAGTCTAGGCAGACCTGTTTACGCAAGACCAGTTTGTAAACACTGCAGGTTTTCGCACGCTATGTTTTTTTTTTTTTTTTTTTTTGGATGGCTATCGTACCGATAATAGGATCTAGGTAGGGTTGAGACGCGGCGCATTTTGTGTTGCAAAAGTCTTGCTGACAACAGGTCTGACAGTCACGAGGAGACCTCTTTCTGACAGCGAGGGTTGTGAGGTTTGCGTGAAGGCACTGAAAATAAGAAACTGTACAAAGTCATTAAAATGAAAAACAAAAATACATATAAAGGTAGATCCTCGCTAATAAGTAGTAAAATATTCGACCGAAATAAGTTTGGTCATAGTGCACAATTCCAGGCAATGAACCCTAGCCGGTATGGCTGACAACGAAAACACGTACAACTAAAATCAGACAGCAATGCAGTTATTCAATTTTAATCAAGGAATTGTAAATCTAAGATCATGTAAGCAAACTTCAAATGTAATAAACGTAAGTAGACATCAATGAGAGGTATAATGAAATTAAAACTATTAATAGATCATTCCAAAGTTTTGGCTCTGTGCTAAAGGCTCATAAGTGTGACCCTTACAATCTTGCATTTAATGAACTTACTGTAACTTACGTTTTTATGCTGACAACCCATGGAAAAATGGGTAAGACTGTCACCCCAGCTTCGCATTGTAATACCACAAACCTGCCAAAAGTAAACGTTAACACATGCGACAGAAACTTTGATCTTAATTTGTTTTCAAACTTGACAATCATAGGTTTTTCGACCCTTTGTATCTTGCGAACCAGTTGGCCGACGTCGGACTAAATGAGAATCCCAGGTTAAGGCTATCTTACCGAGGGACCTGACAAGATTAGGTTAGCGATGTTAAGCCTGGGGATGGATAATGCACAAAAAAGAGTAATTGTCTGCGAGACTATTGGGCCTCTACCCTTGCTTTTCACCGAACAATGGTTCCCTAACCCTCTTGTGGATACTTTGAACCCCTACTGTTGATTAAACAATGCATTAGTCATGCACAAACTATGCTTTCTGTGCATCTGTGGATCTTTAACTGCTAACTGCTCATATACATTACAATCATTATGCATCCTACAAAGTTTAATAAATAAAATATTCAAACGAAAACACATGTCATGTATTTGTACATACGTTACTCTATTACTCATATGCACAGAGCGTGGTTATAGCTCCAATCCAATAAATAAAGACACAGCATACTAATTAGGTTGCCCTATTTACCTGATCACTTGCGCAAAGTCTTACGTTCTTGCAGTCTTCCACTTTACCAACATGTTGACAGTCGTAGCAATACGGCCCACGTTGACCTCGTGCTGGTGTAGCTGAAAGTTCACTACATAGACTGTGTACCGTATTTAAGAACTTATATTGTAAACCAACACACAAATTGCGGTTTGAATATGATTATGATGTTAACGTTTTTTTTTCTTTTTAAACCTATTTTGTAGTATGACTTTCTATTTTTTTCTATTAAGTTTTTGTACCATTAAGTCCAATACAAGACAATATCAAAAGAAGCGGGCTCACATATTAATACTAAGCAAAAAAGCGGGATGAAAACCGTACAATAAATTCCTGATATTGGAAGTTACAGTACGGATCGTGTCATAAGTTAGTTAAATACCTCGTAGAAAAAATAAGTAAAAACAGCTCGTCTTCGACTCGCGTTATTTTACCTACTTTTTCTACTCGGTACTTTAACTCTTATATATAAAAGTTAGTAGCGTATAAGCTTTATCTGGAGGCACAAGCATCCCATCTATTTTAGACCTTCTTTTTACACGCAAAATTATTCTCTTGAAAAGACTTAATAATAGTTACACGCTCTGTCTGGGTCTGAACCTATACTGTATCATTTAAATTTCTCAACTCTGTATAAGACATACATGTATCCCCACAGCCAACATTGTTGCAGTATGATCCAGAGCAGCACTGACGACAGGAACTAGAGCGCTTAGACATCTGATTGCACATCTACAAATACAATGATGCATGTCTGGTTAGTACATCAGATGGTCGTGAGAGCCCGAACTTTATTTATAGGCTACTGTCTCAAAGTCAGGACAATCGAGCAATACATTTTGTGTACCAAGGTGCCAGATCCTGTGTCTGACCTGTCAACAAGTTTGTTTTAGCTCACATGTCAGAGCAAGGCTCATCGGTAATTCCAAAGGTTAGCGTGTCACCTCTGCGGTCAAGACTCGAATCCGGATTAAGGCATGTGGCAGGGTATTTTTGCCTCGTCCAAGGTCGGTGGTCTATTCCGGGCTGTCCGATTTCCCCCACCACGATTACCACATAACGCAAACATTAATGCTTCCAAGAACACATTATGTAAATTCCATAGGATTCCTTTATAATTGTAGCTACCGTATTCGTTCTATTTAGCGCACATGCTCCAATAAGCGACCATCCTGGTCGTTTCCGAAATCATGTGCATAAGCGCACACTACTTGGCTAACATATTGGTATTGTCAATCAATTTTACACATAAATACCGTATAAACCGCATTAACTCTTAACCTTAGATTATCAAATACAATTGTACAAAGTTTGCAAATAAATAAATAAATAAATAAATAAATAAATAAATAAATAAATAAATAAATAAATATGAGTTTGTTTGATATTATACTTAACGTCCTTGTCAACAGATGTGATCCTGTCGGGAACTTGCCTCCATTTTATGGGATTTTTACCTAAAATAAGGACGTCATGACACACAAAAAGTGTCCAAAATATAACCACCTAACTAAACAAGTAAATCTTATATGTATGGGTGGTTTCATTTGAACCACTTTTCCTGGGCAGGGTCAGAATTGAGCGAATAACCAGTAATAAGATGGTCAGTAGCGTAGAAGCTTCACCCGGAGACACAATCAGCCCATCTATTTCTTTGGGCCCCAATGGGCGGGGAGGGGCATATTTCCATCCGACCACCCTTAAAGTTAAGCACACTGTGTGTTAATTAGAACGAATACCGTAACGGTATTAAAATAATGTAACAAAACTAATTCTCACTTCCCAGTTTGCAGTCATGTCGGGAGTCCATTCTGTGTAATAACCAGTTTAATCGGAGTTAATGTAACCAATTCATGACATAGTGTATCAATCCTCATTCTCTCAAAGCGGAGTCCAGCGCTATAACCACTAGACTACATAGCGAGTAGACCATGTTACTATCCATTAAATACTAAATAATTATCGCTTTTATACGCAATTGTCCTTCTGTATTTTAATGATGCAATAGAACTGCACAAAATGATTATAATTATTTCTTTATTAGAATCTTACGTTTGTATACGAACAGCCTGATGAATATCTTGTCTCTCCGTTCCGTGTCACATATTTCTCTACATAGCATTTCTATAGAAAGACATGTGTAATTTGTGAGGTTCGACAGCTCATGTTCAGAAAACAGTTTTATAGTTATGACATTTATATAATGAAATTAAATAAAACGCTGCTTACACATGAGAAAGGCATATTATACAATCAAGTGAGATTCTGACGAACACCTTGTGGTTAGTAGACTTGAATCAACATCGATTACTCAATACTGAGCCTAGCGTTTTAACCACTACATTATATTTTGAATTATGTTGTCTGGTGTTTTGGTTTGTACTTAAATTTAGATTACATCAATTTATGTGTCTTCATTTCTAACTTTACATCGAATCAATGCGTACAACATGAGACAGTGCTTAGTACGTTTTTGACATTCCACAGAAGCAGTATAAATTACAGCATTTCGGCTTGTTTCTAAGTACTGTTACTAAAGAAATGTTTTGGTGTTGATCTGCACTGTAGTGACATGCATTAAATACAACAATTCGGACTGAAATTTAGAGGTTTATCTGAAATGTTAACATAGAGCACAAGCAAAATCCGAACACGTGTAATTTTGTTTTATACCTCTTGTAAAGATCATTATCTTTTGAATATATGAATGAAAGCATAAATGAACTACCTTACCTGGTACTGACTGGGGCATATTTGGACATGGTCACAGAAAACGAGAGAGGTCATATCTTGGCAAGAAAAACAGACCGTATCTTAAAATAAACAATATACATATTTAAATTCATGGTATTGGAATATGGTTTGAAAATGTGCTTATCTAGGCGTTTATCGCGGTATTTGCTTTCTTTGTATACATGCATTCACATTTTACGATTTATTGCCGTTTGCGATAAACAACTGGATACATTTTATGTATATTTTACGGAATTCTATCATTATGTGACTTTTGTCACTTGTGTATGTGACTAGTCGTTTTGCTATTTGACGTCGGCGCTTTTGTTCTATGTGTTTTATATTGTGTGTTTTGAGAAATTTGGTCAATGCTTATGACATTTGTGATAAAGATAACCCTTCTAGAGAAGTTAAGTTGTACCCAATTTCGTGATCTTGACCCCAGAGTCACGCTCTGGGTCGAGGATAGTGCTAAAAAGAATTTAGACCAGTATCTTTCATTAGGCCAACTATAAGCTTCAAAATATAGTCAGTTAAGTAAGTAACTTACTAAGTAACTAACTAACTAACTAACTTGGTTACTTAGTACTTAGTCACTATCCAGCGAACGAACGAAAGAACGAACGAAAGAAACAAAAGAATGAATAAACGAACAAATAAAGGTATGAATGTGAGAAGTGTCATATGTCAGGGCTAGCAATAATCTTGATTACGGATCCTTAACTGGATTGTTTTTTGTAATGAGGGTATTTGTTTTAGTTTTGCATTTTGATTTTTGATTTTTGTGGTATGTCATTTAAGTTGTGAATGTTGATTTTTATGTTTTGAGTTTTCTGATTCACCTGCAACTTATCAAGAGTGTTGAGATTGGTCTACAAGAATAATTTCAATTTAAAACAAAAGAAAAGTTCTCCATCAAAGCTATCGGTATCATAATCGTCGTAAAGCATTTTCAAAACACACAATACAGCGGCAAAATACAATAGTCAGAATTTAAAATGTAAAACTCACAAGTCACGAACACAAAGACACATCAGGATAACATGTCCGTACAATAAATACCCCTTAAACCCCATTTTTATTTAGCGAAAATTGTGTTTGCAGGGGTGTACTCACTATTCTTATTTTTTCATTCAAAAAACATAAATTGTGGGAACTCGTTAGAACCGCCTCGCTGAGGCGGTTCCAGTGTGTACCCACAATCAATGTTTTGAACAAAATTATTAACAATATTGAAAATTTCCAATGAAATTTTTTAAAGCTGAAAAAAATCTCTGTATATTGCATGGTCACGTTTTCGTCATGGACCAACAGACATAAGTCACATATATGTTAACGTAATATACATGCTTATTTGTTTTTCGTAAAATACATGCATGTGGATGTATTTCATTCAGATATACTCACTGTTTGGTGTTTGACGTTGCTTAGAAGTTGTTATCCAGCTTGAAGTCGTCGTTCTGTGATCATGAGGTTCACTACAGTCTACAAGTGTAAAATAAATAACGTCAATAACCGTGATTTTTATTGATTCAAAAATCATTGGTAGAAACTTTAAGTGACTATAAACACTCTATACCCAAACAATCCAGCCTAAATATAATGTGCTAACTAACCTCGTAATAGGTAAAATACTTTGACCGTGCCGCTTGAACTCACGTGATGAAGTTTTGTAAACACGTTAAAACAGAAACAGAAACAGAAACAGAACTTTATTAACTTAAGCATATACAGCTCATCGTTAAACAACATATATACAGCACATGAAACAAAATGGTGTGTTAAGGTGTTGAGAGTGGATTACATATAATAGCATTTTAGGTGTACATATACTTGCTTACTTACTATCTACCATTGCCTTGATTTGCATTCAACATTAAAGGGACACCTATTTGTTTTACACATTTTTCCAGTGATATGTGAAGCAAGTGGTCATATATTGTTTTCTTATTGAGAACATAGTTATTCAAGCAGCCCGATCAACAAATGCATACCCTTTGTCAGAGGTTAAGCTACACACTCAAAGTATTTTACCTATACTTTAATTCGTTAAATATATATACATTTGATATTTAATGCTCTTCATGTTACATGTATCAGGATCAAAACGAGATCTATGGTCATGATTCTTTATGCAAATTGTTATATACATGCAAGAGTATTCCATATACACGTAAATCCCTTAAATCGAATGATTTAAAGTACTTGCATTTCAAATAAAATTTAATATGATCTGCACGTAATTAAATTCTTCTCAAAGACAATAGGTTACGGATTTGAGGAGGTTCCAGTTTTGACGATTTTTGTTTGGATCTAAAAGTAGAGTTACAACAAATTTATTCAATAGTATATATACAGCATTCAGTCGACACTGCGTTATGTTTGTTAAATACCTGCACTAGAAATTGCCCATTTTCCTATGCTTTGTCTTGTTTTATTTCTTTAGTTAGAGGCGATTGCAATACATTTGACACATACTTACTTGGTAAAGAAAGATACATTCCAGCTGGCAATACATAATCATTATATGTCGTGGAAGAACTACTGGAATAAGACTGATCATCCTGTCTGTACACAAACGCACCGAAAGTAACTATCGGGTTGGAATGAAAAACATGATGATAACCGGCATCTTCAAGTCTGTAGTAGGCTATGGTATATTGAACACCGTTGACTATGGTACTCACTGTTTTGACAAGTGGTGGTATAGTCTTTCCAGTAAAAGTTATCCCGCCTTTGTAGTAAGTCGGCACAACAATGATAAGGTAAACGTATTGATGGTATGCGAGGGATGGAACAGAAAAAGAGTAAGCATTCATGTACTGAGAAACTGCAGGAATCTGCGTTCTTATCAATTTATTACTATTTTCATATATTACCGAGATAGGCTTACTACCGGTTAGTATGAAATAGTCTCTAAACCCCCCAGTCTTTGCATACTGACCTCCATTTAAAAACATGGTTCCTGGATATGAATCGGTGAAAGTTTTGACTAGTGTATTGTCTTCTAAAGCAAATGCTGTCAGACAGCAGTCTGTTAGAGAAGCGTCACTTGTGCGAAGGCTGACGTAAAATTGGGGGATTATAAATACAAATCGCCTAGAAGCCGAGGACACTTGTTGAGCATATAGCATCTTTTGAACTCCTCCATAATAACTATAGGTTGTGTATGATAATGTGAAAACTGCCACTGGGTTGCTGCTTTTTATAACCGTCCCTGTCAAATCCCTTGTAGAACTAGCATTGTAAATATCCAACATATCAAGATCCACCGTGTCTTTTGAATATCGATATGAAATAGTTACCGAAGTAGAATTATGTGTGCCTACTACGACTACGTTTGTCGTTCCCTTCGTCGGCGTGATTAAATATTCCGATGATAAAACCTGTGCAGGCAGTAAGAGCAATGTCTGATGGCTGTAAAACGTACTAGATGAGTACCTTTCTTTATGCGTTGCCAGAGACATTAATACTTCCACCGATATATCCACACTCGAAGTAATCAAAATTCCCCGCTTAGTAGTATTATCAAACCGTTGATTTATATCAATAGGTGTCACTCCTTTTATAATATTGCTGGTATACTCAACATTTGCGCCAGGTATGGACACGTTTACATATCCGCTTGTGTCAGAAATGACGGAAAGAGTAGCAGAAACAATATCCAGTACTTTGCTGAAATAGAATTCTCTACCCCAGCTTGCTGAAACATATATACATGTCAATGTATCTAAAAAGAGTTCCGTTATTATAGTGCGTATTGATTCACGTTGATTTCACATTGGTTAAAATTTAGGAATTGCAGTTATTCTAATCAGTATTACATAAATACATGACAATGTGTTTAATACGGCCCTGTTTAAATGACTGGCGCACAAGTATACTCATCAAAATAATCTAAGGGTCATAAATTTAATTTTGCAGATTTTGTGAATGTCAATCAATTTCTTTTATTTTATGATGTATAATAAATGTTCAATGGGTACCCTCACCAATAAACCCCCAAAAGTTTAAAATCAATCGACACTAAACTTATCAGTGATATTCTGACACAACAATGCCCTCAAATATTCGCTATTTTACACATAGTTGGTGGGGTAGTAAATTCTACAAACAAAACTTGTTTTACAAGAATATGACCATAAACATGAACGGGCATATAAAGCATGGTGCTGTTTAACCTCCATGCACCGTGACAGGAAGTTTCAAATTAACTTCCCGTTGCCCGCAAGACGAATCCAACAACACCCTCTTACCATTTCAATATCCAGACTTTCTCGCGTCCCAGATCGAATATTACTGGCAGGTATGATTTTCTGAAGACGGTCCAACAACACCTCAACCGATCTGATGCCAAGAGAGCCTGCTCGTCAGTCCATAATACGACTCTAAATGACCATTGTATTGTCAATTTAGCCATCCGACCCATGTTTGACACCATAAAAACGCTAAAACTCCAGTCCATGATATTTTTGGAATCGTGTTTGTGACCAGACAACAACAATCTGTCTGCACATTCTTAAAATTAATGCAAGAAGGCATCTTGTACCCTCACAGCGACCCAACAATCCAGATGACTTCGACAGGACTTTGCATATTTACATCAGAACATTCTACTGGCTCATTTGAGACCGCTTCTTTGGTCGGAGGTGTCGAAAATTAGCTTAGACTTCACTGACGGAAGGTAACGTGAGTGGTGTTAGGCAATTGAGAGTTTCAATCATTAGAACACGATTTGTTTGACAGGCCAAATCTACATGTGTGGGGTTGGTATGTAATGTTGGTTCTTTGGAGATGTACAGTATTCAGAACGGGTCTCTGACTGATATGCAATACGGATATGGAACTGTGTGCATCATTGTTCATCCATTTGCTGGCGCATAGGGTCCAGAGTTTATTTTAATTGTCGATAACGACCAATTACGAAGGGATAGATGGGCTGAGGGTTCCTTGGACGCGAGTAAGTTCAGCGCATGGACTGGCTAGCACGTCCTCTTAACATGAACCCGATTCAGCACGTGTGAGATTGTCTACAGAGAAGAATCGCGGCCTCTAATGTTCAATGTGGGACGCGAGAAAGTCTTGAAAGTGAGCTGGTACACGAACGGGGCATGATTCCTCTTGTGGACATTCGGAAGTTGATTTAGAGCCTCCGGTCTCGTTGCATGGAAGTTATACAGGCCCAAGATGAATTCATCCAATATCAAGCTGACATCTACGGCCATGATGTTGTGAAAAGAAGACAATTTCTTAATTTCAATACCCCACCCACCGTGTGTTAAATAGCGAACTTTTGCGGGTATTGTTGTGCCTTGATCACTGACAAGTTTATTGTTGATTGATTTCAAGCTTTTTGGGGTTTATTGGTTAGGGTATACATTGAACATTTATTATACATCATAAAATAAAAGAAATTATTTGACATTTACAAAATCTGCAAAATTAAATTTCTGGCCCTTAGATTGTTTTTATGTATCCCTATTCAAATATTTACGAACGTTACAAAGCGTATCACTGCGTTTTTGCGTAGTACACGGTACGCATATGCGTGTACACAAAGGCATGAAAGTTTATCATGTGTTCAGATTAACAGATCATTCGTTACATGTAAATATGGAGTATGTATAAGATATGATTTTGCTGCTGTGGATTCATTTGAGCTTTGCTACCAATGTAATATACTTAAAAAACAACTGAGGAATATTATGAGAATAGGTCTTATTTTAATTGAGATTTTAAATTTTAAAGGGGAGTCAATTTAAAAAGAAAATGACGAGAAATGCGAAGGTAAACGCACGATCACCGATTGCAATACAGTAACGCACCTTAAGTTACATGCACACGTTCTACAGGATACGGATTGTTGGCATTTGCTGCAACCATTTTCAAACTAACTGCTTATCTTTAAAGAGTAACTTAAGTAATCAAAACTATACTGCACGAATTCAGATGAAATTTAATTATGCGTCAATTGACTTTCCAAGTACAGTACAGTTGTCACGATGCTTTGTGCGATCGCGCAACGCGGAAATTTTTTTTTTTGCTTAGTTTCAACGCGTTTTTGTAAATGACGCTCAATTTAACTACAACTACATGTACGTTTGGCTATTAATCAATTGTTTTGTCCTGTATGTTTGGGACTATTTCGGACAGTCCTTTATGTTTGGGGCTATTTCTGTCATAAAAAACAACACACAAAACAATTAACTTATTCGATGTGAAGTACATGCTAGCCAATTAGCCAGGCTAAAGTATGACAGTGAGTTGGTGTAAGTCAAGCATCAAAATTGTTTGAAGCATAAAAAGTAATTTTTATCAAATGAAAAAAAATGATTGAGGCTCATCTTTTTAAAGTTCAATCACTTGTATTATTAGGTAAGGGACATAACCAACATTTCTATAACTCAATTACTGATTGTTGTATGACGTCATCAACGTCGTGATGCCATAGCGACGACGTCACCAATTTAGTTAGTGTACATGCAGTCTTCAGTGTTATTATTAAACTAATATATTGTTATTTGGTGTTCTATATGACTTTATCAATGGTAGCAGAGCGTACTAAAATGATCCTCTGATGTGGGCATGGATTTTAAAATTAAATGAGCTATGTAATGGAACTTTAAAGACATATGGAATAGAACAACATGGACATGGTGGTGAGATGATGGTATGATGAGCTGATGAAAATGGATGTCGAGTTTCATGTTCCAGAGTATAAGTCAACATGTTATGAGTTGTGGAAGAAGGAGATCGAGGCCTGGGCAACTATAACAGAACTTAGTCTGGACAAACAAGCTATAGCTGTAGCTTTAAGTTTGCCACAAGATGACAAGATAAAAGAGAAAGTGTTTGGTGAACTGACATTGGAGGAGCTCAGAAGTGAAAATGGGATAAGTATACTCTTTAGCTTTTTAGACAAGCATTTGCTTCCAGATGATTTGACAATCTGTGAAAATAAATTTGAAAAACTGTCAAGGGGGCCAAAAGAAAGCATACAGGAGTATATTTCTAATTTTGATTGGATTATTGGAAATCTTGAAAAAGTGAACATCAGACTACCACCTGAGCTAGTAGCATTTAAATTGCTAAGTAAAGCTAGAATTACTAATGAAGAAAGGATGATTGTTTTGGCCCAAGTTAATTACATGAACAGTGGAAATTTTATGAAGATACAAGACAAGCTTTCAGTAGATATGGACATTTTAAAGAGGGACCCTTGGCCAGAACTTTGACCAGAACTGATTTAAGATTAGAACCAGAATGGAGAAAGATGTCAAAGGATTTTGACAGAAAACAAAATGTTCAGTGGGGGAACACTGGGCTGGTGAAGAAGAAACTGAATCCTTTAGGAACTAATGGAAACGTTTTATTGTGTAGTTCCTGTGGGTCATATACAGTAGGCACTTTGTAGCACAATGCCCAGATAGCTGGGAAAATATGATGAAAAGAAAAGCTGGGGATGGTGAACTTAATTCCGGAAATAGCATTGAATTTCACAGAAACAACATCATGGGTAAGGAACAGAAAGTAGGCAATATGACAAATCTGGTAGAGCGACTATACACTGCAGAGGTAGCTGCAGAAATGAAAGCTCTAAAACATGAAATACAGGATTTGAAAGCGCAGATTGTAGAATTGAAAGAGAACAACTTGCAACGAAAGGAAAGTGTATCAAAGGGTAACTTGCTTACATGTAATGAGGAAAACAAACAGGATAATCAAACTTTGATCACGATTCAGGAGCTTCAACAGAGCCTTTCGAGAGTAAAGCATGAAATGAAGCTTCTAGATGATGCAGAGAATAGTTTGATGACACCATCAATAAAAGGATTAAAGGAAAAAATAGCATTACATAAGGAAGTGAAAGACCAAGACCAGCAGGCGGTGGAACACGAAGAGGAAAGGATGAAAGCTATATGCTTGAAATTTATGTGTTTGAACAAAATGTCGCTGCTTCAAGGTTTCAGTGACACTAGAAAACCTAAATGGTTGGGTAAAACGAGAGAAAATGAATCACAAGGAAGTGAAGTAGAACAAAATGTCGGCAATTTGAAAATAGTGGACGGGATGTTAAATGATCTGCTGAGTCAACAGCTAATCAATTCTTACAGACAGTTGTTTTGGTATGCTGGATATTACCATAGAAAGTAACTTGAAAGAACATGTTAAAGGAGCATATGTAAGAATGCCAGAGTGAATCAACTTTGATCCGTTCATTTGTTCTAGACACATAACTATATTTTTCTTCATAATATTGATTTATATTTGCTTCCTTACAATAATCAGTAAGAGTCAGTCCACAATCATAATATTTTGGTTTAATTCTATTTATATTTACTCTTGACATATATATATTTCTCACATCAATAAAACAAAAGAAAGAAAGTATAATTAATGTTAAAGTTCAATCACTTATATTATTAGGTAAGGGACATAACCAACATTTCTATAACTCAATTACTGATTGTTGTATTATGACGTCATCAACGTCGTGATGCCATAGTGACGACGTCACCAGTTTAGTTAGTGTACATGTAGTCTTCAGTGTTATCATTAAACTAATATATTGTTATTTGGTGTTCTATATGACTTTATCACATCTTGCTTATCTTATTTTTACCATCATCTAAGTAAATTAAACCACAGCCCACCGCGTAAAATTGCATTCGCGCAAAAAGTTTAGACTAGTATTCGCTTATGAACTTGCTGGAGTTTTATTTATATTTTCCTGCTTTTTATAATTTTTGTTTTTCGTGTAACTGAAATTGTCAATCGGGACGTAAAACCACAAATTAAAATAACACACGTTTATGTTGTAACAAGTTGGTTTTACATATAAATATACATACACGACATACTGCACATGTTTGTGTGTTTAAATTCAATGGTGTTTAGAGATTCACCACGAGGACCGACCAACTACAGTGTAACTAATTTATGCACGTTTTTATAGTTATTACGAAAACATGCCCATGTAATATACTGATTTTTCCAAATTTGTAAAAAATGAAAAATTTGTGTAGATTTTGTTTACTTTTCTTATTTTTACTCAAAACATAAAGCCGCGAGGCGAGGCGGTTCTTACGAATACCACGATCTATGTTTTGGAGCAAAAATAAGAAAATTAGGTATACCCCTGTATACCCCAGTTTTGCTATTCGAAAAATGGGGTTTAAGTGAGTATACATTACACTGAAAGGTTTTCGTGATGTTTAGTTAAGTTCGGGTAACTGAGGGGCCGCCTATTGGGAAGTGCTTACGATATGTACCTAATTGTCATTTTGTTTTTCCCACCTCGGTTTTTGGAGTAAGAATTTCTTTCTGATTGCGCCTTTTCCTGATCATTGCCTACTTGTATCTGTTTCATTACCAAGACTGAGAAAAAGAATACTTGGTTTAATAGAAAAAAATCTTCTCCATACGTGTATTTTTGATAGCTAAGGTATGTGACGGGGCTCACCGCAGACCTTCTGTTTACACTATTTTCTTCTCATTATTTAGATAGAAACTATACAGTGTATCAATTTTCCTTCGGGTCAGACGAATACTTTACATGTACATGTATCTTTAGCCTAGTCGCTTTGTACTACCTTTGTACGAAGCATATCTACATGTATTAAGTATGAATAATTGGAGGAACCAGGCAGTAATCGATGCAATCAAATTTACATACATGTTGACATCAGGCGGGCATGAAAATTCAACATGAAACATTTTTTTACAACACACCTTACGAGCAAGATTGTTTAAATTGTATAAATCGCACATATCTGATTCACGTTGCGCGTGTTTGACAAATGGTTTTGCGCGTTTGCGAGATGATCGCGCAAGATTGCGCGATGTTTGCGAGTGACTCGCGAGTGACTCGCGTCGCGAGTCACTCGCGAGTAAAGATAATCCCCTACGCGCAACCACTCGCAATGCGCAAATGCGCGTACGCTCAAAGCATCGCGACAACTTTACTGTACATGTATATTAATATACTTAACAAAAGGAGAAACATTATTTCAGTCATATCTCTTACAATATTACTACAATGGCAAACACGCCAATGTAATATATATATTTTTCTTAAGTTATCAAAATTGAAAATTTTCAGCAGAAATGTTTTGACATTTTTCTTATTTTTGCTGCAAAACATAGATTGTGGGTACCCACATTCTATGTTTTGGAGCAAAAATAAGAAACATAGGAATAACCTTGCATACCCCAGTTTTACTATATTAAAGTGGGGGTCAAGGGGGTACACATTACACGGACAATATATGATGGTATTAGTTTTGAGTTTTGGCCTTAGCGTGGTACTACATGTACAATCTCAAGGAGTGCCGGATAAGACGTTAAGGAATTCACACAGTCGACATTGTCAAGTAAACGTAAAAATGTTGTTATTATATTGAGTTTTGCATGTACCTACATGATGAAAGTGTGAATTTTGTTCAATGCATTTCAATTCACTCGCTCCTCTATGGTTTATATTTGCTTTAGTGGATACTTGTTAGGACGGTCTCGGTGAGGCCATGACCTATGGTTTGATCA
Source organism: Rugalucina vietnamica (assembly GCA_964017185.1). NCBI lineage: Eukaryota > Metazoa > Mollusca > Bivalvia > Lucinida > Lucinidae > Rugalucina > Rugalucina vietnamica. Next base: position 65,812,673 of record OZ024869.1, on the reverse strand, counting down.
AAATTAAAAACAACAACAACAACAACAAAAACAACAACAATAATAATAATAATAATTATAATAATACAGATGTTCGGTGAACGCGAATCTAAAAAATCCAATCCAATCCGATACGATTTTGGCCCGTATTTGTTAAATTTGAGTGTGTTGTGCTGACAACCAGTAAAAATCGATACTAGGGATCCTCCATTATTTATAGAAAGGCGCAAAACATTAATTTAAGTTTTATTTAAGTATCATTTTGATATACCGGCAGAATTAGAGGTTTCCCTAGCCTATTGTCAGAGCTATAGACTTCTGTGCAAGCGATTCGAGTTCAAGACCCGCCCGTTTTTTTTTTTTTTTTTTTTTTTTTTAAATGAATCGATAAAAGAAAATGAATACCCACATTTTATGTTTTCGTCCGCAAATAAGAAAATTATTGGCGCTTGTAGGTAAATGGAAAATGCCGAGGTAATGTAAAAAGTTATAATTTCAATATTGAAAAATATAACTTTTTTTCTATTTTTCAATCGTGAAAATATAACTTTTTCAAATATAAAATTTGGATACATAATTCTCTCTATTTTATGACTTAGTTTATAATAAAAAGCTATGTTATCATGCACAAATTGCACAGAGGTTAAAATGTGCACCCCAGAAGCAAATCTGTTGGTTGATTTGGGGTTTTACGTCCCACTCAACAGCTAAGGTCATATGGAGACGGGACCTCGGTTTATAGTCTCATCCGAAAGACTGGAGAAGCCCGGGATCGAACTCACGACCCCTGGTTAACCACTAGGCCACGGAGGCTTCTAAGAAGCAAATCTGGACCTGGGTACAAATTTGCTTACCCTGTGTAGCGTTCATATTCGAATTGATTCTGTTCATACGGGCATGGATTTTAGATTTAAATGGAACCAGTTACTCATGTTTCTGTAATAATTGGCGGTAATACTAAAGTACAGAAGATACCACTTTAGTTGGGTGAAAGAAGCCGTCCAGTGATGCAACTTGGGCACCTGTCATTTGAACCCAAACGGGGACTGTAATAGCGTGGGAATAACCACTTTACTTAAAATGTAACACTGAAACAAAAAACAAAGAACGGAAAGAAAGGCAATTAAATTAACGAAACAAGCAAACCAAGCATGAAATGACAATTAAAATGGCGTATATGCACAGCAGAAAAGCCAAAACTAAACCAAAAAGTCAACGTAAAGAATCACAGCAGAAAAGCCTTTATATTATCAGAAAAATATTCAGGTCTTAAACCCATTTAAAAGGTCAAGAACCTCGACCTTACTCTGTCTTGATTCAATAAAAACAACAAAATATCACCCAGGTTTGATTCAAAGCCCTAAATGTGACAATACACATGAAGAGCAAGGTGACTAGCTCTTTCCCATGAAGGTAGCCATCCGGCCTGCTTCAACCAAAACAAGAATAAGCGTATACAAAAGAAGCTGATAGACCAAACATAAAACGTAAAAAAATCACAGCAGAACCGCCTTGGAACGGTCAGTAAAGTACATGTATATACTGGAGGGCTTAAAACGTTTTTTACTGGTAGACACTAGACCCACTTTGTCATAAATTTTGTTGTTACATTTTGGGTCGACGTGTAACAAATTTCTCAAAATGTACCTTTTGTTACATTGTTACATTTTGGGTTGATAGGCACCCTTTCGACACAAAAAAGTAACAAAAATTTTGGTTACATTTTGGGTCGACGTTGCCAGCCCAAAATGTAACAAACTGCCTAAAATGTAATGCGTGTTACATTTTGGGTTGTAACAGTGCGTTTAAGTCTCAGAGCACCAAGCGATTAATGAGAGTTGGCTTGATCTTCGCACCTTTCTTTCAAAGTATTCAAGTTTCAAGTTCATTCGAGTTCCAAGGTTATACATTTCATATAAGAACATAAGATGCGATGCAGCTAATATCCCAATTCCACTGGACGCCGTTTCCACTACGCTTCCAAATATGCGAATAAAATGTAGTGTAACGTAGAGAGAGTGCCTGCGGCGTGGTCGAATCGCTTTGAATGTAGTAACAGCGTAGTAGAACCGTATTGGAAGCGCCATGAAGGACATCCCAATTCTAAAGTTTTGACCCAGCTCCGGATTTACATAGAGAGAACGCTGTTGATTCGAAGCGTAGTGGAAGCATATTAAAAGAGTAGTAAGGTTTCCGTGAACGTAGCAGTATCTTAGCCGCAGCGTGTGTAACGCAGAGAAAGCGTAGCAACATCACAGTAAAAACTTCGCTATAAAAAGGGGCGTGTTATGCAAAAATTTGGAATCGCAATGGTATCGCCATGTGGAATGGGGTATACGTTTCCTCGTTGTTTGCCTGTTGTCAACAGACTGAAATCTAAGATCTTTCGACAATCACGGACGCACCCTAATCCTTTAGGCCAGTCTTCTCCTCAAGCCATTGTTCCTGATGTCAAGCTGCAACACAACTGCGTGCAAAATCCAATTGATCTTCTTTGAAAACTTATACATTTGCTATACTCCAAACGGATTTATAACGCCAACGAAAATTAGGCTTTTTCCTGTCTTATCTACATGCTATTGCATTCATATATGTGTTAGGTATGGAGAAAGTTCTTCTAATTTCTGCACAATTTTCTGAAATTATTCACTGATTCAGTTTTTCTGAAATCTCTTGGAACTTACATTTTTCCAACACGAGAAATTCCGTGTCACTGAAAACTGAATTTTGCCGATTGGTCCAAAAGATTCTAAAATATCATGTCAATCTTTGAAAATTGAGGACCATATGTTAGACTAGCATTCGTTTTGTTTCATACGCTGATATGATGTGACAGTAGATATTAGCACTAAATACAGAGATAAACAGTTTTCCGCCATGGTAAATGGAATAAATAAATAAATAAATAAATAAATAAATAAATAAATAGCTAGCCAGCCAGCTAGCTAGCTAAATAAATAAATAAACAAATAAATAAATAAATAAAAAAATTAAAAGTACATCATAGAATATGCGGATGGGGTTCAAACTCTAACAAGAAAAGCTATAACATGTAGCCACATGTAATAATTGGGCGGTGTGATAAAAGTGGTAGAAATACTAAAAAGAAATATGGCTTGATTTGCTAATGTTTTATTATGGAAACGGCTCCGTGTTAAAATTCCTTCATTCACCGGACTGCTTTCCACTGATTCGGGCGTTTTGGTCAATTACCAAATATACAGACATTAATGATCCGGTTCCGACTATGACTACACACTCAGTTTAGGCAAATAAAATGTATAATCGGTATACTAACTCGAGCGATGTAGTCACATAAAAAGGAATTTAAAAAATTCAAACGAGCAGTCATCCTTTAATTTAATAATTAATGCAGTATTTCTGAACAAGATCATGATTGAAGAATAAGACTGAATGCAAAACTTAAGAATGGTTAAGAAATATGTGAGGGTCGGGTGATGAACCCCTCCCCTCTTGATTTCTTTTGGTGGTGAGCAAAAAAGAGTTAAGAACCTACGAAATGTCAATTCAATCCGGACATGATGTTTGAATATTATAGTCATATACATGTATATAGCCCCGGTGCAGGGGCAGATAACCCCCTGGGGCCAAAATGTTTTTGTAAACATAAATAGTCCATCCATTTGCCCATGTCCTGCAAGTTTTGCCCTTCAAATCACATTTTAACAATTTTCCCCATTCAAATGCATGAGCGACCTATGTTGACCTTGCAGTTAATTAGGTCAAGGTCATCAGAGGGCCATGGATTGATTTATACAAACTTTGTAGAGCTCCATTGCCTGATGCTTCATGCCAAGTTTCAAAATCATAGGCCTTATGGTTCTGGAAAAGAAGATTTTTAAATGTTTTTTGCTACTTATAGCCATGGCGGAAATAACTTTTGTTCCCCCTTCCTGAGGATGCTCCATATAAAGTTTGGCTTTGAGTGGCCCAGTGGTTTTAGAGGAGATGTTTCACTGAACAGACTACAACGACGACGGTCGATGGAGCATGGGTATACTATAAGCTCACCTTGTGAACATAACGGCTCAGGTGAGCTAAAAAAGGGACCTGGCGCGTATACTAGCATACAAATATGCATTCAAAAGAGCATGTTGGCCTGGTGGTTAGTGCATCAGACTCTGGTTAGGGAGGTAGGGAGTGGATCCCCACTGGTGGCTGGCTTATATCACTGCACGATGAGCAAGGGACATTGACTCTGGAAAGTACTGGTTAATACACACAAAGGAGTGTCCCAAGCTGGGGACATGACAGAAATATTGTTGACTGGGACGTCACATCCATACCTAAATCAAACCAAAAGGTTGCACAGCTCAAATGTGGGTTGTACATTTTGTAAAGTGTTGTTTCTTAGTCTTTCTTAAAAATCTGACAGCTGCTGACTACGCCATTTTAGCTCTAAAAATTCTGGTGTTTGATTTAAGGTCTAACATTCCTTCTTGGTCATCAATTTTTCAGTTATGTCCGACGGTTTTCTGGGTATCAACCAGGGTGAAAATCATGAGAGCCATGGACTAATTTCCCTCCTGGCGCACCCCCGGTGAAGTATTGTCAATTTGGCGTGTCACCAGTTAACCATTCAGATTCAGATGTGTCTTGCTCAAGGACGCAACCAAGTCCCAGTGGGGTTTGAACCCAGAACTTTGTGATTCAACACTACGCCACTGCCCTCACTAAGTACATGACTGTAATGTGCTAAACCTCAGCTGCAGCAATCATGCTTGTATAGCTCAATTTCAGGAACATACTCTGAATCCCTGGCGACAGGTTTTCTTGCACCCCGACTCACCTACTGATCTCGAAATCATAAATTTTAAAACCAGCAAAATTTATAAGTCATGAAATTTCATGTATTTATTTCTGTTTATGCACACTATGAAAGAACATAAATGCACTATTTACATATATAATACATGTACATGTTTGTACAAAACACATGCAATGTGTTTTTTTGTTTTTTGTTTTTCGAATTTAAGCATGAAAACTCCATGTGACCTGCATTGTCATGTTTGTCCATTAATGGGTCATGAAAGAAAGTCAACCTTGATAAACATATCGGATCCATATTGCAAGTATTATAATCTATATCACACTGGTTTATATTCAGAGAGAACAATGTCGATGCCATGATAAATACCTGTGTGGAGTATGGCAAGCCGTTTTACTATTTATTATGCTTATTAGATATCTTGAATAGTAAATAAGATATCTTAATTAGGATATAAGATATCTTATTTAGCAATAAAGATATATTTTTTATCAAAAAAGATATCTTATATCCTAAATTAGATATCTTATATAGTAAAGAAGATACCTAATATGCTAAATAAGATATCTTATTTGATCCCACAATTAAGATATCCTATATAGCATATAAGATATCTTATTTGATAATTTAGATATCTAATATACTAAATACGATATCTACTATACCTAAAAAAGATATCTTCTTTACAAGATTAATTAAGATATCTACTTTCATAAATAAGATATATATCTTCATTGCTAAACTAGATATCTTATATAGCAAATAAGATATCTAAAGTGGTAAATAAGATATCTTATTTAGGTATAATAGATATCTTATTTAATATATATGATATCTTATTTAGTATATTAGATATCTAAATTATCAAATAAGATATCTTGATTAAGGCTATAAATAAGATATCTGTATTGGTATAGTAGATATCTTATATAAGTATCAGAAACCAATTGTGATTGGTTAAAACAAATAAGATATCTTATGTACTAAATAAGATATCTGATTTGTTAAACCTAAATAAGATATCTAATATAGGATATAAGATATCTATTTTTGTGTATACATAAGATATCTTATTTGTCAAATAAGATATCTACTTTAGCATAGTAGATATCTTATTTGTGAATGCAATTAAGATATCTTATATGTTGAAGAAGATATCTTATTTGACAAATAAGATATCTTATATGATAAAATAGATATCTAATATGCTTTTTTAGATATCTTATATATTAATTAAGATATCTTATTTAGAAAAAACATTATTGATATCTAATTTATCATATTAGATATCTAATTTGTTAAACAAGATATCTTAATTAACAAATTAAATGCTATATCAGATATCTATATTAATTAAGATATCTTATATATTTTTACAAATAAGATATCTAATATATCAATCAAGATATCTTATTTGTTAATTTAGATATCTTCATTAACAAATAAGATATCTTGTTTAGTTAAAAAGATATCTTATATACTATATAAGATATCTTAAATGACAATTTAGATATCTAATGTAACAAAACAGATATCTTATTTGCTATATAAGATATCTTCTTTATAATAGATATCTAATAAAATAAAGTAGATATCTTATTTATTAAAGAAGATATCTTATATACAATATAAGATATCTGTTTGTTTGAATAAATAGTAAAACGGCTTGCCATTGTGGAGACAACTTTCCACAGATCACAATTTTTTTTTTGTAAAGTTGTTCTAAGGCCTGACTTTTTTTATTTTCTGGTTCTCGGGAGCGCCGACCCTATTTTTTCAAAAACTGGAATAAAAATAAAATTGCTCTCGCTCAATTTTATTTTTTTCATTGCCGCCGATCGTAATTTTCCGCCCCATAGCGAAATAAAATACCGGTCGACAAGAACAACCGCTTTCAAATTTCCCGCACTTTTCGCCCACTGCCTACTTATGAATATTAATGAGCGATGCCCAGACAGTTGCGCATGAAAACAACATGGCGGCTTGTGGTTTTGGGACCGATTTGTCGGCCGATTTTGATCGGATTTTCGTTATTTTTGCATTAGAAATGCATTTTCAGCGCTTTTTTCGCTGGTAAATGGAAAATTGGGTGCATTTACACCCGAAATATGACATCGTAACGGTACGTATGATGAATTTTTACGCTAGAAATCGGCGTAACAAAGACTTCCGAAACCGAAAGTAGATTTGTTTACTGCGTTTGTTGAATTTATTCAGCTGTTTTTATGGCTCAAAAATTAAGAAAACACGGAAAAAAATTGGAAAAAACGTCAGTGGGCTGCCATATTGATTTCACTATATTGCTCAGCATGCTAAAGGTTAAGATTTCAATTCATTCTCTGGGTAACGAGTATCGCTGAAATTCAGTCTAATTTGAAGACATTTAATTACACTAGTCATTACCTTTATAGAAGTGATATCTAATTTGAAGACATTTGAGCCGCCTCGTAGGAAAACCAACAATGTGGTTTCTGAACAGGTCCGACACAGACCGGCCTGTACAGTCACAGAAGCAGGCTAGAAGCTTGAAATCTTGCATATAAGTAGAAGAATAATTGTACTATCCGAGTAGCGAAATCAAAGGCGCTGATCAGCTTCGCAGTTACTGCGAAGCTGATCTGCGCCTTTGTTTTTGCTTATGCAGATTGTTGGTTTTCCCATGGGGCGGCTCATTTAATACTCAAGTCAGCATAAAATATTAGTGAAAGTTTGTCATTTAAAATACATTAGATTTTTATGGCTGCAAAAATGATTTTTTTTAAATATATAAAATGGTGATAATTTTCTTAATTCTGCTCAAAACACACATGTTGGGTACTCGTTAGAACCACCTCATCGAGGAGGTTCTAATGAGTACCCACAATGCATGTTTTCAAGCAGATGCCCTGTAAGCCCCACTTCCCTGTAAAAATGGTGTTTACCAGGGTATTCATCAAATAGGCTTGTTATCCTGATGTAAGTCAGCATAAAAGTGTTTTCTAGTTATACAAAAATACTAGTCAGCATAAAGTGTTTTCTAGTCCTATCTGATTACATTCTACACTGGAAAGTATGTCTTTTTATTGTGTGACCCAAGACACCTTGAAATAAACCTAGTCATAGATAAAGACCAAAAAAAAAAAATTGCAATTTTCTGACTTTTATTTTTATTTTTATTTCGACTGTAAGGTTTTTCAGCTTATATTTTTATTTTTATTTTCTCCTCCTATCCAAACTTTGGTCAAAAATCTCCCGAGAACCAGAAAATAAAAAAAGTCTGGCCTAAGGCACGTAATTGCATACTACAGTCTTTGAGTCTTTTACTGATTTTATCCGCATTGGCTGTTCTCAGTTCTGGATAATCGGTTTGGTATTCTTACTATATATCACTGAAACATGTTTCGTGCACATGCACATCTTTGTTAACAGCTTCTCACCATGGTCTTATGTCACAGACACCAAGATCCTTCATGCAGAAGAAACATACATACACACGAGTATTTAACAACAATTGTCAGAGAATCAGACTAAATCCTCGCTTCAATAAAACGCCTATGGGAAAGAACACAGGTTGCTAAAAAATGATGCACAGTTCAAACCCAAGAATAGATCTTGTCAATGGCACTGTCACACTGAATCCAGTATAGCCCAGCCTTTTTATAGCAGGGCTTTAAAACTAAACTTTAATGATTTTTGCTTTGTAATATCAACTATATCTTGATTTCTTCACAGTATTACTATAACTCATGTCCACTTCAAAACACAGTTTGTATTAAAGTCCATTATTTATCATTTAAGTTAGGGTGAACAGTTTATTGTACATGCAGTCATCCACTCTAATTGACTTAAAATATAAGTTTTCTGTTGTGGTTCACTACCTGCTCGATTTGCTGTTGATGATATAAGCTCTCTCCCCTCTGAAAATAAATGAATACACGCATCAGTAATACATGTAACACAAAATAACAAAACAATGACATTGTCACATATCAAAATTGGACAAACATGCAGTCACTTTCTGAGTACTATGAAAGGGCTCCTAAAAACAGTTTCTCCTTGTGACGTTTCCTCCAGGACTATTTCGCAAAAAATCGAATGGGGCTGTTTGCTAAAAAAGGTGAGACGATTCGCTCAAAATCAATTTTATGGGTCGGTTCACCAAATATAGTTTTAGAAGTCCTTAAGCGACTTGTTTATCCTATTTGGATGTCTTAGTTCGTTGAAATGACATAAGAAATAAATAATTTCAATGAAAAAAAAAACATTAAAATCAATTTTTTTAAAACATGTGGCACTCTTCGGGAGTAAATGTCCCGTTCAAAAAAATTTTTTTACGCAAACAGTCCCGGGAGGAACTGGTTTGTGCGTGAAACATCCTGTAACCCCATGAAAGCCATGTGTACTATGTCATGTTTTTTTTTTTTTTTTTTTTTTTTTTTTTTTTTTTTTTTTTTTTTGTATTGAGGCCTTACATCTCAGTCAACAATTTTTCAGTCTTGTCAGGATGGGTTTAACCAGTACTGTAGTGTCTTGCTCAAGGACACAACACGGTGAGGCCTGTGGGGATCAAACCCAGGACCTCTTTATTTAGAGTCCAACACTCTACCATTACGCCACCCCGCTCCCTACTACGGTATGTAATGTGATGACTAATATCACTAAAGATGATCTTACCAAAAACTGTATCATTGAAATAACACTGAAACATCTTTACGCTGCTTGACATCCAACATACAACATTGTCAGTGTGTCAATCTTTCAACCAAAACAACAATCTGAAACAGACAAATATCATTTGAACTCTTTCAGCATTTTCATGTCTGTTGGTATTTATCCAAGTTTGAAGTAGTACTGTCAATGTACATGTATCTATCCTGCCATACCACCCTATATACCCGAATATTATGTGCATAAATGTATCAAAAAATGTACTAGTATAAATCAACATTTTGAAAGACACCATTTTATGAAAAATAAGTCTGTGAGAAGATACAGTTTAAAGAGTGTTTTGTTAAAAGATAATGTGTTAAAGATGCAAATTTAGATAACCAGTAATAAAAATATCACAGCGGATGCATTTAACTGTTTGATTGTGTAAAAAATTATATGAAAAAATCATGTCTCACAGTTCCAGACCCAGGGAAAGATCCAGGTATGGGTCGTGTAGCAAAATACATATAATTTGGCACTGGCACCTAGGCATTATACTAAGGAAATTGCATACAAAACATTGGTTCGACCTCAACTCGAGTATGCAGCTCCTATTTGGTATCCCTATAATGATACTCAGACTGCTAAGATAGAGATGGTGCAAAGGACTGCAGCCAGGTGGACCTGTAGGACAATAGCGTTGGTGATATACTAGACAAACTTGAGTGGCCATTGGCTGGAGTCCCGCAGGGAGCGGTCCTCCTAAGACACACTCTGGTACAGTATATCTTGATAAAAACAAATACCTGACCCCAGCACCCAACCTTAAAGAAATGCACAAGACAATTTACCTATAGTCAGGTCTGGTACACATCAGGATTGAGGTCAGGGATTTTTTTTGTGTGTCTCAGGGGCCGAAATTAGGCCTCATTCCCATTGCAAATTACTATTGGATGTCTTTTTCCCCAATCTGGAGAAAAAAATCCCAATTACAGCTGAAAATAATTTTCAACAGTTCCATACATTGTGAAATTCAAACTTTGCTGTTAGAAATGTTATTTAACTTTTGACACTTTTGATTATGAATTATTATATAATTATTCTAAATGAAATCCCCACTTTGGAAAATATCAATTTTGAATGTCTAGAACTTGAAATTTCCCAATTCCAAATTTACTTCGCTAATTGTCCCAATCAGAAAGGCCCTAGGGCCCCTTCCCAAAATTGTCAAAAAAATCCCTGGAGGTAAGGTTTTTAACCTCATTGAGGTTTGAAAATGTACGTGAAATTACTAGATCTATATTGAGAAAAAACAAATACATGTAGCTATGCAAAAATTGCAACATCATTCCGGGCCGGGCCAATGTTGCTTGCAAAATGTGCAGCTTTCAAATGAAACATTTTTCAGCAAAATCTGTTTGAGAATTCTTTGCAAATTCCTCCAATTTCATAAGTGGAAGGGGTAATTTTTGAATTTTGAGATTTAAAATAATAGTCTTCAATGTATGGCATGTATTTGAAAAGTATTTCTGCTGCTTTCTGTATATTTTATACTTTTTTCTAAGAATATCATCATTTTGATGTTTAACATTGCTGAAATACTATTAAACAAAAAATGAAAACAAGTATAAACTTAAACCAGAGGACCAATGGTCCTGTAAACGCTCACCTGAGATCAGCTGCATATACCAATAAACATGTTTGAATATTATGGTATTTAACTCCAGTGCAGGGGCAGATAAGCCCTTGGGCCATTTTCTTTTTTCAGAATCTTCAATATTCTGTCCATTTGCCAATTTCCTGTTGGCTTTTTCCTTCAAATGACATTTTAACAGTTTTCCCAATTCAGATGCACAGGCAACCCATGTTGACCTTGCCATAAACTTGGTCAAGGTCATCACAGGGTCATGATTTATATATACATTGGAGTACTTTAGCCATCGATGCCTCACGCCAAGTTTCCTTGAAATCAGTCAATTGGTTTCAGAGAAGATGATTTTTGATGGGTTTTTACCATATATGGGCATGGCGGCCATCTTGGTCATGTGACCTAGATTATTTATATACTCATTGATTCCCCCATTCTATAGATGCTTCACTTAAAATTTGGCTTTGTTTGGCCAAGCGGTTTCAGAGGAGAAGACGTTGAATATTATGGAAATATACATGTATATTGCCCCGGGGTGGGGGCACATGAGCCCCTGGGGTCCAATTTTTTTCAGAATCATTAATATCCAGTCCTACTGCCCATTTCCTGCAAGACTTCACTTTAAATGACATTTTAAAAGTTTTCCCCATTCAAATGCATTGGTGACCTATGTTGACCTTCCCGTAAAATAGGTCAAGGTCATCACAGGGTCATGATTTATATATACATTGTAGTGCTTGAGCCATCGATGCTTCGTGCCAAGTTTCGTTGAAATCGGTCAACCGGTTCTGGAGAAGAAGATTTTTGAATGGTTTTTACCATATATGGGCATGGCGGCCATCTTGGTCATGTGACCTGGATTTTTTATATACATATTTGTTACCCCTTCCTATTGATGCTTCACATAAAATTTCGCTTTGATTGGCGAAGCGGTTTCAGAGGAGAAGATGTTTGAATATTATGGAGATATACATGTATATTGCCCCGGGGTGGGGGCGGATGAGCCCCTGGTGCCCAATTTTTTTCAGAATCATTAATATTCAGTCCTACTGCTCATTTTCTGCAAGATTTTTCCTTTAAATGACAATTTAACAATTTTTCCCATTCAAATGCATTCGCGACCTATGTTGACCTTGCCGTAAAATAGGTCAAGGTCATCATAGGGTCATGATTTATATATACATTGTAGTGCTTGAGCCATTAATGCTTCATGCCAAGTTTGGTTGAAATCGGTCCAGTGGTTCCGGAGAAGAAGATTTTTGAAGGGTTTTTACCATATATGGGCATGGCGGCCATCTTGGTCATGTGACCTGGATTATTTATATATACATTGGTTCCCCCTTCCCATAGATGCTTCATGTAAAATTTGGCTTTGATTGGCCAAGCGGTTTCAGAGGAGAAGATCTTTGAAAATGGTGGACGACGGACGGACGGACGGACGACGGACGGACGGACGACGGAGCATGGGTATACTATAAGCTCACCTTGTGAGCCTGACGGCTCAGGTGAGCTAAAAAAAGATTACCACTTACACCTAATGTCAGTGGCAGAAACCAGGTTTGTGTCAATCAGAAAGACATCAATGCCGGACAGTAGAAGTAAGCAGAAAACAATGGTAACATTAGGTAAAAACATGTTTTGTAAAAAAATATTCTCAGATTAATTTTCAAAACAGTTGTATCAAAAATAAGTAAACGACCAAGGTTAACAGATTTATCAAAGCAGAATTTTGCATTTTTCAACGTAAGGCGTAAAATAAAAATAGCCTTGTTTCCGCTAACATGCCGAAGACAGGGTAGAGTCGGTAGGTGGGAAAATCTTTTTATTTTTTGTGTATTTTTATCTTACTTGAAAATGGGTAAAGAGGTAGAAACATGCTAAAATTAATCATACATGTAAGTACTCGAAACAAACATGCGATGAAGTTTAAAACCAGTAGGAAGCTGAAAGCGAGTTGACCTAGTATTGTTGAAATTATAGCAGTTTTTAAATCATTGTCTGTTTTCCACTTCAAATGTTGAGGGTCGGTCTGCATGAAAATATTTCTATTTTATTTTTATTGGCAATAAAAACTGCAGGGTCAGCGCAAAAACTCAAGAGTCGGACTGGTTAGCGGAAACACAGCTTTTTTTTGTTTACGCCTAATGCTTCATTTTTCGAAATTTTGCACATGTCTATGCATATTTCAAAACTCAATGGAGGTTACAAACCTCAATCCTGACTTGCATCAGACCTGATAGTGATGCCCTGAAAAATTCATTTTTCCCCAGAACTATTCAGGTTTGGAAAAGTATCCCTTCTCGAGTGGTCTCATCCAAGACCATTTCAGGAATTTAAGGTTTCTATTTAAAAATAGGCCCATATCGAGGCAGTTGTTTTAGTGTAAATAGTTTTAATGGTGGACCCCAAAACTATTTTCCCCTTGACTAAATTCTAAATTTAGCCAACCACCCCACACCTGAGGTGATGACTGATGATCAGAAATTTTGTTGTTGTTTTTTTTTTTTGTATTGAGGCTTAACGTCCCAGTCATCAATTTTTCAGTCAAGTCGGGACGGAGCCAACTCTTCCTGGGTTTAACCAGTACTGTAGGGAGTTAATGTGTCTTGCTCAAGGACACAACACGGTGACGCCTGTGGGGATCGAACTCAGGACCTCTCGATTCGGAGTCCGACACTCTACCACTACGCCACCGCACTCCCTAAAGATCAGAAATTGATCGACTCAGAAGATAGGTAGCTTCTTCAACTGCACCCACAGGGGCGGATCCAGGATTTCTGAAGAGGGGGTTCAAATGCAGAAATGGGGGGTACGTTTGCCTAATTTCAGACAAATTTCTTCAAATTCCCTATGAAAATGAAATAATTTTGGTCCTGAGGGGAGTTCGAGCGAACCCCTTGAACCCCCTCTAAATTCACCACTGACCCACCTTCTCTGGAAGTCACCAAGCCTAGTGCCACCAACAGAACAGTGCCCAAGAGTGTGAAAGATGAAAAACAGATTTTTTTTTTATAAAACAAATGGTTATGTAATACACAGTATGCATGTCGATTATTTCCAATGGGGTCCTGTTGGTTAGAATCTCCAACACTACCAGACAGCAAGCGTCCAGACCCAGATGGCTAGATTCCTGGTCTGAAGAGGCTAGACACTGCCTTTTTGAAAAGCTTATACTTGTATAACTGCATTCCAAAAGCATTTCAGTAACATTTGGTAAATACTACCTACTGTAGTGACCAAAAATTCATGAAATACCCCGCAATTCTATTTCCAAGTATTCAACAGTCTCTAGATTGACAATCAAATAAAAAGAGTGATACAAACCTTGAGTCATTTCTTTCTTCGTAAACATTGATCTCCATCACAGTGGATTTTGATACTCTACGGTACCAACTTCGAATACCGGTAGGTTTAACAAAGAAAAACTAAATATTAAATATATAGCAAGATATTCAACATCTGGCAAACGTTCAAAACTGGACTTTACCAGTGGAATTTCCTTGGTCAAGTTATTCAACTGAAAGTAGGTCAGCTTGTACAGTCACAGTCAACAGACACCTGTTGCAAAATAAAAATCATTAATAACAACTATTGTTAGAAAAATTAAGCAAATAAATCCTTCTCTCCAACCTCTGATATGACAAAACTGATATCCACTAACTAATAAAACAAAAACAAAATATTTCCAATTAATTCAAGTAAGTAAAATTAATGGTGGACAGGTCCTGTAGCTGTGGAGGCAAATAGAGGCCCCATATAGGGAAAACAAATTGAATATGAAAACAGACAGAACAATGCAAAGCTAATAAAATCCAAATAAATAATCAAAACACCGATAAACGTAACATCAACGAGAAGAAGAACAATTCTCAAACACATACATGGAACTATCTGGCAAAACAACATGCTAATAAAGCAAATTCCAAACAATTTCCAGAGGAGCTAAATTTAGGCAATTTCATGAACCCCCTACTGAGCCTTTTTTCCTGAAACCAAATGGACTATTTATTAATATTTTCCTAAACATTGCTTATCAATTCACTGACATGACAATTTCTTATCAATTAATTAATATTTTATGAATTATTCCGCCCAGAAAACAATATAGGCATAAGTAAATATTTAAAAAAAAAAAGACATAAAAAAGAAACTAAGGCAATAAAGAAAAAATATACTGGCGGGATTCGAACTCGGGTCGCTTGTACAGAAGTTCAACGCGATACCCAACAGACTACAGAGATTTATGAATGCACACGTCGTCAATGAGAATATATAGTGTCAATGTGATTTTGCCTTTTCCATAAATAGATACTAAGCCGGCGGATCTAGAAAACCGTTCCTAGAAAGCCACAGTTTAACCAAAAATACTACAGTCAAACCTCTATAAAAGCGCCACCTTTGGGAGTGAGCTAAGCTGGCTGTTATACACAGGTGGCTGTCTTATCAAGGTTCAGTCAGAGCAGTTGTCATACATGTATATATAGAAAATATTCTTACTGTCACAAGAAAAATCCTTTCTAAGGAAGGACTACCTGTATGTGTTTCATAAGTTGTCATCATTTCATGCTTCGTTACACAAAAAAAAATATATACAAAGCCTCATGGGTATAAACTTAATTGATTTTTTCTGCTAATCAACTGTTTTAAATACAATAATGAATAATAATTGTCCAATTAACAGCTTGTAAATGGGAAATTTGACTTTAGGCAAGTATGATGTGGCTGTCTTATAGAGAGTTATAAGCATTTTGGGATTGATTTTACTGGCTGCTGGTTGTCTTGTGGAGGTGGCTGTCTTATGCAGAGATAAAATATAGTGAAAATGATTGGGAATGTTTCAGACTGGCTCTCTTATGCAGGTGGAGCTCTTATAAAGGTGGCTGATTCAGCAGGTTCAACTGTATACTTTTTGGCTAAAATCGTAGATCTGCCATTGGATTGGATGGATTAGTTTGGATTGGATTGGAGTTTTTAGATTCGCGTTCACCGAACATCCCTTATAATAATAATAATAATAATAATAATAATAATAATAATAATAATAATAATGATAATAATAATAATAATAATAATGATACTAATAATAATAATAATAATAAAGAATGAGAAGGTTTTCAATTTTGCAGCAGCAACCTCTTTATCGCTACAAGGTACGTGTACTGTACTTAATGAACTTGATGAACATACATGTTCGGCATCTATCAATAGCATTGCCCCTCGTCGACGATACAACGCTTATAACGACAACCTGCAATGATATCATTACGAAAACTTGCCCATGCAATATACAGAGATTTTTTGAGCTTCAAAAATTGAAAATTTTCAGCTGAAAAATTTTGATATTTTTCTTATTTTTGCTCAAAACATAGATCGTGGGTACACATTAGAACCGCCTCGGCGAGGCGGTTCTAATGAGTACGCACAATCTATGTTTTGAAGCAAAAATAAGAAAAATAGGTATACCCCTGCATTCCCCAGTTTTTCTATATAAAAGTGGGGTTCAAGGGGGTATACATTATATGGACATGTTTTCATGATATACAACACAGAAATGTTTGGTGCCAATATTTGAAAAAGAGTTTTTAAGAAATGAGCCATCTCGTGGGAAAACCAACAATGTGGTTTCCGAACAGGTCTGACACAAACCGACCTGTACAGTCACAGAAGCAGGATAGAAGCTTGAAATTTTGGAGTTAAGTAGAGGAGGAACTGTACTATCCGAGTAACGAAAACAAAGGCGCTGATCAGCTTCGCGGTTACCGCGAAGCTGATCTGCGCCTTTGTTTTCGCCTGTGCAGATTGTTGGTTTTCCCATGGGGCGGCTCAAATGCATGTGGTATATGCAAATCACCAAACCTGTAAAAAACTAATGGGTACCAGATCTGACCTGAGGGTTCACCGTCCACAGACTGGGCAAATGCATAATTTATCTTGGAAAATGGGTAAATTGTCTAATATCCGACATAGGTCTGTGGGCCTATGATTGTGTTTAAGTCAATTTGTCATTCATTTAGGGACGAATCCAACGTTTTCTAGGTTTTAACCAAAGCTTTAGGAAGTAAAGCAAGGACACAATATGACACTCGATTTGAACCCAGAATTGCTTGATTTGAAGTTCGACCGAGCATTTGGTTACAATGTTTTCTATATCCATGGATGGATTTCAGTTACAGCTGTACATGTATCCATTTTAGTACATTGTAACTGCATGTGCATACAGTTTGCATTTTGTTTTCCACAGACAAGCGATACACTCCCACTCGTGTTTGATTCTGAAATGCCAGCTTTTGGCCAACTCGTATTTATGTGTAATTTTACAAACAAAATCGAATACTCAGATACTGGTAATAAAGTTCTTACTATCAATGCACCGAGCGTGGTTAAACGACCGACAGCCATATTTCCATTTCACTTCAGACAACGACTAACACCACTGATAAGATAACAGAGGTCTTTGACCGTGTTCGAAAGGGGTCTCTTCTAAATCAATCCACTCTTAGCAAATTTATGTTTTTATTTAATTTCGTCTTGTAAAACTTGGCGCGCGGGTTCGATACGGCGTTAGTTTCCAGTCTTTCGGATGAGACTTTAAACCGAGGTTTCCCCTCCATATGGCACTTGCTTTTGAATGCGACGTAAAATTTTAATCAACAAATTGACCAATTTTGTATACTTTCAGCACTAACATTTCCTTCAGTTCACCAGAAATGGGTGGGGGGTGGGGGGGGGGGGCTGAGACTAAAAGAATCTATGATGGGGTTGAGGCCGAGACAAGGAAATCTCAGGCAAGTTTTCGGATTATTCAAGTCTCATCCGAGGCTCTGCCGAGGATGAGACTCGAATAATCTGAAAACGAGCCTGAGATTTCCTTGTTGAGGCTTCAACACCATCATTGATTATTTTTCTCACCCAGCTTTTAAAACATTTTGACTCTGAATAGGCTTCAAGTTCTGTTCAGGCAGCCATTTTGTTTGGACATAAAACAATATGCAAATTAGCCAGTGAAACAAACAAAAATAATTTTGTATTTGCACTCACCTTACAAAAATATTAAATCATCACAAAATTCTTGGCAAAATTATTTTTTTTTAGATTTTTAGGAGAGCAGCAGACTACAATTACTCTTGATATCTTCCTGAAATTAACACCTGATAGGCTATTTTTGTCTCTGACAGTTGACACCTAGCTCATCACTTCCTTATATGGAAGTAAGCATGAGGTGTACATTTCTATTAGCTAAATACAGAAATGATTGACATTTTGAGACAGCTAAAATTGTACTAGTACTGAGACAGAAATATCCCAGACAGGCACACAAAGGGATATGCTTGTCTGGTGGGTGAGAAACCCTGATAATTATACATAGGCGCGCGAGGATAGCATACAGAAGATGGACAAACGTATTCGTCACTTTTGAAAACTCCATAGACTTCAATGTATTTTCATGACTTTGGTGTCATTTGAAAGTAAAATAAATAAAGCAATAAATAAAGGTCATTTGACAAAGTTTCAACGTTGCATTTTTCAAATACAACAGTTTAAAAAATAAGGAAATGTTGAAAAAAGCCATTTTCCAATTGACGTCAATGGTGACGTCGCCCAAAAATTGTCAACAAATATTTCACTATGTTTTTTTAAAAATAAATTGTAGCTTGAAAACGTCTGCATGGCATTGAATGATTGCTTTATTCATTTACCTTTCAAATAACACCGAAAACATGACAATACGTTAACCAGGAGACGCAGGATATTTTTTTCTTGCAAACGTGAAAATACATTTTTTAAGTCTACGGAATTTTAGAAACTTGAGGAATACTTTTGTCCACCTTCTGTAAAAGCTTTAACCCTCTGATGCACAAACACAGAATTCACTGTCAGTAAACATTCATAGAATTTATTGTCAGTAAACATTCATTGGAAAGCCCAATCAGACAGTTTTCTGACATGCAACTTCAGTTTGCGTTTGTTGACATAGTGACTATATACAATTTTGTCTAAGTTTGCCTTCCTGCATCGCCGTCCTGTAAATTTGCAAAATTTATGTCAATATACTGTGCCAATTTTCACTTTAATCTTGAATTTTATTTCATTGACTCTTAATCTCAAGTTACAATCATACCAACTCCTTGTTTTAATAAGGACTCAATATATTATCCCATTTCGACTTAACCATGTGTCTTAACAAACCCGCCAATTTTGAAAACAACAGTTTAATTATTTAATTAAAGGTGCTTTTTAAATGTTTTAGACTCACTCAAATGATTCCTAGGCTTAGGTTTTACTGATCTATTTGTAAATATTTGTTTTGTAATGGATTGAATATGTATGTGTTTTATGGATATATGATTCTGTATATATGTTTTATGCATATTTCATGTTTTACAGAGGACCATATGTTAGATAACTTGAGTTCATGTTTGTACTAAATATGTAATCCTCTCAAAATAAAGACATTATTATTATTATTATTATTATTATTATTATTATTATTATTTTTTTTTTTTCATGTTGTCAGGGGCCCACGCCCCTTAGGCCCAAAAGAAATAGATTGGCCGCTTGTGCCTCCAGGCACATATACACTACTGACTGACCATCTGATTACAAGTTAACCGCTAAGGTCTGAGCCTGCCCAGGAAAAGTGGTTCAAGTCAAACCATTCATACTACTAAGCATTTTGTGATTTAGTTGGATGGTTATATTAGATGTCATGACATCCTCATTTTGGGTAACAGTCCCATAAAATGGAGGTAACGTCTCGACATGACCTTAGCTGTTGTATGGGACTTAGTACATCAGTTCAAACAAACAAAATAATGGTGTCAGTAAACATTCATAGTTCGAAAATCAAAGTCTGAAGAGTCTGAACCAATGTTTATGATATTATAACTTCATGCCCAATAGAAATCTTTGTACCGACATAAACCAGTTTTGTCAGTAGTGTCCTTCTCTGGACCTTCCATTTGAGACGCTGCGTCGGAAAACCACCAATCTGCATATGCGAAAACAAAGACGCAGATCAGCTGTGCAGTAACTGCACAGCTGATCAGCGTTTATGCTTTCGCTACACTGATAGTACAATCCCTTTTTTTCTTAAATCCGAAATTTCAAGCTTCCAGCCTCCTTCTGTGACGGTACAGCTCGGTTTGAGGCAGACCTAGTCGGAACCCCAAATTGTTTGTTTTCTCATGCAAAGGCTATTTTTTTTTTTTTTTTTTAAAGATTTAGCCAAGTTGGTTCATAGCTGAAAATTTTGCGAAAAGTATATTTTTAAAAGCGTGTTGGAATTCATCGCACATTGAACACACTCATTTCTGCCCTATGCAAAGTATGACGGGATCGGAAATGCGTTTTAATGCACCAAATAAAAAGAATATAGAATCAATACAGCCATAAATATAGAGCACGATATTATGAAATGAGCCCAGGCATGGGAAAACCAACAATCTGCATAGGCGAAAACAAAGGCGCTGATCAGCTTCGCAGTTACTGCGAAGCTGATCAGCGCCTTTGTTTTCGCTACACGGATAGTACGATTTCTCTACTTTCTAAATCCAAAATTCCCAGCCTCTAACCATCTTCTGTGACTGTGCAGCCCGGTTTGTGTCGGACCAAATTGTTGGTTTTCTCATGCACAGGCTCAAATAAAGAAGAATGCTTACAGCCAATCTCAGCCATAATAATTATGTAAATTACTAGTTTATATCGATACGTACGCGTACATCAATTTGTTAAGCATCTAAGTATCGGTTCTCACGAGATGATGCTAAATTACGGGATTTATTTTCAGACTATTGGCGCTAATGTCTGTTCTAACATGTAATGTAAGCTGTGCTAGCGTTTCTAGCGTCACTCGAGTGCTCCAAAATAAATTGCAATACGACAAAAATGTCTCACCCATCCTTTGTGTGCATGTCCGAGATATTTCTATCTCAGTACTAGTGAATTTTAGCTGTCTCATTTCTGTAGTTAGCCAACAGAAATGTGCAACTTCATGTGTACTTCCATATAAGGAAGTGCTATGCTAGGTGTCAACTGTCAGTAACAAAAATAACCATGCAGGTGTTAATTTCAGGAAGTTTACAGAAGCATTTGTAGTCTGCTGCTTTGATAAAAATCTCAAACTTTAATTTTGCTAAGAATTTTATGCGCAAAACAAAATGCTGATTTAATATTTTTTGTAAGGTTAGTGCATGTACGAAAGTTTTTTTTTTTACTTTTTCACTGTTTAATTTGCATATTGTTCCAGTCAAAAGAAAATGTCTGCCTGAACAGCACATGAAGGTACAAGTAGGCAATGATCATGAAAATGCGCAATCAGAAAGAAATTCCCACTCCATAAACCGAGGGGTGGGAAAAAAGTAAAATGCCACTTAGGTACTTATTCCAAGAAAACATAATCGTAAACCGAGTGAGCAGCTATTCCCCAATAGGCGGCCACTCAGTTGCCCGAACTGAACTAAAATATTAAAACGTACAAAAGGTTCAAACAGCACAAAAATTTGACTCCAACGTGACACAAAACAATTAGAAACACATCAGTATTCAGAAGCCTATTCAGAGTTAAAATGGTTTAAAGTGATGAAGCCTATTCAGAGTTGAAATGGTTTTAAAGTGATGGGTGAGAAAAACAATCAATGACGGCGTTGAGGCCTCAAAAAGGAAATCTCAGGCTCGTTTTCGGATTATTCAAGTCTCCTCTTCGGCAGAGCTTCGGATGAGACTTGAACAATCTGAAAACTTGCCTGAGATTTCCTTGTCTCGACCTCAACCCATCATAGACTTTTTAATGTTCCGAAAATCCTTCAAGGTATACTGGGTTCCACAGCCAACGCAACTCTTCAGTTAACCCTAAATTATATCAGTTTTTGGTTTCGTGCGATTCATTTGAAACTTTCTTAATGTCGCCACGCATTTTATTGACTGTATTAGGTCTGTAACACAAAATAAAGCATATGGCTGACATCTGCATTGACCGATGATGTGACCATGTGACGTTGAAAGCTAAAATTATGCAATTTACTGGCACCAAAATTAATGGCGAATTCTGTCGTAGAATAATACCACTTTGAAATTGCCATACACTCATTTGGCGATCTTCCAGGTATTATAATAAATGTATGCATCTTTTCGAAAAATAACGAGCCCGCGTGCGTGAGGCACGGAAGATGCACTGTTGTACCCCGAGGCAAGTTACCGCGCATGCTCGCTAAAATCTTGGATTTGATAACATAGAAGCATTTTTGGGTCAGTTTGATGCTGATTGGGCACAAACATTGTAACATGATATACCGATTTTAAAGCTGAGCACACTGGTCAATGGAAACGCATATACTTCCTCAGAAACGATGAGAGATACAGAGTAAGGCTGGTAGCTCTAAAGTTCAGGTCAAATAAGTATATGGTTTCTGCTTTTCATGAAGCGTAAACAAGGACACTGACCAACTGCGCAGTCACTGATGTGGCGCAAGTATTAGGGTCTAGCATATCATTCCACATTAAAAACAAACGCTGCTTCTTTCAACGCATATCACTTTTGTATATGTAAGACCTTCATATTTGATTTGAGCATCATGATGTGTGCAATCAGTAAAGTTTGTGTTTCCTTCACACACTGTTAATTTGACATGTGCGAACGATATCGATTCGGTTAAGGTGGCTGATTTACCATTGAGGGAAAAAGTTGCTCCGTTGAGCTCGGTCTACAATACCTTTTTGGAAATACCTAACTGCTTCTTCGATATCGACTTACAATATCTTTTTGGAAATAGCTATTTCATCGAGCTCGGCATATAATATCTTTCTTTTGTATTTTGCCCCTGTTGGTTTAGTATTATTTCTTATTTATTGACCGATGCTCGTATGTTAAAATGCATAATATTATATGGTTTCCAGCCTATTGTATTCGACTTATAATGCATGCTTAAGGGTATATTCCATACCAACTCAGAGACGTTAAACATCACGGAAATACTCGTCTCAACTGAAGGCATTTTTAGCTCACCTGAGCCGTCAGGCTCACAAGGTGAGCTTATAGTATACCCATGCTCCGTCGTCCGTCCGTCCGTCCGTCGTCCGTCCGTCGTCCGTCGTCCGTCGTCCGTCCGTCGTCCACCATTTTCAAAGATCTTCTTCTCTGAAACCGCTTGGCCAATCAAAGTCAAATTTTACATGAAGCATCTATGGGAAGGGGGAACCAATGTGTATATAAATAATCCAGGTCACATGACCAAGATGGCCGCCATGCCCATATATGGTAAAAACCCTTCAAAAATCTTCTTCTCCGGAACCACTGGACTGATTTCAACCAAACTTGGCATGAAGCATCGATGACTCAAGTACTACAATGTGTATATAAATCATGACCTTGCGGTGACCTTGACCTATTTTACGGCAAGGTCAACATAGGTCGCCTTTGCATTTGAATAGGAAAAATTGTTAAATTGTCATTTAAAGGAAAAATCTTGCAGAAAATGAGCAGTAGGACTGAATATTAATGATTCTGAAAAAAAATTGGGCACCAGGGGCTCATCCGCCCCCGTCCCGGGGCAATATACATGTATATTATCATAATATTCAAACATCTTCTTCTCTGAAACCGCTTGGCCAATCAAAGCCAAATTTTACATGAAGCATCTATGGGAAGGGGGAACCAATGTGTATATAAATAATCCAGTTCACATGACCAAGATGGCCGCCATGCCCATATATGGTAAAAACCCTTCAAAAATCTTCTTTTCCAGAACCGGTGGACCGATTTCAACAAAACTTGACATGAAGCATCGATGACTCAAGCACTACACTGTATATATAAATCATGACCTTTTGATGACCTTGACCTATTTTACGGCAAGGTCAACATAGGTCGCCAATGCATTTGAATGGGGAAAACTTTTAAAATGTAATTTAAAGTAAAAGTCTTGCAGGAAATGGGAAGTAGGACTGAATATTTATGATTCTGAAAAAATTGGACCCCAGGGGCTCATGTGCCCCCACCCCGGGGCAATATACATGTATATTTCCATAATATTCAAACCTCTTCTCCTCTGAAATTGCTTGGCTAATCAAAGCCTAATTTTATGTGAAGCATCTATAGAATTGGGGAATCAATGTGTATATAAATAATCTAGGTCACATGACAAAGATGGCCGCCATGCCCATATATGGTAAAAACCCATCAAAAATCTTCTTCTCTGAAACCAGTAGACTGATTTCAAGGAAACTTGGCATGGAGCATCGATGGCTAAAGTACTCCAATGTATATATAAATCATGACCCTGTGATGACCTTGACCAAGATTATGGCAAGGTCAACATGGGTCGCCTATGCATTTGAATTGGGAAAACTGTTAAAATGTCATTTGAAGGGAACAGCCAGCAGGAAATTGGCAAATGGACAGAATATTGAAGATTCTGAAAAAAGAAAATGGCCCAAGGGCTTCATCTGCCCCTGCACTGGAGTTAAATACCATAATATTCAAACATGTTTATTGGTATATGCAGCAGATCTCAGGTGAGCGTTTACAGGACCATTGGTCCTCTGGTTCATATAGTGTTCATCTTCTTAATGTTACGAGTAAAAACTGCAGTAAATTGAAACAATAACCATTATTTAATCTTTCGTATAAATATTGTTAGCTTGTTGTTTATAGGATTACATTTCAGGACAAGCCGACTTACTCCAAAGTTATTGAAATTATATTCTGCTGGGACACAGTATCAGAAATCAGACGTGTAGCATTGACTTTGGCAGTATAATCTTACAAATTTACAATATCAGCATATTCATAGCCTATTAAGTATTATCAAAGGAATTGTGTGTAATAATAGGCAGATTATTTGATTTGAAGCATTATTAATCTCTAGACTTCTAGCACCAGTTAGTCTGATACCGTTTGTAGTATTTCTCGAATTTTGCCTCGTGTTGATTCCTTTCGTCTTGCCTGCATGAACTTGCTTTATGTAGATATAACAGTGTTTCCTTACAGCACACTATGTATTGCATATACATGTAGCTCACCAAAATAACTTCTTCGAAAACATTAAAATCGAGTCTGCTGTAAGTACTGCCTTTATCCTATTTTCTCCAGAAAATCTGGAGCGTTTCGGGATTTAATATATTTGCACGTCCTACTCATCCGTTCATGTGATGATATCTGATTTGGGGAAGATAATACCGAAATATACATGTATACTCAGTGATGTGATCGTCCTGTCTGGAAACAAAGATATCGTCTGGGTCATCATTCTTGAAGTCATCAAGGCTTGGTTTCCACGGACAATGTTTTTGACGAAGATTATTTGTCACAGAAACTTCGGCAACGAGTTTGCGTTCACACATAGCAAAGATTACTTATATTGCTTAGCTAACTTATCTTTGTCACAGATACTAGAAATGAAACTTCGTCACAGAATTGAGTTTACACGAGCATTTTTTTTCTGCGACGAACCTACTTTGTCAAAGAAAAGTTGTCCGTGGAAACCAGGCCTTACCGACAGTGCACGAATCACTAAAATGCTTATTGTTATACTGCGTCATCGCATTTCGTGATTATTGTTATACTGCGTCAATGCATAAAATTCAACACCAGGTGACTATTCTTATCTGTTGACAAGCCTTGCAGAGGAATTTAGAAATGATAGCAAATGGACTAAGCGTGTTTCAGCGTTGTTATTGCATATATTCAAAAAATCATTGCATACTTGACCTATAATGCATCAGCGTGTCATATCGTGCGGTTTAATTTTACTTTACGTTATTTTTAATGGTGAGCATGAATTCAGTTTGAAATAATGAAAATCGTTCTGACAAACATTTTCTCTCAACACTCGGTGGCCCACTAAGTGGCCCACTAAGTCATACACATTTGTGAATTATGTCAGATTATCAATGTTAGTCCGATATGATGTACACATACATCTTGAGTTGTGATTTAATTCCACCATATATCTCCGACAAATAGAGGAACGCTACCCTGTTTCTAGCACCAATATGCATAGATTATACACTGATTTGGACTCTGTACTGTCTTGTTAAAAGACATACTTAAATCCATCATGTAATCATATGAATATGAAAACCCTGTTGTTATGAACGATAACTCAACGTTTAAACTTGCACTTGCATAACTACATACAATAATCAAAATTCACAATTAAGCAAATGACTGTGTGACAGTTCATAACAGCTGTTCATTAGTACCAAGCACAATGGCTAAAGCTGGTCCCAGAATATGAGCTGAATGCCTATCTGGTCCGATACCTTGAAGGCAGACTTTACGACGATGCTTGGGTCATGTTGTTTTATTGATTGACGATGTTATGTCGAGTAGTAGCCATTACATCTATGTACCTCAGTTTCCCAGTCGCGGATTTGCTGAAAAAAGTAAATGTCATTACATGTACGAAAACATGTCCGTGTAATGTATACCCCTTGAACCCCACTTTTATATAGCAAAACTGGGGTATGCAGGGGAACACCTATTTTTCTTATTTTTGCCCCAAAACATAGATTGTGGGTACTTGTTAGAACCGCCTCAGCGAGGATGTTCTAATGTGTACCTAAAATCTATGTTTTGAGCAAAAATATGAAAAATATCAAAGTTTTTCAGCTGATAATTTTCAAATTTTAAAGCTCTAAAAATCTCTGTTTATTGTATGGGCAAGTTTTCGTAATGTACATTGTGCTACTTACAATTCACTGATTTCGTTAGCAAATATGGCTGCTTTGAGAATAAGACAAGTTTAGTGCTCTGATGCAGTACATTTGCTAAACAAAATCTTCTTCCGGTGAGCATCTTTTTACCATTAGTTGTTCTAAGGAAACACGTGATTTGGAATTGCAAAATTCAATTTATTAATAAGTTATGACTCGAATATTTACGTACATGTACAGCTCCACTCGAAAAATGTACGAGTGCATCTTTGCATATACGGACTGTGCGTGTAGGAACTATGACAACAAATTCAATACTTTTAAAGAAAGTATATACATAAGCTTCCCTCAAAGTAATTAATTTGAAAAGTGATACTTAATATTGCGAACTATGCTATGCCAGGTCTTATGCCTAAATTATTATTTCTTAAAAGGCATAAATAACTCATGTATATTGACACACGAGGGTTGTGTAAATTTAGTAACACAAATGTTGTGATATTGTTTTTTTTATTACTTCTTAGAACTTTGATTAAAAAAAAAAACTTAAATTAATCACTGGGTTTAACATCGCATACCTTGGTATGATTTTTCTGTCTCCATTGTGCATAAACGAGTCTGTAATTACAGTAAAAAAAATGATAGAAATATAGTAAAACATAAATAAAGAATGTACATTACAGGGCCTTAATACACATATATACGCCTAGACGAAATGTACCCGTATACATGTACATGTATATAAAACAGTGCCTCAAAAAAGGGCACGCCCAGTAGTAAATCCCCGTACAATTGATATATGCCACCCAGTGATTTCCTTTCAGACCGTTTCAAAGCAGTTACGATCTAATGTCTGATCTTTACGGTGTCTGTTTATTCTGTCTGCCTCTCTTTGGTTTGATTTATGCTAGCCGGATGGTCACCCTGCTAAGAAAGAGCTAGTTTTTTGCTATTCCTTTTTTGTTGTTTACAATTTTATAATATCATGTGTTGTCCATTTTTACTCTCCTGGTTTCTGTGTAGGTATTTTAAATTTAATTGTATCAGTTTCTGGTCTTTCTATTTAACCCTTGAATAAACAAAATGCATAAGTTATCTTTGAAAACCTCGTATATGTAAGTAAGGATTCGTCTTGGTTCCTTAATCGGAGGAAAGATACGCTGTCACAGAAAACGTATTGCTGTAAATTATAAATACGAAAATGTGCTAGAGAGGTATATGGGATAAATAGAACTGGTAAACTTACACGTTTTCTGAAATTGATATTTGTTCGGACGGCTCTGTGGTTTAATGGTTGGTATGGTCTTGCATTTGAATCCCTCCATTCTTGGTAAGGAATACTGCGCAGATCGTGCATCTATAATTATATTATTTATGCTTGGAATAAAGAGAAACAATATCTATAGTTACATTAAACATTGACTGATGTACACTCCCGCCCGCGTAATTGTACTCCATTTAAGCGTATTACGCGAGTATTACGTGAGTATTACGTGCGTAAGGCTAATTACGCGCATTTACGCGTAACATGCGCGTATTTACGCGTAACGTATCTCATTAATATTCATTAGCAGAGATAATGCGACGATGCGCGTAAGGTTCAGTCATTACGCGTATGAAGTATCGGCCAATCAGACTAGAAATACGTTTACGCGTATTTACGCGTATCATACGCAAAATGACAAGGAGTATAAAAGCTAAAGTACCTAACGGTTGATTTTTATTATTCCATCGAAACTAAAGAATGTGCAAGTTTAATGGATTTTATTGATATATCGTGATCGTGAAAATGGCGTGACCTTATTCAAGTAATTGTCAAAATGTTTTATCTGTCTGTGACCCTACGATAACGTGTTAACGAGTGAGTTAGATTTCGTTCAAAATGAATCGAATATTCATTGTACCGAAGATGGCGAAAAAATCAACATTAACATCGAAATGAGGAACATTATTTTAGACTTTTTAAACGCGTTTCGGGAAGACAAGTGTACAGATAAGACACTAAGTAAAGTGTAGGTAGCCATGTTCAGTTCTGTTCAATTTATTCATTGTTGCAGAGTTCCTCCTCTCTTTTTGGAGGCACCACCGTACGGTATAATGCATGTTTGATTTTCGCTCGTTTTCCTCCCACGTTTCTTTCATATTGATATTCAATTATTATTCAACATAACTCGTGTGTTTTCTTCTTCGAAATAAAACCGCAAGCAAATATAACAGAAACTCGGTGTCCGATCTGGTACCGATCTAGGGATGAAGCTTTTAAAATATTTCTCACGGGAGCGATCTGCAGGTACATGTTATTTTGTATTTATGAAGTGTTCGAGGCCGTTAATACTGCAGGTCTTAGTTTGTAAATGATTAGATATTGTTTTAGTCTAAAGCGAAATCCGGGATTTTGGTTTAACCATACAATCTCAAGATTATTGGCTCATTCATTACGCGTATATTACGCGTAATTTTTACTTTTACTCTCGATTGGTTAATGCAATACGTATATATACGCGTATATACTCAAAATACGCGTAATGACTTGCTTTTCTATTTCACCGCTCATTGGTTAAAGTCATTACGCGTAATGTACGTGCATTACGCGTATCATACGCGTAAGGAGAATTGAATTTTGATTGGCTATTGACAAATACGCGTATGAAAGAGGTGCGTATTACGCGAGTATTACTCACGTATGTTACGCGCATTCAATGAGTACAATTACGCGGGCGGGAGTGTATCTCATGGCTTAAGGCTTACTAAACTACCAGAAAATTCACTTTAGTAAGCAGATTCTGCACAAAGTAGGTCATCTCCGAGATGATCAAACAAAGCTTTAAATGGATTCTATTCACCGTAGACTCATCCCACAGATTTATCATTTATCTAGCCCAACATGAGTGAAATAAAAATCGGTTTGACAAATAGGAAAATCTTATCGTGATACCATGTTAACATGTACCGATCGCGATCCTCAAAACAAGGCCTCGTTTAAACTGAAAAATGTCAGACCTGATCCCTTGAAAGATAAAGTGGTTTGTTGTAAATTATCCATGTAACCGTTTCCTGACATCCAGGTTGCGTAAGGGAGCCACTGTATGTCATGTAGTGATCGGTTTTAGGTATTAAACCTTCTATCGGCAAACCTTCAATGTTTGTGCATGCACCTAAAAAAAGATTAACAACACCTAAAAATGCATGGATTTCTTACATGTAACAACCTTATCATAGACTTGAACAGGTACTAGAGATTTTCGACTGAAAACAGAAGTAGAATATCATGTTAACTTAATGTTTACTAGCGCCTAGACTTGCTTACAATGTACATGCAATGCACAGTACATGGCTGGACGATGTCATCGATTTTTTCTTTCATTTGCTTCCTTATCCTGTTTAGTACAACATTATAGCCTCCGACATAAAACACCCACATTATTACCAGAAAGGACAATTACAGCTCACATGAAGGCCAAGATGACAAGCTGTTTCTTTTTCCCGGCACGGTAACAATCCAGCTATACAAAAACGAATGAAAAATAAAACGTTTACGAACAACAATATTATAGTTATATGTACATCTTATTACCTTTTTGTTCTACTGTAACGAACTTTTCTCTGAATATGTCGAAGGCTTTATTATCTTCAACACCTATCTACAAAAAATGAATACAAACATTTTTGCAGTTACAAGAGAATTTTTTTTTCTTTTGATATGTGCTTAATTTATTGTTCTTTTTGTTTGTACAGGAATCTGAATTTGCCTTTTAATGCCATTTGCACTTTTATATATTTAAATATTATATTGCGATGGACTTAATAATATTCTCAAAACCATGTGGTAAATACAATTAATAGTGTGGTAATCATACAATTGATGAGATACCAATATGTAAATGTACTATGAAATAACTTTAGAAATCTTACTGTTAGAAAGACTGCAACAACCGCCAAGCCTCGTGGACTCCCTGATGCTATAGAATAATTTGCATAAATTTCTGCATTGTATGCTATAAAATGTAGCTGAAAAGAAGAAGAAAAAATGAATAACATTATACGGTTTCCGTAACAGAAATGTATACAAAGACGGTAACATTATACGGTTTCCGTAACAGAAATGTATACAAAGACGGTATCCAGGTAAGTACAGTTAGGACGATGGCATACATGTTTAAGTTGTATCTAGGTCAATGCTACAGTACAGGGTGTCCCAAAACGCAGCCGCTAATTTATGTTTAATATTTTTATCATTTTCTTTTTTTACAGATAACTCTATCAAACTTAGCAGGAGTATGCTCCAACGCAATGCTTATTTATGTAATACACCCAATATCTGAAATGACCACAATATTGTAAACTACCACTTTCGGTGTAATGAAAATTTTATATGACATATTTTATGGTCGTTCACTTCCCATTTTGGGATAAAATTTCCATTTTCACCACATTTTGTCCATTTTTTAACAAACTCTTTTGTTTTCCTGATACTAATCGTTACTTCCTCCTCTTAATAACTTTTAAGGGAGAATTAATGCTTGAGAATGCTTATATATTTCATTTTGTAGCTGCTTTCCATTTCCAGGTATGCAAGTTGCAGCAGATAACAGGAAGTGACATCACAGATTTATTATGACGTCACTTGCTAATGAATGGTCCCGGGTCGTTTCGCCCGTGAGTTGTTTCGCCCCTAAGTCGTTTCGCCCGTGAGTCGTTTCGCCCTGGGTCGTTTCGCCCGTGAGTCGTTTCGCCCGTGAGTCGTTTCGCCCCTATTTGGTGAGTCGTTTCGCCCTTATTTTTCTACCATGCCCAAATGTGTAATATGGTGTATTATTTGTTATTTATAACTTAATGATATGTCTTGGGCATGCACAACTGTCTTTTGGGTATACATATATACTATAGGGCTTTGAAAATGCCTCACTATAAATTGGTTGTGATGATGATTATTTCTTTTAGAATACATGATATTTCGGCAAAAATAATTTCGAACAGAAAATACAACCAGTGATTTACGTCATACAGTATGATTTCAATCGTTACCAAAAGTTCAACAAAAACGAATTAACATGATTTCTGAAAAGAAACACAAAAGCCAAGCAAATGCTGTTAGTTGTCATTCAATTGCACTAAAACTGTGGTAATTACGTCACTTGAACGTTTATGAAGAAAACTTTCATTTTTGCATGTGAAATGAAACGAATATTTCACAAAAAAAAGGCACGGACTTGTGTAAAAATTTCTGTGTTTTGACCACTTTACGCTTGACGTCAGCGAAAAACGCTAGCCCCTTAAATGGCACATTAATCAATTGACTTGGACAAATATCACACTTCTGTTAATTATTTGATTAGTTTAGCTGACTGTCGAAATACCAGAACTACCACATCTATCTATCTATCTATCTATCTATCTATCTATCTATCTATCTATCTATTCCTTCCTTCCTTCCTTCCTTCCTTCCTTCCTTCCTTCCTTCCTTCCTTCCTTCCTTCCTTCTGTTATTTTTTTACATCATTAAAAGCCACAGAAGCGGAAGCGCTAAAATGTTTAGATAAATATTATATTAACAAGATACGTCAAGATACTCTTTTTAACCAAATATCTATCTATCTATCTATCTATCTATCTATCTATCTATCTATCTATCTATCTATCTATCTATCTATTCATTCCTTCCTTCCTTCCTTCCTTCCTACCTTCCTTCTTTCCTTCCTTCCTTCTGTTATCTTTTTACATCATTAAAAGCCACAGAAGCGGAAGCGCTAAAATGTTTAGATAAATATTATATTAACAAGATACGTCAAGCTACTCTTTTTAACCAAATATCTATCTATCTATCTATCTATCTATCTATCTATCTATCTATCTATCTATCTATCTATCTATCTATCTATCTATCTATCTATCCCTATTCTTCCTTCCTTCCTAAGTTCCTTCCTTCTTTCCTTCCTTCTGTTATCTTTTTACATCATTAAAAGCCACAGAAGCGGAAGCACTAAAATGTTTAGATAAATACTATATTAACAAGATACGTCAAGATACTCTTTTTAACCAAATATCTATCTATCTATCTATCTATCTATCTATCTATCTATCTATCTATCTATCTATCTATCTATCTATCTATCTACCTACCTACCTACCTACCTATCTATCTATCTATCTATCTATCTATCTATCTATCTATCTATCTATCTATCTATCTATCTATCTATCATTTTCCTTCCTTCCTTCCTTCCTTCCTTCCTTCCTTCCTTCCTTCCTTCCTTCCTTCCTTCTGTATGATCTTTCTACAACATTAAAAGCCACAGAAGCGGAAGCGATAAAATGTTTATATTATATTATTTTAACAAGATATGTCAAGAAACTCATTTTAACCAAACCTACCTACCTATCTACCTATCAGCATCATCTACTATAGCAATATCAACAACAACAACTACAACAACAACAACAATAATAACAATAATAATAATAATAATAGTAATAATAAAAATGGGCGAAACAACTCACGGGCGAAACAACTCACGGGCGAAACGACCCACGGGCGAAACGACCCACCTAATAAGGGCGAAACGACCCCCATAAAACCAGGGCGAAACGACTCAGGGCGAAACGACCCGGCGAAACGACCCACGGGCGAAACGACCCGGATTCCTAATGAATCACCACTTAGCAGAATAAATGTCAGATTAAGAACCAATTATAATAGCACTATTACTGTGTAAAATTTCTTGCTTATATCTGCTTTATTTTTTTTTAAAAAAAAGGTATGCACTTTTTGTAGCAGCTACGTTTTTGGGACACCCTGTACATTTTCAATCTTGAATTTGATGATGGTGCCACACATGATTTGCACTTATCATATAAACATGTATAATACCACTTATCCATTGGTTGAACTTTGCTTGAGTTGAACATTTGATTCATTAATTATAATAGATGAAAAATCTAATTAATACAAACCTCACCCAAAAATGATTTCCCATCTATTCTATGTTCTGATCCCGGACTATCCCTATAACTAAAGTGGAATTTGATATGACTCAGTCTATAAGAATAAGACAATGGCCCAGATGTAAAGTTTACGTAGTTGCCACTGGAATTGTTGAGAATGAAAGTGATATCCTTCTTCGTGTTTTTCAATACTCCGTCAACCTGTCAATAAATGAGATACTGTGCAATCAAAGTCAACTTAGTCCGGCATTCCAGACATTTTGTTGCATTGCAAACTGCGTGTATGCAATGCAAAGGAAATACAATTATCCAATCAGGATCAACATGTCTATGAAATGTATACCCTCTCAAACCCCACAGTTACATAGCAAAAAGGGGTATACAGGGGTATATATATTTTATCGTATTTTTGCTCAAAAATAAATATTGTGGGTACTCATTAGAACCGCATCGGCGAGACTGTACGTGTACTCACAATCTATGTTTTGAGCAAAAATACCAAACGGTTTTTACTGAAAAAAAAAATCAATTTAGTTTTAAACTTAGGAAAAGTCTGTATATCTTATGGAAGTGTTTTCGTAATGTCTTGTGGTGTTTTCACCGTCATGTAAGGATTTCGCTTACAAAGTACAACCAACATTCGAAATTAACGATTGAAAATGAGTTGTAAAACTCAAATGGGTATCAGAGCAATTTTTACATTGATTGTCTTTTTTTCATACAATTTTTTTCAAAGCAAACAAAAACGTCATTTAAAGAAAATTTTAATTTTAATTTTATATTACTGATTGTTCCAAGGCGATACTTCTGCTGTGGTTCTTACTGTTTTGTAATTTGGAGTCGAGTTTGTGTGCTGTTTGAGCCTTATGTACGTTTTCATATTTCAGTTCAGTTCATGTAACTGAGTGGCCGCCTATTGGGGAATAATTGCTCACTCGGCTTACTATATGTTTTCCTTGTATATGTACCTTAGTGTATTTTTAGTTTTTTTCCCACCACTCGGTTTATGGAGTGGGAATTTCTTTCTGATTGCACCATTTCCTGATCATTGCCTACTTGTACTTTTTATCTAGACAATCTGTTTATATTCATCAAATCATATTCTTTAAGTGGTCTTTCAATTCATGGTTCCCGTGGAAATCTCAAAGAAATTGTGAGTTGGACTTTAAAAGTTCAATGTATTATCAATGCTGCTATTTAGGACCAAGCCAGACTGAACAGTCGTAAAATTATTGTTATTGCATGATCTTGTCAGCAGCAAATCTTTACCTTTGTAAAGTCTATGTGTAACTGTTTCAGATGAGGGTCGTATAATAAGGTCTCTGGCAGTATGTTGATAGGCGACTGATTCTTCCCTGTTTTGCAGATTGACCACGCCTGTCTATCTCCCCAGTGATTTGGACCTAGAAATATGATAGGAGCTACGTTATGAGAAATACAACAATGTGGTTTCCAAACAGGTCCGACACAATCTGAGCTGTACAAGCATAGAAGATGGCTAGAGGCTAGAAATTTTGAATATAGGAATAAGCGGGGTTGTTCTATCTTTGTAGCTAAAACAAATGTGATGATCAGCTTCGAAGTAACTGTGAAGCTGATCTGCACTTTTGTTTTCGCATATGCAAAATGTTGGTTTTCTCATGGCGCGGCTTATATGTAAGACGCTGTATCAAAGGATCTGACCCTTGATAATTTGTTGAAACAACGGACCCGGCCGGCGAAGAGAAGCGCTCCAAAAGCAAAAAAACAACAACAACAACATATTATTTGAAATCATTATTCAAGCAACGGCGTATTGGCCTATTATAAGGGGCACGTATAATAGAGTATACATTGAAACATTTTATGTGCCTATTTTTAGGGCTCTAGATATTCGAGACAGAACAAAAATAACACGATTGGTTGTAGCATAGTACCGCTGATTTTAATCCCGTCTTTGATACACCGGTGTAGCTCGGCCTTGCGGATTTACGGTAGCCATAAGTCTGGCTTTGGCTAATAAGCTTTATGTAGCACTAAGATCATTACTGGCATGCTTGGTCGCATTCATGGTGAAACAGACAGTGATTTGTTACAACTTACAATGACAATAGACAAGTCTGGCATTTCTGTAAACCCTTACTCTTGAAATTTACTGATTGTGTAGACATTCTGGCGTCTTTTCCTGACTGTTGTATTCTTTGCTCCAGTGATGTCTTAATTTGAGCAGAACAATGATTAAAACGTTCATTTGGAACACCGTTTTCCTATCAAATTTCTAACGCGAAATATGAGTGATTGCCAGTTTGTCAATAACGAAAACAAACGAAGGAAATTACATTGGATCTTTGACTGCAGACCAAGGCAATTGAGGCGTTTGTGAAAAGTAGAACAAATGATCATGTTTTGTGATGGTTACGGCAGTTTATTTTCGATAAACATGCTCATTTCATACACATTGCATTAGGAGATTTGTTGATTTGTTTTGATAAGTAAATATTTCTCAATAAAAGATAAAATTTTGTCATCCATTCGCATAACACTGAAACAGCCATACTACTTGTGGGTATCGCTAAAATGAGTTAAATGCGATTAAATGCGAATGTCATTCAGCATCTAATTTGGAAACGTCAAAATTGTTGATGCATGTATAATACCGTTAGAAACTCGTATTATAATTAATGGTTGATGACGCGATTTCGTCTGTCGAATACTCAGCAGGGGCTCGTTTCACAAAGCGTTTTAAGACAAATTTTATCCTAAGTTTGAACTTAGGACTAATTTCGGGATAAGATATGTCTCATCCTTAAGATGTCCTAACTTTAGCACTAACAATAGGACTCAACTTATGATTGAACTTATTTAATAGTAAACTAAAAATGGCGGACGTTTTATGTGAAGGGAAAACACAACAAAATATTACCAAGACCGGATCCGAACTCGGATCGGCTGGACAGAAGACAACATAGCTTACCACTGAGCCACCGAGTCATATTATTTGTACATTGGTTCGGTATTGATAAAGTCCAACATTTTATTTTAGTTTGTTTGTTTGAGTTAATGCTTAACGCCCCATTCAACAGCTATGTTCAAGCCGAGACGTTGCCTCCTATTCATGAGGCGTTCATACAAAATTAGGATGTCATGGCATCCAAAACATGCTTCAAATATACTCAGTCAAACTTGTAACGCAACAACGATTTATTTGTTACGTTATACAAATAAACTTTATTTCCACTGGATTAGATTGCCGTGCGATTGACACATCTAACAACATCTGGTTGTAACATTCGGTATTATGCTTCTCAAGAAATTAATCAGTTTTCACGATCCAAAAGGAAGACTGACTTCCAGAATCTCTCAGGAGTCGCATGCCACCAAAATAACCACTTTGGCCAATCTCATTCGAGCTCAATGGTCCATACTCTGAAAGCCAAATTGTGCCCTACTAAATCATAGGCGATTGCTGACCAGCATATATTACATTTCATTAAAAAGCGAAAACATGCCATAATCGTGATGCGTTGTGTTTGGCTCAGTATAAAGTACCAAAGTAAGGCTTATGTGTATGGATGGTTTTACCTAACCACGGTTTCTAGGCAGGCTCAGACCTGAACGGTTCATCAGGAAAACATGTCCGTGTAATGTTTACCCCCTTGAACCCAACTTTTATATAGCAAAACTCGGGTTTGCAGGGGTATACCTATTTTTCTTATTTTTGCTGAAAAACATAGATTGTGGGTACTCGTTAGAACCGCCTCGCGGGCGAGGCGGTTCTAACGTGTACCCACAATCTATGTTTTGAGCAAAAATAAGAAAAAATATAACAGATTTTCTACTGAAATTGTTCAATTGCCTAATCAGATAGCCAGTCAGTAGCGTATAAGCTTTGCTTGGAGCGGTACAAGCAGCCCATCTATCATTTCTCAGGGCCCCAATGGGTCCATTTTTATTTTAACTGCAAACATCATGAACAGTATACATAATTGCTAGGATAACTCGACCTAAGTTCAATATGGCTAATTGACTATATTTCCCCAAATGATAAACAGATCAGCCGCACGATGCATCAGGTACCTGATTGTTAGTTTGTTTTTTCCCACCTCGGGTTTTTGGAGTGGGAATCTTTTGCTGATTGCGCCTTTTCCTGATCTTTGCCTGCTTGTACCTTTTTATCATACAGTGTATAAGGCAAACACTCGTGTTAAAGAGATTTGGTTTCGATTTGCAGAAGAAATAGCCTATCGCATTACAATGAAACAGTTGGTAGATCTAAGTGCATGTATTTATATTGAAATAGAAAAAAAAATAGAAAAAGAGAGAAAAATGGATTCGATCTCGGATCGCCTGGTTCATATTATGGCAAAAATACTAATTAAATTACTTGTATAGATCCACTGAGCTATGCTAAATCAATTCTATTATTTAACATACTTGAAACTAACTGTTTGTTGTGTTTGACCTTGAATTGAGATAAATCTTATGAACAAGTCACAACCTCAAACATAAGACAAGTCTTATCGTTAAGATAGATCACAAGTCACTCTCAGAGTAGTCTCGATCATAAGATAAGATATGTCATAAGAGAGCTTCGTGAAACGAGCTACAGAAGTATAAATCACAGCTGAGAAACACGTGGTACGGAATGGGTGACGCACGATGAAATTCTGTCCGAAGTTGAGATGAGAAATTCGAGTGTTCTCCTATAGCGTTTACTCTATTGACTGATAGATAGGTGCAGTCAATGCAGAAATTGAACATTTATTCAATGATTGTAACATAAGGAATCCAGGTCAATTCGTTTTCACAAACACTTCCGCCCCATGAACATCTAGTACTTCCATCACAATAACATTGAAGTGCTCTCGAAAACGAAATAACCGGGATTTCTTATGTTACTTTCTTTCAATAAATGTTCAATTTCTGCATTTAGTGGAGATGGAAATGACATGAATCCTGCACTTCCGGATACAAGCATGAAACTTGGCAGATATGTTTATAAGCATGAACTATTTGAAATTTTCTCGTTAGCCAATCAAAATAACTCCGATTTTCAAGATGGCGGATCGAAATTCCAAGATGGCTACCAAAATAAAAATTAAATTAGAAAATGGTGTTCTAGTCAGTGAGAAAAAACTTAATAATGCTGAAAATAATATTTCTGGATTATTTGCAAATAAATAAATATTTAATTGAGTCAATATTGCCTTTGTGGGATTTTAGAAGGGGCCCACAATGGGGAAAAGTAAGGCAATTTAGCTAAAAAAATCTGTTTTGCAACAAAACTCGTTTTATACTTAAGTGAAAAAAAAAACTAAATTCAATTGTCATTATTGCCTTTACTCAAGTCATGAATTATAACATAGTTTCAGTTTTAATGGGTACTGGAAATAAGGTCTATTTGAATTATGGGGTTGCTGAGGGGCAAAATTTGAAACTGATTAGAATGGCTTATATGAAGAATCGTGAAGTTTTTAACCTTTACTGGGAAATATGAAAATTTATAATGCAAATACACTTTGCCCTACACATTTTAATAATACAATTCTTCTTCGTTTATGTCTTCTTCTTCTTCTTCTTATAAAATATCATGATGAACGATTTTAACATGAAATGAACTATATACAGTCAAAAAAGTGCTACTTAGGATTGAAATAAACTTAAGCTGGCTACTGATGCTCCAAATAGTTTTCGTTCACACCAACGACGACAACAGAAACAACAACAAGTGCATGTACTACTAATACTTTTCATCTTGAATGTACATTCTGTGCACATTTTTAATCTTAAGTGGTATATTTTTGCTAGTGGATGAATAGGACAATTTAAGCTCGAACCCCCCGCTTGAAAGTTAAGGAAGTCTATTAGAAAGTTTTCATTCATTCTGGATTTCATCTATATGTTTGCATCGTCACAGATTTTATTTTCTTCATAATGTGCTGCTGTTCTGTTGGAGGAGTAGCACCAGCTTGATTGTTTCATGAAGCCTGGTCGCTAGACTCTATCGGTTTCTTTAATTCTTAATGGACTTAACGGGTGTCTTTGTTGCATTTCCGTTTTTTCGCCTTGAGAGTGGATTCCATCCTATAAGTCTCTGTAGAAAACCTTTCTTTAGATGTTGCTCATCAGGCATTCCTATATAAAGTTGGTGCATCTTAGCTGTGAAACTGTAATACCATTTGCATTTTTTGCGTCCTTTGATTTCTCGAGATCACTGTGTCTGTAAGCTTGTTTTAACGCTTGATTTTAAGTTTTCTCAAGCACCTTAAGTAGACATGGTGATCTCCTTGAATGATGTTGATATAATAGCCATGTCACGCATGAATATAGGAGAGTTGACTGCCAAGTAGACTTTCAGCTTGGTATCGACCTTTGTTTCATTTCGCTTATAACATTTGCACATATTCTTCCAAATGCCACACTGGCTTTTGCTGTTCTAGTCATCAATACGCACTGTTCTGGAGAAACTGCTTCTCGGGTAGATGGATGTATTAAACAAATCAGTATTTGTCCTCTGTGTCTGGTGTGGGTTCTAGCCCCGCGCTGGCAACATGTGAGACAAGCCAACTTCTGCTTGCGGGTGTGCCAGGTGTTTTTTCTCGGGAATCTCCCGTTTTCGCCCACCTACTGATTGGCCTGTCTCATATGAGCTGAAATAATCTTGAAAGGGACGTAAAACTGAATTAAAAAAAGTATTTGTCCATGCCTAGTGATTCGCGAATTATTGTACAGCTTTCCAGTGCCGATTGGAGCACAACATTTGTCTTTTTTGTTGATTGTAAGGTCATAGCTATCACAGGTAATCCATGTGGATCTGTTGCACCATGTATTTATGCATATGAGCTGGTATTCTTCGCCATTTCCCTTATCTTTGTCATCTGCTTAGATTATATCATCCAGCACATCTATGTGCACCTTAGTTTTAGTTTTCAACTTCCGTTGGTCGAATAACTTTCCATCAAAAACGTTCCTGATTGGAAAATAAGTATCACAGACTTAAACGGCTTCAATGAGTATCGCAAATGATATCATACACAAAGGTGTTGTCCCCTAGCGCAACCCTGTTTAGCCTTATTTGTCATATCTCAAGGTTAATAGAACTCCCCATCGTCCTGTGCATGCATATCATCATTCCCATAGGATGGCCATTTGACTTTGATTTACTTTGACAGCCCATATCTTCGCAAGTCTCTCACAACTTTGTTTAAATTTTTGGTGAAGTTGACAAGCGCCATATATAGGTCTGCTTTCTGTTCTTGACATTTCTCATAAAGTTGTCTTGCTATATGAAAATCATCTATTGTCTTCCTGTCATCTCTGAATCAGCATTGACTTTCCGGAATAAATCCTGTCTGTCAAAGACTTCAGGATTTCCTTTCTGTGTGTAAAGATGAATATCTTGTGGGAATTCTTCCTTCCTCCACGCAGCCACGGTGAAACAGCTCTTTCAGTCTCTCTGTCATGGATAGCCCCCAGACGGTAGCGGAACTTGCATTTCAACATAGGAATTTGCCAGCGGAGAGTCCGTTGAACTGCTAGAGACTCCATTAAACTACCCTTGCATATTTGATTTTAATTTGAAGTATATTTTTCTGGCTATCGTTGCCGATTTATAAGAGATCACTGATGACGATTTAGTACTTTATTAGTATTTTATTGTCTTTCATCTATGACGGTTTGGTATTTATCAAGCAAACAAACTGAATTTCTTCTATTTTCTTTCAAGAGTCTTGCATGTCTCTGACTTTTGATATAGATTGACACATATTGCTGCTGGTTTGTCTTCTTGAATAAGGAGCTAGTATCATCTTAATTCTTGTGCTGTTCTTCAAGATTCTAGAAGCCTCCGAATATCTTAACCAGTCTCATCAAACCAGTAATTGAGTTTTCGAGATGGATGTCCTTAAAGTTCTATAGCTGAAGAATGTTCCAGTGTTCTTCTGTGTTTTCCAAACTGAGATTGATTGTACCCAGTTGGATGCAAATGTACATTCTATTTTGGTTCAATTTCGAGACACCCAGTCTCTATGGTGTTTTTTTGCTTAAAAGTCGCCTCTAAGGCTTGTGTTTGATGACACCAGTCGATAATCTATCCAGCACCCTGCTCTACATTACATTTGTCACTCTGACACCCTGCCTGTCTTTTTCTCCACACTATGACATACAGTTTATGAGACGCCCGTGTTTGGATCGCAGATGCACCCATGATGTTCACTTGTATATCACTTCATCTGGACTGATCATGGTAGGTGTATGAGATGGACAATATTGACATATTTATCGCCCGTCAGAGGAAGTATCGAAGTCATTAGGTGGTCACTGATGCCTTATGGCAATCCTGACAGCTTACACAAAGGGAGCTCTTCTCACTTTGGCCTCCACTAGGAGAAAGTACAGCCGAAACCAACTCTTTTTCCATAACCTCTACAAACTAAGTCTCACTCAGTACAGCTATCTGCTTAACTGTGACTAACAAGTGACTCTTCTACTCTGTTGTCCAGTCGACCCAGGATTATCTATTAAGGGGCGAACATTCCTCTGCCGATCTTCAATGGTGTGACTAACATCTCAGTATTTGGGAGACAATATTAACTGCTTGATAAAGGTGCTTTACATATATTCATGTTAAATATTATTATTATGTTTTCCTACAATTATGACCAGGTGAGAGTGGTAGCCTTGCGGTAAAGCGTCAGACTGACTGCATCGAGAGGTCCTGGGTTTGGTCACCACTGGGGGCGTCGTGTTGTGTCCTTGAGCAAGACACATTTACTCACCACATAACTGAATCATACCAAGTAGTGTTAGTTCAGTGCAGGTATGACTGCAAAAAATGTTGACTCAATACAAAGAAGAAAAACAATATTGACCATCCGTACATGTTGACTGTAGCAAAATATACCCCTATACTACTATGATTAAAATGAAAAAATATCAGTTGTTCAACTTTGAAAGATCAGTCGAGTAGATAATAAATATTTGTAATGCTTAAATCATATTTATCTTGTGTCTTTTCACACAGGAGCCTGTAATGATCCATATAAATGTGTACTTGTTGAGTGATGCTTAAATTATGGCAATTTACAGTATTATATTTTCACAAAAGCAGTTTTAAGGCATTGTTGGACACGTTGATGAGTCCCAGAACAATAGTTTAAGCAATGACAATCAGTAGTGCAATAAAATCCACCCATTTACAAATTCCAGTAGTATAGTTTGTCAATTAATCGTAAAATCAAATGATTTTGACGGCCATCTTGAAAATTGCGTTAGCCACCTTAAAAATGAAAAAAATTGAGATGGCTAACGAGAAAATATTTATTAGAAAGGATTAAAGAACATATTCTGAAAGTCTCATACTTGTATCCGGAAGTGCAGGATTGTCTCAAAATCCTGACGTTTCCATCTCCACTAATTGACTGCACCTACCTATCAGT
Organism: Rugalucina vietnamica; assembly: GCA_964017185.1. Taxonomy (NCBI): domain Eukaryota; kingdom Metazoa; phylum Mollusca; class Bivalvia; order Lucinida; family Lucinidae; genus Rugalucina; species Rugalucina vietnamica. Next base: position 65,769,619 of record OZ024869.1, on the reverse strand, counting down.
ACGTAGAAGAAACGCTGTAGGAGCAAACTCGAAAATCTAACCTCAACTTCTGTCTCAATTGCAGTGTGTGCCACCGATCATTTATCGGTTTGTATGTATACAATACCACGTGATTCTCTGTAGCGTAAATGACGTCTCCATGTGACATGCATTGTCCCATTCACCAGATGTCACCTATGACAAGGCAATAAAGCTTGCAAATAGTATACATTTACATAATGTGCTAATGCGCAGAGGCACACTGTTTAAAACCATATCATGTTTAAGCAGGAAATTTTAAAGAAGATGATAAAGATTAGAGAATACCTGAAACTCCACCATAGCTCCACCAGCCACTCCAGTGGTCACCTTCGTCAGGACAAGCACACAATACTGCAAGATAATAATAATAATAATAATAATAATAATAATAATAATAATAATCATTTAAATAATAATGAGACTTGTCGCTAAAAATATAAAAAAATGTCAACTAGATAAATGCTAAGACTGGGATGATTGTGTGTCACATGAAACGAACGGAACAAAACGAACAACCACCTGTTTTTATTTTCGTCTCCATTTAAAATAATAATTACGTGTTAAACAATTTATTTTATGATAGCTGCATGCATGTCATTTGAATGCGTGATGGAGTTTAGATCAGTGATACCTGATCATACCTGTACACATCTTCAAGTTTGTGATTTTTTGCTTTTAGCGGTTCACTTTGCATTGCAAAGGATTCTCACATTTTTTAACAAAAAAATGACAGGGTATTTGCTTTTGAAGTCGATATATAGTTAACAAACTGAGGGCTTAACGACAGCGTTAAGCTAACAAAGTTTTGAACAACTGGGTCCTGATAGTTGAAATTTTGGCATCGCACTGCATCTATTCTTAAATCAAGAAAATATCGATATTTCTCCGCTAATGAAATTCATCTTCATACCATGCAATAAACAAGATTTTCTTTAATCTGATGTATTGTTATTAAATGTCATATATTCGAGGCAAAGTATCAGTTTCGGTTATCTAAATTAAACTGTCTAATAATTCATCAAATGAGCCGCCTCATGAGAAAACAAACAATCTGCATATGCGAAAACAAAGACGCAGATCAGCTTCGCGGTAAGCGCGAAGCTGATCAGCGCCTTTGCTTTCGCTAAACGGATAGCAAAATCCCTCTTCTACTTATAACGAAAATTCCAAGCATTTAGCATTTTTCTGTAGCTGTACAGGCCGGTTTGTGTCGGACCTGTTCGGAAACCACATTGTTGGTTTTCCCACGAGGCGGCTCAAATGAGTGGATGAGACATGTCTGATCCAACAGTGGGCCGCGTCAGAAGAATCCCATTTCCGCGTTTTAAACGCGAGGGTGCGGGTCATCTTTGCGAAGCAAATCGAGTGGAAGTTCGCTTATCGGTTCTCTCAAACGCTCAGACTAGCGCATCAATTGTTATTGCTGTCTACCTACATCTACTGAATTAAATTGGACAAAATATTACGTTTTTGTTGAAAGTAAATGCAGAAAAATGAGAAAGAAAAAAAAGTTGAAAAAAAAAAAAAAAAAAAAAAAAAAAAAAAAAAAAAAAAAAAAAAAAAAAAAAAAATTGGCTTTCGGCCAATATCTGTCATTTTCACCACATGGAAAGTTAAATTTCGTGTGACGCAGTATATCATGGGAATAATTTCAGTTTCTGGTTTCTTCTAACAAAATTAATATTCCCTGCTGAGGCTCATGTTTATCTTTTACAAATAAGAGTGTTGATATTGCATTTTATCCGGAATACAAATACGCTTTAAACTAGCACATGGATTTTACGCATTTGTGTACGGAAGTAAAAAAAAACAAGACTAAGTAAAGCACACGAATTTCCTCTGTTACCCAAACACAATATGTTCTGTCAGCAAAGAGTCATATTCCCGTTTGGCAGTCAAATAGAAACATTAGTTACATTACGAAAACTTACCCATGCAATATAAAGAAATATTTTTGTCGAAGGTAAATGTAAAAATTGAAATTGTCATAGGAAAAATCGATATTCTTAATATGTAAGCTCAAAAATAAGTGAAATTGGTAAACCACTGTAAACCCCAGTTAGACTATATAACGTGGGGTTTTTGAAGGGGGTAAACTTTTCATGGTCATGTTTTCCTGATGCGAGTTGGTATTCAGGTCAAAGGCTAAGATAATTGCAGGCAGTATATATGCTAAATTGGGCATTATGTATTCAAACGTGAAGAGTTCAAAGGCAACTCACTCAATGGTTGAAAATAGTTTGAGGTTTCGGTTCAGGCTAAAAACAATTGAATTACAAGAACATGCTTGTTTATATGCCATCAGAAGTGTCTCAAACTTAAAACTTTTAAGTCAGAATCATAAGTGTTGATTAGAGGAACAAGTTGTTGCATGATGTTTAATATACATTTATCATATGACGTCGCTGTTTTCTAGTGGATAACGTCATGTCATAAAAATCATATGACCACACGTGTATTAACATTTTTGCGGGAATACGTGACGTCATTGACGACGTCTGTAAAAACAATGTAAATTTCCATTGAAAATATGTCCACTTCGAAGACGATAAAATCATATTTTAAAAGTCATATGATAAAACGAATCTTACACTCGTGGTCATTTCATATGAAATTTATTAAACTCGCCGAAGGCTCGTTTAATAAATTTCATATGAAATGACCACTCGTGTAAGATCCTCTATGTATGATACATTTGTGGTTTTCTATAATTTTCATCAACTTTGACGGCGAATAATATCACCTTGCAACATATTTACAGCTGCAATAATATGATTTTTCAGTAGGTTGCATATTTTTTGTAGTAGTGAAAAACTTAACAATTAATCAATACTGCGGCCATGTAACAGATATGATATACCGGGCACTAGAAGGTTAAAAACATCATGATTGTGATGTCTTTCCTTCACCGCACTCAACCTTATGCATATACATTCACACCATCCTCAAAATGTAAAAACAGTGCTATCATTGACATTAATAGCTCACATGACAGAACGCCAATGCTGATAAACGATGAGGTACATGTAACCCTTAAAACAGCTTAAAAGCAGACCAGTCAAGTTAGTCAAAACAAAAATGAAAAGTTTTATATGGCGACATAGATAAAACAAAAAAATAAAACAGGAAAACATGCCCTTGAAAAGTATACCCCTTCATACCCCACTTTGATAACGTAAAACTGTTGTTTACAGGGGTATACTTATTTTTCTTATTTTTGATCCAAAACATTCATTTTGGGTTCTCGCGGTTCTAACGTGTACACACGATCAATGTTTTGAGCAATAATAAGAAAAATATCATAAAACTTCTTCCGGAATTTTTTATTTTACCAGTTTCAAAAATCACAAATCACATGGACATGTTTCCGTAATAAATAAAACCAATGAATAAAAATAATAGAATAATTAAATACAATTACATATTTAATTCTGAAAAAAAAAAAAAAAAAAAAAAAAAAAAAAAAAAATGAGACACCGCCTCCAAAGCTTTGTCGCGACAGACATTTATAGGTTCAAAGAAAACTCCAAAATAGACAATAATAATTTTGACTCCAACAACCCTATAAATGTCGGTATGGATGTTGTGGAATATAGATATTATATTCCCCAGTAAATTGACTAATGCCTTCGAATGACCATAGAACAATTAAGATGCCAATAATTGTTATATCAAAAACGCAAGAATCACTGTTTGAAGCAATAAAACAATCAAATCAGACCCCTGATTATTCTAACAACGTTTGGGCTTTGCCAGGAATATAACATGTCTTCGTTGTTTCTGCTCATACACGTTAAGGAGCCATGGTATCAAAAACAGTTAAACTTAAAGTCTTGAAATGTGGGATTTAGGAATCGGATTAATATGTAGATTTCTGTTACACTCATCTGTTATTAGAAACGTAGGCACTCATCTCTGCGTCTTTGTCGTTGCATTATCGCGACGAATCTTCTTTCTCATGACGCAGTTTATTTGGTTTAAGAGTAGGAGAAACGAATACAATCCAAATACATCAAAATGTGGGCAGAGTCAAATATCCTTTCGTTATATTGATATTGACAGGATCCGCAATGTCGTAAACGTTCAGACAAAATTGCGAATGATCGTAAGAATATAAACTTTATTTTAGCGGGTAAATAATACACAATAGCCGCGAGCAGCATGCAGATCGCTTATTCATCTAGACTGTTGAAAATAATGTAGACTACTGTTTGTTGCAAAAATAAAATTCATTGGTTGTGGCGAAGAATCGCCAATTTCCTCGCAACCTGATGCTTCAACGTTTGGACAGGCTATTCAGAAAATTCACTTTTACTGGTGAAATAGACTACTGTTTGTACTAAAACTCATTGGTTGTGGAAGAAAATCGTCAATTTCCTCGCAAGCTGGTGTTTCAACGTTTGCAAAGGTTATATAGAAATTCACTTTTACTGGTTGCGTTTTTACGTATTTGTATAAATGTGTCGGCCTGTGGTGATTCTGCTTTTGCACATAGTGTCTGGGCTGAGGATAGAAGAGTATAATATCATATCATGACTTTGTGGATACAATAGACTAGTTCGTCATTCAGGTCACCGTTTTGCATCACAAGGATCGCCAAGTGATTCCAAACGTTGAGCTGAGGAACAATCCACAAACAAGTCATTTTTCTTTCACATCTTTTGGTGGCGTTACTAGATTTTAAGACCACATTGGAAAACGCTACAATCACGCCCGCAATTTTGAAATCGTACATTTGTAGCGTCCTATGCAACAGATGGCGTTATCCCGTGGTAAGATAACCTGAGTGATATAACATGGGGAAATAATGATTTCTTTATATCTCGTGTGCAAGAACACGAACAAGAATTCTTCGATATCGTCTTATGGCCGTATAGACCCCTATGCTGTTCATATGCAACAATGCAATGTACATGTACATGTAATTATCTGACTGTCTCGTTCTCAAAATAATTCTTCTTAGCTTTGCGATCAGTGAACTCTCTATTTATGGCATAATTCCGGAACACAGTAATCGTAAAACATCTTATATCATTGTTATGGTCTACCTACCTGATTCGGCTATATAAAACACGAGTAGAACAAGAAATTGACAAGCTGTGGACAGTGATAGATGGCTCTGTAACATCTCCATGATCGACCCGTGCGAGATGATAACTGTCTGTCTCTCTTACTGCTGATTAACGACGAAAATTAGTGAAGCCTTCATCGCATCTGAAACAATATTGGAAAGATGGATGTCAGAAACATAGCTGTTAGGACGAAATTCTCAAACAGAATGACGCTTGTCGCGAGAGATTGTATTGTGAGCCTAGAGCCAGTAGTCATTTCTGTTAGGCTATTGCTACGTAAAAGTGTTATTTCTGTGCTATGTTAACTGCTTTGAAAATGTATATTCTTGCATTTCTATTGCTGAATTGTTGACAGTCAACATCGTTCGCGATTATGCTGGAACCAGAATTGCCATTGATTAAAACTGCAGTGATTTACACTTTGTTTTCTTTATGACGTCCGTATAATCCTCAATACACTAACATGTTGTTTTTTCTATAGCCCTGCATTAATGCTATTCTAGCGTAGTGTCGTGCAAAATTAATATTTGAGCCGCCTCATGGGAAAATCAACAATGTGGTTTCCGAACAGGTCCGACACAAACTGGTCTGTACCATCACAGAAAATGAATAGAAGCTTGAAATTTTGGATTTAGAAAGTAGAGGAATTGCACTATCCATATAGCGAAAACAAAGGCGCTGATCAGCTTCGCGACCTTTTGCATATGCAAATTGTTGTTGGTTTTCTCGTGAGGTGGGTCATTTGTTCGTGTTCATCTTTGTTCTCTTTGTCCATGTTCTGTGTAACAAAAAGCTTAATTCTGTGATCATGCACCTCTACATTTTGTTCTTTGTCTTAAAAAAGTCAGACTTTTGTGAGTTTGCGTTGGATGATCAAGACATTGTAATTGTTTCAGACTCTTGACAGTTACAGCATTAAGCGTATCTTTCATCTAACTTGGAAGCGTCCAAAGCTGCTTCAGTCATATATACCCAAGCCCCGACAATACTGAATTTTACCGTGACAACGCTCACAATTCCAGTCTTTATTCGCCTTGTCTCTCAGATTAATGCAAATATTTATTTACTTCATAATAGACTAATGTAAACATTTAACAGTGCACTTGAAAGAAGCCGTTTAATTACATTATTGTCATGCTTCATTATTGTTACAAAAGTCAATTCCATGTCTTTTAATTAAATCCCATTAAATGATTACTGATTTCATTCACCCTCGACCATTATTGAAGGCAAATCAAGGAGACCAATATACAGTTCTCGGATCAATTCATAAACGGAACATGTACTGAATGATATCGTTTGTCGGCTGTAAATATGGCTTATGATATTCAAGGAGGAATACATGTACCCAGAGTTCTAGCATACATTTTGCATATATTCAGTAAAGACGAATTCTTGTCATTGGTTAAAAGCAAGAACACATTATCAGCCGTTTCATCATTCATATCCGTGACAAATGTACTTGCATAGATCCCTCTATCTTATCTTACATATAGCTCAAGTTAATAAGAGGATAAAGCATTCTTTTCCGTGCATTAACGTTTGCCAAGCCCAAGGGCAATAATGTGTTGCAGCCCGAACCGCGTAGCGGTGAGGGCTGCAACACATTATTGCCCAAGGGCTTGGCAAACGTTAATGCACGTGGAAAAGAATGTTATATCGTCATTGTTATATACCTTTCCTTCAGCACACATATATTTTATTAATTAATTTATTGCGCAAGCTAAATACGAAATTCAGATTAAAACATGGTTGATCAGACTAAACAATAGAACAAATAAGAATATTTCTGGATTACTATCAAAAAAAGAATGTTTTTTGCCTATAAAACAAACCATGAATCTTCCATAAAACTGAACTGGTGATAGCATTAGAATCCTCCTCTGAATTTTTTCCAAATTTCTTGACTTTGTTCAATTTCGTTCATATGCTGGCACAGTAGAGCAAGAATAATTTTAATTGACCATAATTTTATATCCGTTGTGAAAGAGAAGCAATTTTGACATGCAGACAATGTCTTGAACAATTCCACAATGGTCAGTGTTTAGCCGCAAAGTGACACGTTAAATTTAGGTGAAATATACATCTGAAATGTACACCCACCTGCCATGTTAAATTTAGATGAAATGAACACATGCCAGTGCCCATTACATGTAAACAGGTGTATGTCCTTGTCTCAGGGCAATAACACCATTATTGCCCTGCTACGATGTCCTCTCAGGGCATTAACACCATTATTGCCCTGCTATGATGTCATCTCAGGGCATTAACACCATTATTGCCCTGCTATGACGTCATCTCAGGGCATTAATGGTATTAATGCCCTACGACGCTTCTAGCAGCAGAAAGTGTTGTCTGTTACAACACGACAAGTTTCTATTGTAGAGATACATTAGGTATATAACAATGTGTCTTAAAATTTGTTGGAAACTCCCGAGTGCTTGCAGAATAACTGATTATCTTAACGTTATTATTGACTGAAACAGCTTTAATGACAATTACAATATTAACGACACGATAGCACTAATTGGAAGCAATTTACGACACCAAAAGTCCTAAGGGATGAAATATGTCATACGAAAGGGATCAATCGACTTCTATAGAATAACGAAATAATATTTCATAAGTACCAATTTTCCTCAACTGCTGGTTTTAAGATTATTCTTTGTAAAATATATGTGCAACATATACCGATATATGATAAAAAATCAAATCTGAGGTACTTTAAGAGCAGTATACATATCAGAGGGAAAGGGGGTGGATTATGCCGGGATTCCGGCTACTAAAGCCACGTCAGTGGCCATTTAGATTTTGTTACGTAAATTCAAAATATTTTTTGCAAAGTTCTATACGAAAGTCGCCGATTCAAAGACCAGAAGTAGCAATATAGAGCAACAAATTTTAACAGTCAGTTAGAAAAAAGAATCTAAACCGATTTTTTTTTTATTTCTCATAATTTTTTCGCTGATCTCAAATGACCAAAATAAAAATATAATGAGATGTTATGATATTGGCAGTTTGATTCTCGGCTAAATGTAGACCAGTGCCAAGGACAATGACCGTGATTAAAAATAAAACAACAGTGGCAGTTACGATGTGTCCGTGTTGCGGACAGAGTTCTCGGAACAAATGTGTGTTGGGAAACAAATAATTGCTAACAGGGCAATTAATGCTGTACCAAGTAAATTCAAATGGCTATGTCATGACTTACCGTATTTTGAACTTCATGAACGAAATTAAGTCTGATATTAAAATGGAGTTTCAATAAACTTAATGAGTTTTACGTATAGTTAAGCATATTCAGGTTGATATTTCAACAGGTAAAACTTATAACATCGCCCAGGGAAAGCAAGAAGTAGTTACATTTTTTTCTGATATTCAGATTACTTTGTGTATATGTGACAGGAAATGGGAAATTTCCCTGGAGATCGTGCAAAGACAATATTCGGAGTCCAATGCTCTATCACTAGACCACCGCCCTCCTTTTTGCACATGCTATTGTGTAGTCTGACTGGTCAGCCGTCAAAATGAAGTATCATACCCAGTGGTTCATTTTGCCGTCTGACTCTAGCACATTATCAAAAAGCGAAGCTGTCAGCCACTTTTGGGTGAAAGCCATTATTTACAGAATAACAAAGTTTTTATGCAAAACAAATGGTGTAAAACACTGTAAAACAAAATAATAAACAAACCTCCATTTAAAAATTCATAAAACATATCCAAATTTTGTTTATTTTGATGATTTTTTTTTTTTAAATCCTTCATCATGGCTGCCATGTTTTTCTTCAAAAAGTCATCTCGAGAGGGGAGATAATTCTAATTGCGAGCTTTTGATTGGCTCTAAGAGAGTGCATGACCTCAGCACCCAGCCATCAACCAATCAGATTAGGAATTCCCATAAAATCAATGTCTAAAACAGCTTGCAAAGATATAAATAGAACTTGGGAAATTTTGATAGTGTTGAAGTCAGACGTCAAAATGGTAAATCAGTTATCAAAAATTCATTTTGACGGCTGACCCGCCAGACTAGCTATTGTGGTAAAAAAGTTCAAAAAGATGATGAACACCCGGTTTCACAGACGATGCAATTTTAGACACATTGCGTCTGTAATGAATGCTTTCAGTTTAGAACTTTCTAGTGTTCTGCTGGGAAAGTAAAGGGGCAATTATTTTCTTCGCTCTGGCCATTCAAAATAAATATTACTATAAACGAACACAGGCGCCCGATGACTGGACCATTTTGTTTTCAGTTTTTAATTTTCACCCGTTTGGAGACTCCAACGATACGTTTATGCAATTAGTTTACCCTTAAAACCTTTTCTATCAATCTTCAATCAACCCTCGTCTATGGGCTACTATATATACACAAGGACGGAAACGCAGTGTCTTAGTTTTATTGGTGTCATGGGATTTCCTGCATCTTAAACTCATAGTTCACCCTTTACCGTTATTTCAATGCTGGCTGTCTACTTATGACTGTCTTTGTAAAAGGTCTCACCCATTTTCCTCATCCTTAATAATCACCGCCATGAAAACTTAACAATTACTGCATTCTACAAATTTGGAAGACATCCCGGATGAAATTTGCAATCGAGCCGTGACATTACTATAGATACACTAGTCCCACGACATATTACGCTAGCGCGTGTTATGTTGGTTTTCATACTAGGTTGCTTTAATATAGGGATCAAACATGATTTTCCATTCATTAACATTCTCTAGGTCCCGAGGGGTGTTGAAAACCGAGGGCGTCACCGAGGGACCTAGCGAATGTTAATGAATGACAAAATTATTTTTGATCGCTATTATTGCATAAATTCTGCATAAAGGAAAGAAATAATGGTGCACTATATTTTACAGCCTCATCACATTTTCATACGCGTTCATTTTTATGCTCATTCCGGGCCGACTTCAGTTTCTCATTATTAGCACGCGCTTTGCGTGGCGCCCGGTAACGAGCATAAGTAAAAGCCATGTATTAACAGCACGTGCGCGCGTGAATTGCAATATTAATAAATGGCTTTCTCTTCATTAATAAATGGCTGTTAATATTGTGTGACACGGGTATTTATGCAATAATATCCAATCAGATGCCGCAATATCACTTTTTGTTCTAGTGTCATGGCAACTATGCGACTACAATAATCTAATAGGATTAATTCTTTCAAACTATATTTACAGTAACCTTCGACTGATTTCTAGAAACGACAGGTCAGCGAATAAAACATTCGGGATCCCATACAAGTAGACAGGCAGTTCTATAAAATGTAAGTTAACGGACGGCGATGCTTATTTTGGACGAAAGCAATGGATGATACCTTTTACAAAGACACTCATGAGTACAGAGCCAGCATTGAAGTAACGGCCCAAATGAATAATACTAGTGTACTGAAGACAAGAGAACAGGTATATTTAAATGAGATGCTCACCGATTGGTCTAAAAAGTGTTGGTTTACTCAATGTAAACACATAATTAAACAGTATGGTATAATTTTCGTTTGCTGATTTAATCATAGTTTTGTCTCCATAGGCTCTGTACTATGCCTATAGGATAACTTTTACATCGACACTCATGAGTACAGAGCCAGCATTGAAGTAACGGTAAAAGGGTGAACTATGAGTTTAAGATGCAGGGAATTCCATGGCCCCAATAAAACTAGGACACCGCGTTTCCGGCAGCCCTTAGACGAGGGTGATTGAAGATTGATAGAAAAGGTTTTAAGGGTAAAATATTTACATAAACGAGCGCTTTTGTAAATGAACAGTTCTAGAAATTATAATCACCAATTTCAAAATAAGCTAATCATTAAGCCAATAGAATTATGATATGTTTGCTTATATATAATACCGATACACTCGATTCAAAAAAGTGATTATTCCTTACGAATATTAAAAAATGCTTCTAAACGCTACAAAGCGATAAATAAAAAGTACCATGCTAAATTTATTGTTGGTTTACAGAAAAAAATTCGAAAACTCAGGACTGAAAAGCCGAAAGAATACTGGAAAATGATAAATAGCTTAACAAAAAAGCATGAAACAATACCAATATCCTTGAATGATATGTTTGAGTATTTTAAGTCACTAAACTCAAATGATGTCCCCTTAGCCGAACAAGAACGTACACCGGAAATATTAATTGAAACGCCAAATCCGGAATATAACGAAGCATTCCGCCTATCAAAGGACGCACTTAACGACCCTATACATGATAAGGAAATTAACACGGCAATTAAATCACTTAAACTTAATAAATCAAGTGGTGTCGACGATATCTTAAACGAATATATAATCTCTACTAAACACACATTTGTGCCTATATATAGAAAAATATTTAATTTGATTTTACAAAATGGAATAATCCCTAGCGATTGGGTCAAAGGCAATATAATACCAATATATAAAAATAAAGGCAGTAAAAACGAACCAGCTAATTATCGACCAATCACACTATTAAGCTGTATTGGTAAACTTTTTACCTCTATCATAAACACTAGATTAACAAACTTTTTAGAAGACAACAGAATTTTAAATGAAACGCAGAGTGGCTTCCGAAAAGAATACTCGACCGTCGATAACATTATGACATTATATAGTTTAATTGAATACTATAAAAGTAAAAAACAAAATTTATTTTGTTGTTTTGTAGATTTTACGAAGGCTTTCGATAACATATGGAGAGTTGGTCTTTGGCAAAAAATATTAAAACATGGAATAGAAGGCAAAATCTTTAATATTATAAGAAATATGTATAGCGAAATAAAGTCTTGTATAACTATTAACGGAAACTCGTCAGGTTATTTTACATGCGACAAAGGCGTCAGGCAGGGAGAAAACCTGTCACCCTTATTATTTGCAATTTATTTAAACGACCTCGAAAATTATATGAACACAACAGGCTGCAAAGGAATCGAAATTGATATACAGAATGACGAATTTACTATCTTTATTATCCTTTTCTTATTACTATACGCAGATGACACAATAATTCTTAGCGATAATGCTAAGGAGTTCCAAAACATATTGAAAGCATTTAATGAATATTGTAAAAAGTGGAAATTGAAAATAAATATCAGCAAAACGAAGATTATTATATTCGGTAGCATTGGAAATCAACATTTTTCATTCAAATTTGACGATGAAGAAATTGAAATCGCTAAAGAATTTAAATATCTCGGAGTGCTTTTCACTAAAAACGGACGCTTTGTGCAACATATCAAAAATGTATCCAAACTTGCAAATAAATCCATGCATCTTCTACGAAAGCGAATTGTCAATCTCCACTTACCAGTTGATTGCCAGATGAAACTCTTTGATCAAACAATTGTGCCCATACTTTTATATGGCAGCGAAGTAACTGGTTTCGAAATATTACAACCACTAGAAAAAAATTCATCTCGACTTTTTGCGCGTCATATTAAAAATGAAAAGTAATACTCCACTGGTCATGGTTTATGGAGAATTTGGTCGTTTTCCTTTGTCTATACAAGTGAAAGTAAGAATGGTAAAATTCTGGGCAAAGATTTTAACTGGCAAGAATAGCAAAATATCATTTAAAATGTATCTATTACTGTTGTATTTGCATAGAAATAATATTCACTCATGTAAATGGATTTTGTGTATAGAAAAGATTTTACAAGATGTTGGACTAAATTATATTTGGTTAAGTAATGTTGTTAACGATGTAAATTGGCTTTGTAAAGAAGTTCAGGAGCGTCTACAAATGCAGTACGTCCAGGTGTGGCACACAACCGTCTTTGAAAGCTCAAAATGCAGTAACTATAGAATATTCAAGACAGAATTTAAAACAGAGTTTTATTTAACTGAACTTCAACCAAATTTCTATATACCAATTGCTAGATTTCGTACAGCGAACCATAGACTACCTATCGAAAGGGGACGCTGGGATGATATTAACAGACGTTTAAGAGTCTGTACTTTGTGCACTAGAAATGTTGTAGGCGATGAATTTCACTACCTGTTTGAATGCGATTTCTTTAATGATACTAGATCAATTTACTTACCTAAGTATTATCAACGCCATATTAATATAATTAAATTTGAAAAATTAATGTCTGTTAAAAACGTAAAACTATTGAAGCAATTAAGTAGGTTCATTTACTATATTCTAAGTAAATTTTAGTGCCTGTAAACTGTGCACGCACCTTTATCATTTCATTTCATTCAACGTATATTATTTGATCAGTGTTTAATACCTCATGTATTGTATTATACAGTTTGAGAGAAATAAAGTTATGTTATGTTATGTTATGTTATGTTATGTTATGGTTACACACAATATTAAGACATTTCTGATTTTCCCAACCATATTCGTTCTTATGGTTACCGCACATACACCAAACATGAGCACACACAAAGTTATTTCCAACACTATGGTTCGTATTTTGGAGTTAATAATAATAATAATAATAATAATAATAATAATAATAATAATAATAATAATAATAATAGTAATAAATAAATAAATAAATAAATAAATAAATAAATAAATAATGGTATGTTTATTCTTTGCTATGTGATTTAACTGTATTCTGCAATCATCCTGAATCGTATATTTTAGCATACATGCAACATGTTTAAATAATTTAAATCTAATAGGAGAGAGGGATTTTCAAGTAGCTCCCTCGCGTTAAGATTATTTTCTAAGAATTTAATTATGTAAATACATAAGTGCCTAATTGGAATGCAAGAGAGATATTTATGCAATAAGATAACTTATTGAAACATCATATAATGAAATAAAGGTACCTGCGGCTTATGTAATATCCAATGGTTGCTTATTTCACCTACTGAAGAATATCATTGCGATAGTCTAACTTCGTCTCACAAAATCTTTAATTTTTAATTGAGCATCTTTAGGAGTGTAAACATTTGTCAACTAAAATAGCATCCCATCGGATCTCGTAAAATTTCCGATATTGACTTATATCGGTGGGGTACATAAAACTGTCTAGATTCAGACGCATAAACTCTGGAAATAGTTTCTAGGCACGGCAGGGTACGGTCATATCACGACAACACGAATTAATGACATGATACCACAGCAAATAACACACCTCTACGATTGCGACATCATTTCACATGGGATCTTATATGCCATCGACTTGTACATATTAGGTAATAGACAACACATTTGTACTTGACCATCACGTATATAAGCAAATGGTGTAATAGACTAAATTGAGAGCTGATCCTCATAATCTTTGTTTTGTTTAATTAAACCTTCTTCATAAATTGAGATCTCGACTGAACTCATAATATTTTGTTTTATTTTTAGTATAGGTTAAATACTTTGACCGTGCCGCTTGATACCACGGTATACATATTCATGCTAAGATTTCATGTTGAAAAACAGGTTGACGTGGCAAAGGTCACTTTGGTTCCGTGCTCCGTTAACTTAACGGGTAAATGGATGAAGTTGGTCACGGGGAGGTGACAGTCAACAATGTAATGATTATAATGTCAGCATTCACATGTTAATTTCTTGAATGCGTATTGCCCCGCAACACTAACGGTAAATACTCACGTGTCTGCATTACGATAACTGTTCTACCTAATAACAATATGCGCTCGATCCAGTCACATGAGTTAAAGCGGCGTATTTTACCTATACTTTCTATACACTGACACCAAATCACATTGCTTTAAAATGTTCTATTTGCATTTCGGTGTCTGCATTGTCTTTTTAACGTGTCTGCAATAAGTAAGTTATACTACCCGTGATGATTCTGATATACACTTGTTGATGAATCTCTTGAACGTGTCAAGTATAATTAATGCATGTTTTCGGTACAGTTTCGACACGGAGTTACCATATTGCCACGGGTCCCAGACCAAGAGGGGTCTTGCCAAACATAATGCGGATTTTGACATAAATCATTTTGCACTATCCCATAAACATGGGGAAAATATTTGAATAGCTAATTTCGCAATGAGGGTGGTCTAATGTAAACATAAAACGTCCGAGTTTGACTTTGTGGTTCGCATCGATGGTGGCAGGGATTAAATTTTACAAGATTGAATCGCCTCCGTTCGCTGAAGGAAGACCGGACCTTCGCAATAATAAATGTTTACTTATACACGGTATCCGTATTTTAACTATTCCCTGCTTATCGCTGACAAAAGAGGTATGCCTCTGACTTAAGCAGCAATCTCTGCATTGGTGTTATGTAATTGGAACAGATGCGACGTCTGGGCATCCGACCACACTTTGAAACATATAGCCCCTTTCACTCGAGTCAGTCGAGTTTGTGTGTAAATCAGGTGACATTTTATTCTATTTTAGAACTGAAATAGTGTCCCAGGTGCCAGGTGCTCTTAAAATCTATTATGCATTTATAACGGTTAGGTAATGATGTCATCGCTTCTGATGAAAACATTGTAATTGTTTGGTTAACGCACAATTTAATTTCAAAGTTCTTTGCAAAACATATACAACGCATATTTATTACACACATTTGAAATAGAATATGGACAAAAGCAGAATTTTATAAATTTTAGCAGTTACCTATCGGTATCTACAGGGCCAAAATTCAACATGGTAAAATAAAAAAAAAAAAAACACTTGAGTTTGCCGTTTTAAAGGTCAAATAGTTTGAAACTGTCACTCAAATCAGCGGATCAAACAATCCAGATGTCTTTGTGGACAACATGAATAGAAACTAAGATCTTCAGAACACATGGTCTTCTTGTGTAATGCAAATGCTCAAAACGGCAAACTCGAATGAAAGGGGCTGTAAATATCTCTTAGACAAGCTGGTTGTTCATAATAAGAAACATCATTAATGATGGGAATTGTCCGCATTAGGTTTTTGAGCAGATGGGATCAGAATTTGGCTGCTGTGGTGACATATGAGCCGCGACGCAAGAAAACCGGGCTTCGGGGTTTCCGATCAGGTCTAACACAAACCGGTCTGTGTAGTCTCAGATAAAGGTTAGAGAGTAAGAATAGAGGGACCAGGAATCGATGAATTTAAAGTCCCAACATAGACAGCGGGAGGGAAAGAAAATACATAAAACACAACAAAACATTTTCCGACAACACACTCGAAGAGCAGAATGACTAGCTCTTTCACAACACGGTAGCCATCCGGCTAAGTTTCATCAGGAACGAAAGGAGAGGTAGGCATAATAAACAGTAGTTTATATAGAAGATAAACCACCTTTCCTGGGACACCGATTATCAATTTAACTGGGGACAAGTAATATGAAGACAAACCATTCTATCTGGGACACAACTTAACGTTTTTACCGGGCACAACGCCGAAAACCACTTCTCCTGGGGAAATCATAAAGAAAGAATATTAAATAAAAACAAAAACAGTGTTCAACTGGCGAACACATGTAACAAATTAAGTTAAAATCCCAACCAAATACATCGGAAATACAGCGATTATAATTATCATTAATATAAAAACATCATGTTTACTGGGACAGCGAAATTACCATATCTATCAGTATAGCGAAAATGTATTAGCGATTATTAAAAACGGATTAGAATAAAAAATAAACCAAAATCTGAACTGGCTAACACATGAACAAATGTTGCTGCAAATAAAACAAAAATCCTCGACCCAAAGATACTAGGCGGGAAGGAGAGCATTTCCACTGGTTCATCAAGATGATCATTCACGAAACTAAACAAGAGCCCAACCTCGGGGGGGGGGGGTAACTAAGGGGTAATTGTGGTACGGGTGTGTGGCCCAAATTTCTGAAACCTACCCCAATCATATATCTGGTCATTGAAAAAATAGACCCATTCATATATTTGATTGATCAAAATATTGACCCATTCATATACTGTCCTTTGATTTTTTATACCCATTCATATACTGTCCTTTGATTTAGGGCTATTCATATACTGTTGTGTGAAAAAAAGGGGCCATCCATATATTTTTACTTGAAAATTGAACCCTATTCATATATTGGCGAGGCTGAAAAAAGGGGGCTTTTCGGGCGGCACATCCCTACTATGTCATATATAGGTAGTTACCCCCCCCCCTCCGAGAGCCCAACAAGAAAGGCAGCAATTCGACCATATTAAGTAAAAAACACCCCGACGAGCACAACAGACAGACAAACGGACAAAACACGCAACATGAATATAAATATCAACAGAACCGCCTTGGAACGGTCAGTAACGAATAACTGGGGGCTTAAATCGATTTTACAGAGCGCTAATCCTTGCCCTTGCCTGTTGATATTTATCACAGAAATAATCGTTCGATTTTATTAAAAGCTTCCCTATCTCGTTTAAGTGACGTCACTTGCGTACATTGTATTTATGAAGTAAGAAATATATAAAGCAGTTTCTTCCGGGAGTTTCTTTAATTTGGACCCTATCGTATGAGAAATTATAATGTAACTGAACGGTGATGAATCGGACATTGATTAATAGTTAAAATACAAGTGCAAGCACCGAGATACACCAAAAACGAGGACTCAAAAGTAATATAGACACTGGAATACTGGAGCAAAAGAAAGCTTATGTTTAAATCCCGGTGGACCCAATTAGAGGCAAGAGTTTTAGCCCGTTATCCAAACTCAAAGTCAGGTCCCTCCCGTCTGTAAGACAGCTTTAATAAGTCAGGACCGTCATAGAGTCTGAGGTCCAACCCACCGGCGTGCAACGAAAAAGGAAAGCAAAGCATTTAACCAGGTCCTGCATGCAGTATGTTGCATTACATTTAAATTGTGGCCAATTCTTTTATACCGATTGATTATCTTTTTAAATGATTTAGTTAAAAGTTTACTCATTTTACATTTTTATTACAGTTATTCCATTTTTTTCTAAATTTGTACCTCAAGTCTCCATAATACTCGGGTTCCAAATATACACGTACCTTGTAGTAAAAGTGTTTTCAATCCAACATTATACTTAGACACTAATTCGAAATGGCGTCGATAAAATTTGAAAAAAAAAAACGCTTTACGAAGCTTGAAATTTCGGATTTAAGAAGAATAGAAAATGTACTATCCGTGTAGCGAAAACAAAGGCGCTGATCAGCTGTGCAGTTACTGCACAGCTGATCTGCGCCTTTGTTTTCGCATATACTTTGTATGGAACACTGTTGCCATAATTACGTTTTCTCCGCTATTACAACTTTAATATCTAAATACTTGCTTGGATTTATTTAATATTTTTCGTTCTTGTAAGGCACAAGGAGAGGGACACATTAGAAACCGTATGTGTTTGATATTTAGTCAAATCCAAATTCAGATTGCAGAGCAATTGAAGTGCGTTTGAGGAAAATACACTCCAATACTGGTAGATAATCTAATTCTCTGGGCATGGCCCATCTCCTTTCTCATTAATGTCTTTCCTGCTCTTAAAGGAACTCAGTTTAACTTTTTACCTGTATCTAGAAAATCCTTTGCTCATCGCTGACACATTCTTCTAGCTTAATTAATGACAAGATATGCCTCTGATTTTAGCAGTTTATTGACTTTACCGATCGTTGTGTGTGTCTTGTTTGTTTAATACAACTATATTTGCTCACGCATGTTATTGGTCGTCGGCAATCAAGTCGAGTCGATGCCAATGATTGATCCCGCCTTATCGTGCACTGAAAAATATTTTGATGAATCAAAAAGACAAACAATATGGATTCAAACTGTTAAAAGTCTTTCATAGATCTAAGGAAACCGTTATAAACAAAGAAAATCGACTCATCCACGTTTTTGGGTTTACAGGTATGGCGTATTTACCATGAAATTTTAAATACTACTACTTATTTCAACATGCAACGCTATCCAAGGCGCTAGAATGCATCGGTAAGTATTACAGTTGTTTACCGTTATTTACCTGCTCGTACAAAAAATGGTATCGCTTTATTACCATGCATCTATGAATCGACCGTACAAACTTTAAACTAGATTTCAAATCCTCAAGGGGAAAGTTGATTTTGAAAGCTAGATTTCACATCCTCAAGGGGAAAGTTGATTTTGACGCGTCTGAAATTCAAGACGTTTCGTAGGGTGCATATATTGTTAGGTGGTTAGATGGTAAACAAACTCAGTATATAAAGTTCAGAGTTTCAAAGTTAAATATAACTGGGCAAATAGGTCACTGTGTAGGTGGCAACTTTAATATTCATATCTGGGCGTGGTCGGCTAGTCCATCTTTTCAAGTAGGGAGATTATAGAAAAGTCGCTGACGCGTTCTTTAGACAAACGGAGCTAAATGCATTCCAGCGTAATGTCCAGCCTCCATGCTGACAATGGCTGATAATACAGCCCCTTTCTCATTATCGCACCTCGTTATCAATTTCATTATAATAAGATCATCGACTTATCGGATTATCAAAGTAAAGCACCCTGGGAGTCTCCAGGCGTCAATATCTACGGAAATCAATAACGGCTACCGATACGTTTGATGCGTAAGTTTCATAATGTACTCGTTGTAAATAAATAAATAAATAAAAAGAATAAATATTTGGAAAAAATAATCATATTGACGACTGGACCAATGCTACGTACACTAATGTCATATCTTTCTTCATTTAAGTAGTAGTGTGTTTCACTACTATAAACGCAACTGATATAAATGCTAAATTATACCTTTGAGACCAACCGGATACGCTGTTGTGAATGTGCTGTAGGGGACGGGATGTAATTAATGTTGGCAGAGCCTGTGGCCCAAACCTACTTGGTACGATTTGTTTAAAGTTAATCAGCTTGTCCGTGATCTGATCAGGGACCAGTGATCTACCAACTAGTAATTTTAAATGGATACCTGAAGTAAATATTATGATACTCAACTTAAATCGCATTATATTACCTTACGGCAAACATTAATTTAAATCTATTTCGTTCCGACTGGCTAAATTTTTAAACTTTACTGCATACTAAACTAATATGATCCACATTCCAAATTGTATAGGGTAACGCTGCGGTTAATGGACAATTTCTTTGATTTTCGAGCTATTTTTTCAACAGTTGTCCATTCCATTGTTTCTGTCGGCGTTTATGCTTTTTTCCCCGTTCACCGTGAAGCTATTGGTTTGGATTAGTGGAACCGATAAATACTAAATATATTTTTAGAGTCTTGGTTTCAAGTCTTTGTCCCATTTCTCCAAATCTTCAGATGTAACGAACGGAAACCAGAACAACTGATGACGTTTTTAAGGAAAGACTGCCTGGGTATTTGTGGAATCGGTTTACTATTTTGAGAATCTTGGTTTCAAGTCTTTTTACATAGACATCGTGCAAAGCCGCACGAAAGGTTCAGTGTCATTTCGATCCTCGGGCATCCTGGAGTGTTCGATGCATATTTGCCGCCAGCTGCGGCATATACTCTGCATAAAGCGTTAGATTTCAATCAGTGATAGCTGAAGAAAAAAAAATCCACACGCAAAACCAGTTAACCCACTCAAACCCTCTACATGGACCCATCATACAGTTATCTCTACCAGGGAAGTAACCTGAACATTTTCAGGTGCATACAGTATACGGGCTGAGTCCCAATATCTATCATGTACCTTCAAAATTATGAACATGATCTAACCCATAAAGCTGAAAAGTTTACTGGTGACATGCCAAATGACACTCATTTACCAGAGGTTGTGGTGGGTGGGGCATTCCTTTCACATGCAAAACGACATTGGACACGCAATCATCTGACATTTCCACAGTCAGAGTGACTGATGCACGTCTCATGTTTTCAAAGCCTCCCAAATTAAATGGTTGTTTTATCACACTCTCGCCGACTAGGCTTTAGTATCAATTCACTGGACAGACTCTGTGCTCAGTGGTCATGAGCTTGTTCATACAAACAAAACAAAGGTAGCGCAAAATAAGATAAAACATGTTGTAAGATATAAAACACAGCGTAGGAAGCACCGCGTTCAAAAACAATCCTCACCTGCACGTTGCATCGACATTGGCTGGCCCAACATGGGAGAACATCTTTGTTTTGCAAACATTATTTCATGTTTTAACGGTTGCGAATTCTATCAACAACTACCGACACTACCACCCACTATGGACCTCTAGTATTGGTAATTACATAAAGCTGTCAAGGAATAGACGAATTAACATTTTGAGAAATTTCCCCTTAAACGTAATGGAACGAAAAAACAAATCAAGATTTAGTCTGTGTCATGCGAAACCAATATTCATTCCAATTGCCTAATGCATATAACGTTGTATTATCACAAGGCAACAGAATACTAAGTGCATAAACGCTAGAACCTTAGATAGCTGAGGGACTATTCTATACATGCTTTGCGAAAAAGCTGTATAGCTGGATTATCATCATTCTATGCTCCTGATTTCGCATCTGAAAAAAAAAAAAAAAAAAAAAAAAAAAAAAAAAAAAACATGATTTTCTCCAAACTGGCCCATATCAACTGACTCCATCATATTACTCAAATCCCATGTGGCACATGCTTAGCTTCGAGCGAGACACTCTCTGTATAATGTCCGATACACTTAAAATGTGTTCGGCTCCAAAGTCCCCGAAGAATACAACTAATATATATCTTGGACGGCAAGACCTCAATTTGAACTGTTAAGATTTCGATACTGTAGAAAACCATATGGTGCATCATTAATTTTAACCAAGTTAACCGCCATTACAGAAATATTGGGGTCTCATATTTGAAGCATCTCGGCAAATTTTGTATCAATATGCTTAGTTCATGGTCTGCTATGTCAACAATTTCTTACAACCAATCAACCTATTAGTGTTCATACATGCTGTCATTTGTCATGATCACGTTGGTGCTACGATGTGATGCAGAAATATATGAGCCCATGCTTGAAAAAAAAAAACCCAAACAATTAGGGTTCCGACCACGGCAGGTGCGACACAAACCGGGCTGCACGGTCACAGAATATGATAAGAGGCTGGAAAATTTGGATCTAGAACGTAGAGGAATTGTAATATTTTGTGTAGCTAAAACAAAAGCGCTGATGAGCTTCGCAGTTACTGCCTTTTGTTTTCGCCTATGCAGATTGTTGATTTTTCTATGCGGCGGTTCACATTCATATTGATTATAAACTATTGCCAGTTTGTAAGTCTTTAACGTCCTTACATTGTTCGCTTGATTTCCCTCGCACTCTATGTCATCAAGATGATCAAGTACAAGTCTTGAGTTGGAAGTTATATTAAGAAGCTAGTCAGGTGAAGCAACGGGTCTCGGGATCAAGGATAATATACAACCTTTGTATCATTTTAAGGTCTGTCCTGTCGTATGCAATTACACAAAAAAGATTTCAAACATACAAAATTACAAAATGTTTATGTAGTTACATGAAAAGATTTCAAACATACAAAATTACAAAAAGAAAGCAAAGGTCAAAACTGCTAGTAGGACAAGCAGTGCCAAATACATGCTGGGAAACATACCCGAAATAACTTAAGGGTGGTATCTTTTCTTTCTTTTTTAAACACGATAAAATTATGTCTGAAGCATTAGTACTGAAAGTAAAAGTAAGCAATAATCAGGAAATGGTGCAATCAGCAAGAAATTCCAACTCCAAAGCCGAGGAGGGAAAAAACTAAATCAACAATTAAGTACTATTACTAAGATAACATATTGTAAGCCGATTGGGCAGATATTTCCCCAAAAGGTGGCCTTCATTTACCTAAATTTAATATAACTAATAATATGAAAACATACATAAGGTGCTAACAGCACAAACATTAAACACTATTTTTTACTGTGTACCCACAATCCGTTGTGGTATTTACCAGGGGATTCTGAGTACATACTTGATCGTAAAACACAATTAGCACATTACAATAATCACTTATTTTACGCAAGTGGTATGTCAGGGCAGCGTTAAACTGAAAACTGAAATATTTATATTAAAGATGTTCGCTGCCAATGAAAATGTATTCAATTTTTTTTTCTAACCGCACTTTTCTTAATCCAAAATATAAAATAAGATTTATGAAAGCAAAATGAATGTAGGGTAGTCTGTATTTCTTAAAGCTATAGGCCTCTGAATGAGACCTCTAAACAACTTGTTTGAAAATTAGAAGACATAATTTAATTTTCAATTCTTTCACATATACCTTCCTGGACAAACAATGCATCACGAATGCTTTCTATAGTCAGTTTTTGTGAGTAGCGCTGACTATTTTGGACCAAAAACAAACACAAATTTTCATCTGGATGTGGATGACATTTTTGACTCATTTCACAACCATATCCACTGACTTGAAAAGTTTGAAAAATTCAATATTTATAAATGTGTTAAATCCATATTTTTGATTCAAACTTTTTCTTTAATTTTCGCGCAACACAGAACTTGTTCATATTTTTCGAATAAAAGAATGAAAATATAGGGCAGTGTGCATATGAGTGAGAACCAACAACTTGAAAATCGCCATTTTAGCCTTTTGACTGTTTTCTTTCTTACCACTCATTTCCTAAAACCACCCAAAATTTTAAAACTAATCAAAGTAGGAAACTTTCTATTATATATATTTTTTGCCTTTTTTCGGCTTTTCTAAATCGCCATATATTTCAGAATACACACCTATAGATGAAGGCCGGGCAGATTTTTTATTTGAAGAACTCTACTGCTTACAGAAGTCTTGAATAAGTGCACTTATTTTCAAGCTGGTTAATATCATCTTGTTTACTGTATCCGTCCCCTACTGTTATCAGACGAGATAACTTTTCAGATAATTTGCAGAAAATAGGGAGACAAATAACATTTAAGTCTTGTCTCATATTTACCATCAATAGGTATTCAAATAATAATATAGTACGAATGTATCTGCCGCAGTTTAAGAGTGTTTTCAACAAAGCAAAAAAAAAAAAAAAAAAAAAAAAAAAAACAGGAAGTTTAAAAGTTTCAAATATTCCCTATATTCAAATTTTGGTAATGTTCCATATAAGAAATGACATACATTAAGATATACATATAAGAAATGACATACATTAAGATATGCATTTGCTTTAGGCGAGGTTTTGAAAAATAAATGAAACAGATAAAGAAAACAAAAAACAAAAAAAACATTCGACATAAGTAATTAGATGAAATAGTTTCTATTCTAATATCATTATTACTTATTATATAAATACTCACATAAGATATAGTATGTCTCGGTTTGATCTGGTTTCTTAAAGATAATATCCTTGTCTATGCATTTATATACTTAAAATAAGACAGTTCAATGACTCCAACGGACATGTAATATGAATTTTTATACACATTCAAACATTCAATGTATGAGCAGTTTAAAAATGCCGGGAAACTGTGTATATCCTCAGCTTCAATCTTGATTGATTGTAATTGATTTAGACTACTCTCTGAAAATTAAAGAACATTAGTTAGGTTGTTGTAAAAACTTCAACTTATTGACAGTTTAACCACAGCGAAGAAGCTACTCGATAATCACACAACGAAAACAAATGAAAATCACAATACCGTCTTGTATTAATATATCCGCTTTATATAGTAGCTGCTGGGTATTGATTGGGAGGGCCAAGAAGTCGGAGAGGAAATTATCATAGACGGCCAGCGTACCGGATCATGAATCACATTTGATCAAAATCATCCGGAAATATTGTTTGTAATAGTCTGTCCTGAACGAAGACGTCAGACCCTGATTCAGAGTAATGGAGGAGTGTTAGTATTAAAGCATTGAGTAAAAGGGAATTTGATAAAGTTTAGATATTGGTTTGGCTTTTGAAGTAGCAAAAATGAAACAAAACTGAATCGACATTTTGAAGAAATTTAAGTTACGAAGACACTCGGGGAATAATCCAACATGCAACAATATACCGCCAGTTTTAAATACTAGACATACAATGTTAATTATACATTTACACACTTTCTATTATCCTTGTACATTTTATATCGGTCAAAATAAGAAACGCAATGGTACCTTTAATCATTTTTTTCATATTTTAGATAATAAATAATGACACAATTTTATCAAGGTATAGTTTCAAAGACATAGCATTCAGATATAATTCGGCAAATGGGTTACTGTATGGGCATTACCTTGTGAATGCGTTATTGGGTGTGGTCTACTTTCGACCAGGTTAAAGTAAAGGTATATAGTTTTAACGATTCAACTCACATGTTTTTCGTTAGAAAATAAGAATGAAATACGAGTTTGTCTAATTCACTGGATTGGACGAAATACAGGCAGCTGATTGCTTACGGTAAATATGTGACAGCGGTCCAGGCTCATAAAGTTCAACTTTTCTATAATCTCAGTCCCTACTTGAACCGATGGACTAGCCGACCACGCCAAGAAATATTAAAGGTACCGCCTATACAGTTACCTATTTGCTTAGTAATATATTGCATACATTTTCAAACCCGGTGTCAAAAATCTGCTCCAGAAAATTTGTTATATACCATATGTGGTCAAATGTTAAAGTCGGATCAATTCATAATGGATACATTCGCAGAATGACTTGGACTAGACGGCGATCTGCTGTTTCATCGCACTTTTTGCATTTGTATTATGACAGTCAAGGAAGAAATATTGTACCTAAAGTATACGGATACAAGTGGCAAAGATTCGTCCACGACAAAGTCTTGCCAATGACTACACAAAAGTAAAAAATCACGAGCCACCAGGAGCTCTTTATCAATGCAATTTAACAGCATTGGCGTGTGAGTTAAGCGTGACTTTGCCGGACGTATCAATTAGCAATCGCATTTTGGAGTACGTTTCTGTTACGCCGCAGATGCATTAAGCGCTCGCTATATGCGCGTATCAGACGCTAAAACCGCGTCTCTTACACGCTTGGTGCACTTACTGAAGCGTTCAACAAGCACCCAAACAAATATCTTGGAAAATCAGAACGCGCAATGTACCGTACAATGACATGAAAATAAGCGTGCGCCGAACTCGTTCAAAGCTTTTTCAACACACCGGTGACGAATGCTGAGCTTATTCGTAACGTATAAGCCTTACGTCCGAGATATGCCGAACTTCTCGAACATTATTATAAGCATGCTTAATTTTTGAGTCCAAACACGCCAGGGGAAAACACGGACGTATTGCGACGTACAACAACGCACAAAAACAACGTAAACACATGTGAAACGCGTTTTTAACACATCTCCGTCTTGCTTCTGACGTTTGTTGAATTTGTTTTTTTTTTGTTTTTTTTTTCTATACATCCGGCACGTGTTTGTCTTATACATGTTTGCCAATGTGTGATTGCACTTTAAGATCGTTTTATCATGTCTTAGCTCCAGTCATTATGCGGCAAATATCACTGCTACTATGTGGCTTGAAATTTGTTTGAAATGCTCGAGTTTTTGCCGAAAAACTGATTATCTGAACAATATTATTGAGTGAAACAGCTTTAATGACGATTGCAATATTTACGACACGATAGCACTAATTGGAAGCAATTTACGACACCAAATGTCCTCAGGGATGAAATTTGTCATACGAAAGGGATCAATCGACTTTTATAGAATTACGGAATCATATTTTCATAAGTACCAATTGTCCTCAATTGTTTATAAGATTATTTCAAGAAAATATATGGGTTTCATATCCCATTTCCTTAGAAGTTGTAATAATGACAGGGTTGTTTCTATACCCTTGTTTTGCCCTTATTTTAATTACTTGATTAATTAATTTGGTGCGTCATTTAGGTCAAACCCACTGGTGTGCAACTAAAGAATTAACCAAAGCTTTTTACAAGGTCCTCGTTAAAAGCTAAGCAAGACGTATGCTGCATGACATTCATATTATGGCCGATTCTTTTGTATCGATTAATTATCGTTTTGAATAATGTCGAAATATTTACAATGTGTATAAAATCCGTAAACAATACGAATCAGAATAGTGAAAAGTCAAATCGACATTTACAACACCAGGGGGATGGGGCTTGATCAGAGGGGTCAGTCCCGAGCTCTCACAAGATAAGTGAACTTTGATACACAATCATCCGACATTTCAGCAGAGGAGAGAAGAGAATCAGGGAGGTCATTCCAATCTCTAATAGTCTGGAAAAGAACTACATTACATAAAAAGGAGCGCATGGAACACCCCAGTCTAAGAATTAGAAGTCAACAATATTAAATTAAAAACAAATCTGTTATAGATATTAGAGAGAACAAATCCTTTAGAAATATATAAATGTGCACACCTAACAGTGTCACTCAACCTCGGTATCAACCGAGAAATCAACCACCGGAATTTGTTTTGCCAAACCGGTTTTTGGCAATTGTAATTCTAGAATACTTACTTGATTCATATAATATGGGGTCTATTAGATATATCCTATGCCATTTAGACCACAAATCCAGAAAATATTTAGCCTTAAACATCAAAATCCCAGCGGAATTTCGAAATCCCGTGGAAAATCCAAATCCCCCTCTAGGTTAAGAATCCCCATGGGAAAAACATTACAATCAAATTAAAACTGTTTATTTCTGCATATGAATTGCAGAAAAAAAGCATTTAAAATGAATAATTAAGATAGATCTAGTTAAAGTTCTTTTGGACAGGTTTTGCTGAGTTATATAGACTTCCTTCTGTTTCTTTTTCATCATTCGTTTTCCAGTATGCATTTCAATCAGTATAATTTTCTCTTTATCTTTATTAACCATGCTCTCCGCACCTCCGCACAATCGGAAAGACGAACACATCTTTGCACCATTTACAAAGTTCGGGAGAAACGTGACAGACTGCAAGGTAAATGGACGCGGTTATCTTTATTCTATGTACATGTATCATTGCGCATGGCGTTACATGTATTTTAGCAAGGATTTCAATATAATTTCTCCTCTGTTCAAACATCCTTGAGACAGTGGTCCGTCTTTTAAGACGGCAAGGGCATTAACATCAATAGATGGGGTTTAGACACATCAGTACATTTTGTATCAGCCCCTTGCTTATTGCTGACCAAGTCTACAAGTACGTGCTATCACATCCTTAAAATGACAAGATATGTCTCTAATGTCAGCAGTTAACTCATTATTGACATGTTACCGATCGCCGTGTGTGTCTTGCTTGTTTAATACTGCTATATTTGTTCTGGTATGTTATTGGTTGTCACCGATCAAGTCCACTAAATGAGCCACCTCATGGGAAAACCAATAATCTGCATAGGCGAAAACAAAGACGCAGATCAGCTTCGCGGTAACCGCGAAGCTGATCAGCGCCTTTGTTTTCGCTACTCGGATAGTACAATTCCTCTTCTACTTAAATCCGAAATTTGAAGCTTCTAGCTCTTTTCAGTGACTGTACAGGCCGGTTTGTGTCAGGCCTGTTCGAAAACCACATTGTTGGTTTTCCCACGAGACGGCTCAAATGTCAATGATTGATCACTCCTTAACATGCACTGAACATATAACGATGCATCAAACAGACAAATATTACGGATACATGTACCAACGTTTCCCTAGCTAATTTCAGCATTCATGATCATAAACGTTTCGTATTTTCTTTATTAATACGATGATAAAAAT
This sequence comes from Rugalucina vietnamica, assembly GCA_964017185.1. Taxonomy (NCBI): domain Eukaryota; kingdom Metazoa; phylum Mollusca; class Bivalvia; order Lucinida; family Lucinidae; genus Rugalucina; species Rugalucina vietnamica. The sequence continues at coordinate 65,741,096 of OZ024869.1, read as the reverse complement.
CAAAGTCGAATATACACACGGATCGTAGACTTTCAATACTTGCATGTAGACACCAATTATACATGTAGTTGTTGCTATCGTTGTCTGTGAGTCAGTAGTTATTTTTTTTCAACAACTTAAAGGTCGCGGTCCTCCATTTAATCTCCGCGTACCATGATAAGCAGAGGGTTGGGGATGAACATCCCCTTACATATCTGACAAATTATAGAGTACATATCTTACAAACATACAGTACATGCATATTTATTGAGGAGAATACCATTCTCTCTCAAACGTATCATATCGCTCCCTCGTTTTACATATAATCCAATAGTCAGTAGGGCACAACCGTTAAATTGATATATAATATTTCCTTTTTCATATAGTATCTAAAACTAGATATCATATCTAAATCTAGATATAAACACAAAATATTTGAATTTACATATAGTATCTCCTTCTAGATATATAACTCTACATCCGGTTTAACTATACTTCGTTTTACATATTATATCTAAACTGACATATATTGTCAAAATATCTCCTTTTTAATATAGTATCTAAAACTAGATATCATATCTAAATCTAGATATAAACACAAACTATTCGAATTTAAATATAATATCTACTTCGAGATATACAGCTCTACATCCGGTTAAAATATATATTTCGTTTGACATATTATGTCTCAATTGACAAAAATTTTCAAAATTTTTCGCCCCATAGCAACATGTATACGTAATTTGTAGTCAGGATGTTCCCATCGGTGTTCCTTGATAACTCTCCACACCACGCGGAAGTAGAGCTAGGTGACAAAGTGAAACGGATTGCGGCTTATCTAGCTGATATACGTAATTTGTTGATTTAGATATACTATGGATTGGAATATGCCCGCAACTTAGTCTGCAACTAACATGGCCTAGTTCAACCTGGCGACGGACAAACATCTTAAATATCATCTTGTTGGTGTTTAAACGATTCCGTGTGTTCAGATTTTATCTGACAGTCAGGTCTGAAGACTAGGTCCCTTGGACTTAACAAAAGGTCACAAAGTCTGTAGCCTCGTCACAATACGTCCTTGTCATCTGTTTATCATGGAAGATTGTCGTGGGACCTCGGCTTAAAGTCTCACCCGGAGGAGTGGAGAAGGATGGGATCGAACTCATGACTCCTTTTTTACAGTGCCTTTAGCTTATCCGCTGTGTGCCTTAGAGGACTGTATTACCCCGCCACGCGAACACGATCATCGAGTTGCTTATTTTTGAAAACTCCAGTGTGCTAGAACTCGCCAAGATACATGAACCATCTCATCGTATGAAGCTTTGTCATCGTTTAACAAGTCCCCACTCCGTTAATAATGCTGGTCCATGACCTACTTGCTTTTTAGCAATCATTCTTATATATTTCCTTCTCTCGTTTCAATATGTCAGAGATGTTCCGGGATATCAAAACGTTGAGGCATCCAGACGCAGGAAGCATAAATTGAAATTGGTTCACCGGTACCAGCACCATTCCAATAACGTGTTGATGCTCTCGACATGGATGATAGCCTTGCTGAACCGTTTTTTTTTAATTTCACATTTGTGTAAAAATAGGTACCAACAAGGCACATTTTGGAAGTGTGACATTTGTGTATGTTAAATTTCGATGGCGGGGTGGAGGCGGTGAAATTAATACTAAAACTTCAAATGTCTTCAATATCGTTCCAAGGCGATACTTCTGTTGTGGTTCTAGTTGTTTTGTGTTTTGGAGTCGAAATTTTGTGCTGTTTGAGCCTTATGTGCGTTTTGCATATTTTTAGTTCAGTTCGGGTAACTGAGTGGCCGCCTATTGGGGAATAGCTGCTCACTCGCCTTACGACATATTTTCATGGAATAAGTACCTAAGTGTCATTTTAGTTTTTCCCACCCCTCGGTTTATGGAGTGGGAATTTCTTTCTGATTGCCCCATTTCCTGATCATTGCCTTTTCGTATTTTTTTTCTGTTTCTGACGGTACGAATTTATATAACGTCTGTGAAGAACTAGTATGATTTTTTTCCAGATGTGTAGAATTGACACAAATCGGTACTAAATCTTCTAACACGAAAACACGTTCTTGAACCACAATTTTCACATTTCGCAAAGTTCTTATGTGAATTATTAGTACCAAATCCTCCCAGCCGGCGAAGAATTGGTAACAAATTGGTATGTAACGAATTTCATTCCATTTCACACGCATGTGAGATAGGCGCATGTAATCAGATTTCATGTACGTATTCTTCGCACTCACGAAAACCACCCATGTGAAGTGGTTTTGCCTTTAGTTCCATTTATAGCATTATATGTGAACATTAAGTACCAAGCTTTCACATCTGAGTAAAATTGATACCAGTTCTTCAAAGATGTGATGAATCCAAACCAATTCTTCACACGTCAAAACACTGACTCGTCCCGCATGTGAAAATTTGGTACAAATTTTTCACATATGAAAATAATACCAGATATTCACAGATTTTATGATTAAGTGCCGCCGATTTCACACGTGTGGAATCTGCGATTCAACAACGCTTTGAAAACGTAGATAAAAGGAGCAAAACATAAAACAAGTAGGACTACAACATAAGTACCGCATCGGAGCGGTCAGTAATATAAATTTAGTGGGTGGTACAAACAGTTTTATATATTTTCCACTATCTTTGTTGAACTAGAGCCACAAGATAAGCTTTTCTTCTCGGTCTGATACAAATGCATGATTTTGCAAGCAGCGGGCGGTCTCGGGAGATACAACGTTATAATTTATAAATCCGTGGTTTCCTGCAGATAAGCGTATAACCCAAACGCGCCCCGGGTGTATGAAAATTCTCAACACGCTGAAGATTTTGGACGTATAAAAATAATTTGATAATTCTTATAAATATATTCCTGAAGGAATGGATTACACACTTTTTAAATATATTACTCAGTCTCAATATTTCGGCCAGAGGCCTTTTTCAAGAGAAAAACATTTAAACTTGCAGTTCTTTACATTTTAGCAGCCATTATAGTGTCACTTGTTTATGTTAAATGACGTGACGTCGTGGGCGACGTCGCGACGTCTTTTCCCGTATTAAAGCGCCAAAACGTCATTGAAACACTGCTGGTAAGAGTCTTTCACATTGCAGCCATGGGGTTTAACAGATGCCAGCTTCTTGATCCAAATTCCTTCTCGAAGCTGACGATCAGTCCTTTCAGCCTCAAAGGTTTTCTCCAGGACAGCGAAGGCCACGTCATTGTTTGTATAGCACAGGGAAAAGACGTCGCGACGTCGCCCACGACGTCACGTCATTTAACATAAACAAGTGACACTATAATGGCTGCTAAAATGTAAAGAACTGCAAGTTTAAATGTTTTTCTCTTGAAAAAGGCATCTGGCCGAAATATTGAGACTGAGTAATATATTAAAAAATAATTTGTTTCTTAAACTCGTTTTAGCAGTCACACATTAGCGCGTGACTAAAGCGTCTGCCAGACGTATGAAAAAAGAAAATCTCAAAACGCAAAAAAAAAAAAAAAAAAAAAAAATAAATAAAATAAAATAAAATAAAGTACGTTTTGTGTTACGTCGCAGACACACTAAGCAGGAAGACCCCGCCCATTGGGACTTAAAGAAATAGATGGGCTGCTTGGGCCTCCAGGCAAAGCTTGTTCCACCTGATTACTGGTTAACCGCTCAGGTCTTAGCTTTCCCAGGAAAAGTGGTTACAAGTCAAACCGTCCACACATATAAGCATGTGTGGCTTTGTTGGATGGTTATATTTTAAGCACTTGTTGAATGTCTTGACATCCTCATTTTGGTTAAAAGTCCCATAAAGTGGAGGCAACGTCCCGACATGACCTTAGCTGTTGACTGGGACGTAAAGCATCAATTCAAACAAACAAACACTAAGCAGGTGCTATAGGCGCGCAGCAAACGTTAAACGCGCGTCTCATACACGCTTGGGGCACGTTACTGAGCAAATATTTGTTAAAAATATGCGCCAAACGCGTTCAAAGCGTATTCAACGCGCCTGTAACGCGCGTGGAACTTATTCGAAACGTATTTAACTGGCTAATCTGTTGTAGATGGTACTAACCGAGTGACGGTGATTTCCAGCTTAGACACACGACCGATTCACGCCGAGATTCAAGAAAATTTTTAAGCATGCTTAAAAAGCCTATTGAGCCCTTCCCGCGTGGAGTACGCACCGACCTACAGCGACGTCCCAGCAGGCACATGACGTCAAGTTGACGTCACATTAGGGTTACATTATGGTGGTCACGTCGTACGACGTTATAACTACGTCAGTGTGACGAAAATATGATGACCTAAAGTGACGTCAGGCGTATAACCTTCATGCAACGTCAATATGACAAAAATATAATGACCTAATGTGATGTCATAATTATACCCTACATGTAACGTATTTTCATGGTTAATACGTCAATATGACAAAAATATAATGACCTAATGTGATGTCATAATTATACCCTACATGTAACGCATTTTCATGGTTGCATTTATGTCATGAGCAATCACCTGGCGTGTGAAATGCATATACTATAGGCCTATCAACGTACACCGAGGCGTACACCAAGCGTACAAAGCGCGCATGTAACGCGTTTCTAACGTGCCTCCGATGTGCTCCTGACGTATGTTGAATTTTACATTATTGTCAACACAACCGGCGCGCGTTTGGCTTATATGCTAATGTGTGTCAGATATTTTCCTCGTTTCCTGTGTGTTAAGACCTCGTTTACTGTCCTTCCATTGGGACCTAAAAGAAATAGATGGGCTGCCTGTGCCTCCAAGCAAAGCTTCTTCGCTACTGACTGACCATCTGATTACTGGTTAACCGCTCTGGTCTGAGCCTGCCCAGAAAAGTGGTTCGTTTGGTGGTTATATTCGAAGCCCTTATTGGATGTCATGACGTCCTAATTTTTGGTAAAAGTCCCACACAACTCGAGGCAGCGTCCCGACATGACCATTAGCGTTTGACTGGGACGTTAAACACCAATTCAAACAAACAAACAAACAAACAAACAAACAAACATAAAACAAATAGGGAGCGTGGTGACGTAGTGGTAAAGCATGGGAATCCGAATCGAGAGGTCATGGGATCGATCACCGTGGCACTGGCAGCACCGTGTTGTCCTTGAGCAAGGCATATTAACTCCCTGGAGGACGAGGAGCCATGCAAATAATGTACCCATCGCCATTTAGCGTAACTGCAACCGAGTTTGACTGTCCCTTGCCGAGTTGCATCATGGTACAGCTCTGGCCAGTGTTGATTCGAGCCCCGCGCCGAGCATTTGTGAGACGAGTGTGAATATGTTGTTTGATCCCGGGATTCGATCATATAGGTTTATTGTTTGAATGTGTTGCTTTACGTTCGAGTCAACATCTATGGTCTTATTGGGATGTCACTGCCTTTCAATGGGACTTCTACCCAACATTTAGATGTCGTGATATGCTTAAAAATACGTGCTGAAGACATATAACCACACAACAACTAAAGCTTATAACTTTTCCTAGGCAGTTTCAGACCTAAGTGGTTAACCAGTTATCGTGTGGTCGATCACTCAGTTATAAGCTCTGTCTGGCAGCCCATCTATTTCTCACGGCCCCAACGGGCGGGGATGGGCAAAGTCGCATCGGTTTGCCGCCCTTATCCGTTTAGTTTAGTTAACATTGAGAGATCGCTGGTTTCATTTGCAGTCACGCTCTCATTGAACAGTCTGTTCATCGAGATAAATGCTTGTTGCCTGGCATTGTGGTAGAGTCACTCTTTGAAAGAAGAAGAAAAAGAAGAAGAAGTAGAAGAAGAAGAAGAAAAAGAAGAAAAAGAAGAAGAAATAGAAGAATTATTTATTTACGTACAGAGAGGTCCCCGGCGAGATCGTACGTTATCTTGTCGTGAAAAGCCATTGGGCAAAATTTTAAGCTCCCTTGACTTCTGGTTTACATACAGAAAGCGTTGGCTCCTTCCCAATATGACTGTAAAATTGCTGATATGGACGTTAAGTCATATAATCTAACCAGTCCAAACATTTTAGATATAATTAACACTTCTTGGAGCTTCTCTAGTGCTTTATGTCGTTATGTTGAGCAAGTAAAATAGTGTTGACTCATGTAAATCGGACGACGAGTATATTCAAATCCAAACTGTACATAACTTCCCTGGTGAACTTTTCGATGACGCTGGATTTTTTGTTGGAAATTTGTTTCTGCACAAAATTCAAACCTTCGCGCTATGCGAAACTCGATGAGAGACTGCGCATTACGCAAAATGATCACGTGTTCAGATGAAGGAAAAAATATATCTCGATCGAAATATATAATGATATTTAGATTGACATATTATATGTCAATTTAGATATATTATAATAGGGTATATTTCGTTCGAAATATATGGTAATTAGGCATATCTCCTTCTAGATATAATATATCGATTTAACGGTTGTGCCCTACTGATAGTCAGTAGTGGTTTTAATCATGTGGTCGGGTCAAAATATCAAAGGAGTGACATGTCTTGAAACAGAAATAAATGCAGTACATCAAAGAAGTTGAATGTTATAAATGAACAAAAATACTTAGGTAACATTACGAATTACCATTCTAATAAATTGCTCTTTAAACATAATAGAACAAACACAAACCCAGATAGAAACTCTTCTCATACGAAAACCTTTTCTCTCAAAGCCTGAAACACACCAGACGTACAATATCTGACCTTAGGAAGTTGAGATTCTTCTCTATACATATTTGCGAAACTACATGAGCTAATCATCTTTGTAGTAAAATAACAGTCGATATGTGTGCTTATTTGACACCTTTCATACAGTCATTTTCAAGAACAACCCATATCAACCGACTGCATTACAACAGAAAAACATGTCCATGAAAAGTATTCCCCCTTGAACACCACTTTTATATAGAAAAACTGGGATTTGTAGGGGTATACATGTTTTTCTTATTTTTGCACCAAAACATGGATTGCGGGTACTCGGTAGAACCGCCTCGGCGAAGCGGTTCTAACGGTACACACAGCAAAAATATTGAAAATATCATTTTTTTTTCCAAATATATATTTATTTTTTTGATTCTGAAAACAAAATCTCAGTATATTGCATGGGCACATTTTCGTAATGCAGTACATGCTTGGCTTCGAGCTTGACGTACTGTACATGAAATCCGATGCATAATAAGTCCGTTTCCCAGAGGAAATAAGACATAAATTTTAAACGGTATAGATTTAGATTGAAAACAAGACAGTACATGTATCAAGATCACATATTGCATGATTTGTTTTAACAAAGTCCATCCAACATACACGCCAGTCCATTGCCGAAATAATAGCAAAATCGTATAATAGATGTTGTTCAGCCGACTGTTAAGATTCGTTTTTGATTTAAGCTCAACTGAGTCGAAGGCTCACATGGGTGAGCTTATAGGATGAAACTCGAGCGGGCGTCCGTCAACTCGTGCGTCTGTCTGTGCGTTCACACTTTCAAATATATCGCGGAGATACTAGGCCAGTCGCAATAAATTTTATCAAAAGCATCATTGTGGTGGGGGATTGCCTGCATAAGGTTTCAGTGCAGGTAGGATCACAACTCCGCTTTCCATGGCAAAAGATGTCTCCCATAGGGTTATAAGTTGTTAACAATCTAGCACCTACACTTCTGATTGGATCTTCTTCATTCTTGTTGGCAACAAGGGCAACCATAGTATGTCGGATGTGTGTTGAAAAATCTCCATAGTACTTTGGGAATAATTTTCTTAACGCTTGTTTGATTGAATCTTCTTCATTATTGCAGGAAATAATGCCAACTATAAAACCGCAAATAAGTTCAAGATTCGGCACGGTTCTTGGCAGTAACAAGGACGACGATTTTAACGGATGAGTTTGAATTTCGATCATATCGACTAAATGACTACATTCTAGCACCTTATATACAGTAACAAGGACAACAGGAATATCTTCTTATTTCGAATTTCCGCCAAATCTAACTAATGACGGAGGAGAAAGCTGCCCTTAAGACTTTATCAATATTGACATGAGTGGGTGGGGTATGTTAAACAGACATCTACTGTTTTTTTAATCTGTCAATCAAATGATGATGTGCAATTATTTAATAAACGTCACAGATACTAGGAATGACTCAATATAGTTATTCAGTCATTATTTTAAAATTTTAAATAGCTTGGTTTAGAATTGGAAATGTAACTAGTTTTCGTGGGACCCATTTCCTGGAAAATATAAAGCATGTGAATAAAAATTACACAAAGTCTACATGTCTAGGATATATAATCTGAAAAATTAGGGATTGTTTTGGGGTCATGAAAATGTATTTCTCTGGGAAAAATTAGTGTAAATATGTTTTTCTGGACAATTCTCGAAGTGGGTAACTTAGGGCGGCTCGTGTGCGCTTATTGTTTGCTGAAAGATGGCATGCCTTTTTAGCTCACCTGAGCCGAAGGCTCACAGGTGAGCTTATAGGATAGGCAGGCATCCGTCGTCCGTCGTCGTCCGTCGTCCGTCGTCCGTCCACAATTTCAAAGAAGAATATTTCTGAAGCTAGTAGGCCGATCTTCATCAAATTTAATGTGAACCATAATTGGGTTGGGGGATTGATGGCATTAGGTTTTGGAGCAGATTGTATCAAAATTGTGGTTTCCATGGCAACAGATAGGTCCCATAGACTTACAATGGGAAAAACTAAAAAAATCTTCTTCTCTGAAACCACTAGGCCCACAGCTTTGATATTTGGTATGTAGCAATGGCTAATGGTCCTCTACATAAATTGTGCCATTCGTGCCCCTGGGGTCAAATTTGGCCACGCCCCGGGGGGTCGATAGTCTCCATAGACTTACTGTGGGAAAAAAATTAAAAAATCTTCTTCTCTGAAACCACAGGGCCCACAGCTTTGATATTTGGTTTGTGGCAATGGCTAATGGTCCTCTACATAAATTGTGCCAGCCATGCCCCTGGGGTCAAATTTGGCCACGCCCCGGGGGTGGATAGTTTCCATAGACTTACAATAGGAAAAACTAAAAAAATCTTCTTCTCTGAAACCACAAGGCCCAGAGCTACAATATTTTGTATGTAGCAATGTTTAGTAGTCCCCATTACAAATTGTGCCAATCATGGCCCTGGGGTCTAATTTGGCCATGCCCCGGGGGTTGATAGTCTCCATAGACTTACTATGGGAAAATATTCAAACATCATTGCCTCCAAAGCCAGTTGGCGGATCTTGATCAAATAACACACACAGCGTCACTGTGCAATAGAAAGTGTTACATATTGTTTTTCGGCAGATCGGACTGGAACTCTGGTTTCCATGGCAACATATATGTTTTGATGGAAAGAAATCAAAAATCCGTCCACAATTTCAAAGAAGAATATTTCTGAAGCTAGTAGGCCGATCTTCATCAAATTTAATGTGAACCATAATTGGGGTGGGGGATTGATGGCATTAGGTTTTGGAGCAGATTGTATCAAAATTGTGGTTTCCATGGCAACAGATAGGTCCCATAGACTTACAATGGTAAAAACTAAAAAAATCTTCTTCTCTGAAACCACTAGGCCCACAGCTTTGATATTTGGTATGTAGCAATGGCTAATGGTCCTCTACATAAATTGTGCCATTCGTGCCCCTGGTGTCAAATTTGGCCACGCCCCGGGGGGTCGATAGTCTCCATAGACTTACTATGGGAAAAAAAATAAAAAATCTTCTTCTCTGAAACCACAGGGCCCACAGCTTTGATATTTGGTATGTGGCAATGGCTAATGGTCCTCTACATAAATTGTGCCAGCCATGCCCCTGGGGTCAAATTTGGCCACGCCCCGGGGGTGGATAGTTTCCATAGACTTACAATAGGAAAAACTAAAAAAATCTTCTTCTCTGAAACCACAAGGCCCAGAGCTACAATATTTTGTATGTAGCAATGTTTAGTAGTCCCCATTATAAATTGTGCCAATCATGGCCCTGGGGTCTAATTTGGCCATGCCCCGGGGGTTGATAGTCTCCATAGACTTACTATGGGAAAATATTCAAACATCATTGCCTCCAAAGCCAGTTGGCGGATCTTGATCAAAGAACACACACAGCGTCACTGTGCAATAGAAAGTGTTACATATTGTTTTTCGGCAGATCGGACTGGAACTCTGGTTTCCATGGCAACATATATGTTTTGATGGAAAGAAATCAAAAATCTTCTTCTCTGAAACCACAGGGCCTACAGCTATGATATTTGGTATATGGCAATAGCTAATGGTCCTCTACCTACATAGATTATGCCAGCCATGCCCCTGGGGTCAAATTTGGCCAGGCCCCGGTGGTCGATAGTCTCCATAGACTTACAATGGGACAAATCTAAAAAAACCTTCTTCTCTGAAACCACAAGGCCCAAAGCTTCTATATTTTGTATGTAGCAATGTTTGTTAGTCCTTATTATAAATTGTGCCAATCATGCCCCTGGAGTCAAATTTGGCCACGCCCCGGGGGTCAATAGTCTCCATAGACTTACTATAGAAAACACTTCAAAATTCAATATCTCCAAAGCCAGTAGGTGGATCAACACAGCGTCATTGGGCAGTAGGAAAGGTTGCATATTGCTTTTGGTCAGATCGAACTGGGACTCTGGTTGCCATGGCAACATATATGTTTTAGTGCAAAAAATTCAAAAATCTTCTTGATCAAATTACATACAGAATTTATTGGAGGCTACACTGTAGGGCAACATTCAAGAATTCATATACAGGAATTGAAATTATTGGTGGCTCTCAATCTGCCCCAGGCAGGACTTTTGCTCCAATTAGTTGTTCAGGTATCACATGTACTACCATTTATTTGGACTACATGAGAAAAATAGATTAGTGTTTTATGTGATGAAGCAGCAAAATTAGAAATTTACCGCTTAAACAGAAGATTTTTTCAAACATTTTTAAAGTGGGTGTTAATTAGAGGTTCCTGGAATTCCAATACTCACGGATAAAATGGCCAGTTTTGGCATCCAAATAGGGGTATGGGCGTTTATTGGAGCGTGGGCGTTTAATAGAATTTTTGAACTGTTGAGTCAAACTTATCCATGAAATTGCAACATTTTTAATGTGTATAATTTTTCTTTCAGGTTCACAGATGTTGGTATTCCTAGCTTAGATGTAAAAGATGCTATTTTAGTCAAATGGACAGACAACAATGCACTATGAATCTCTTAACAGTCGTACCCCAATTTGAATGAACGTCAGAAATACTGGAATTTATAACTGTTTTTAAACTAGTTTTTTTTTCAAATTCTAATCGGAAAAAATCATGATTATAATCATTAAAGGAGTGAAATTTTTAAAAGTTTTTTTTTTTATGTAGGCGTCAACCTGTACCGGGTAAGTTATGTCTGGTGAATTTCTCTTGAATGATTGTTTCTATGATTGGATGCATATTGGCTTTGGAAAGTATGTCTATCTGTCTGTGTGTTAAGCTTTTGTTTGCACCGGCAAAATGCATATAGGGCAAGTCCAAGAAAAATAATAAGACAGATTTGATCAATGTTCTGAGCTTTGATGATCAATGAATTATGATGGACAAGCATTTGATAGCAGGCAGAGTGTTTTGTTTAATAAATATTCTACTTGTATAAGAGTATAGCATGCAATGCAAAATTTATATCATTATTATGAAATGAGAGAATCACCAGAATTTATGGAGGGCCTCTTCCTTGGGAGTACCGCCTTGTTGATCAGCCTTGTTGATCAAGGTGGATTTAAATATTACTTTCGTTTAACGCGTATCAAGATTTTGCTTTTTTGAACTTTCACTGATAATTTTTCATGACAAATCAGAATTTACATTACCTTTTCTTTTTTAGGTTGGATTTATCAGAAAGATACACATACTACTTGGACATAAATTATTCTTGTGGATATATATTTATATTATACATACACTTAAAATATAAACAATAGATTCAAGTGCTTTGTGACAGTGGATTAGTGTATTTATTGTGCCTTGTGACACTGAGTTCATTATTGCCATAGTGTTTAGTGTAGCTACTGTGTAGTGACAATATATTTGTGTATAAAATTGATTCCTGGACAACAGATAGACAATGCCTCGTAGAAAGTACTGGAAGATGAGCAAGGCACGTCAGACTTTGGAAGATGAGAAGGAAAGGAGGGTCATGACTTTATCAGATGGGGGTCCGACCCAGCCCACACAACCATCTGTGTCTGTTGATATGGGTGTCCTCTTTGATGAGAAACTATCAGATGGGGGTCCATCCCAGCCCACACAACCTTCTGTGTCTTTTGATATGGGTGTCTTGAATCTATCAGATGGGGGTCTATCCCAGCCCACAAAACCATCTGTGTCTATTGATATGGGTGTCTTGAATCTATCAGATGGGGGTCTATCCCAGCCCACAAAACCATCTGTGTCTGAGATATTGCCAGAGAATTTGAAAACTTTGAAAACTCTTGAGACTTTACCTGAGAATTTTATTGAGCCTGATGCTATTGATATGGGTGTCTTGAATCTATCAGATGGGGGTCTATCCCAGCCCACAAAACCATCTGTGTCTGAGATATTGCCAGAGAATTTGAAAACTTTGAAAACTCTTGAGACTTTACCTGAGAATTTTATTGAGCCTGATGCTGATATTGTGATTGATACATTGCCTGAAACTTTGCCAGAGAATTTGATTGAGCCGCCGAAAATTTCTGTGAAATTGCCTGATGTTTTACCTGAGCCTTTGAATGAGCCTAATACTGATATAGTGATTGAAACATTTACTGAGACTTTGCTAGAGAATTTGATTAAACCACTGAAAAATAATGTAAATGATCATAAGCTTCATAAAGTGATTGAAGTTGAACAGACACCTGATACTTTGATCGAATCTTTAACTGATACCGAATCTCAGCCTGTGTCTGATACTTTGAGTAGTACTAAGCTGGAAGCTGAAGATAAATCCTTATTTGCAAATTCTCTTGAGAGTGAAAAAGTTAATATCAATCAGTTTAAGCAATTAGTTATTGATATCACCAAGCTTGTAGAAAATGTTAGCTCAAATGTACAGACAGATTTTGATACAGTCTTTCTGAATACTTTTCCTGGTGTGGATGCTGATTACCATCCAAGAGTCGTTGAAAACATGTTTGACACAGAGGATATAGCTGCTTGTCCAAAAAATGCAATGCTCCAACAGCATACACTGCATAATAATGTTACAGCTGAGCATCATTTTAACAGTGATTCATCAGAACCATTCTTGGACAATGATGTGGTATGTTATCAGGCAGTAAGATCATCAGAACAGTTGTGGAATGCCAGTGATTTGGTCTTCGGAAGATTTCATCAAAATGATGTCAGATTTTCTGAGCAATCAAGAGGATATCAGTGCACATGTAATGCATTATGTATGTTGTCATACTCTCTTTGTCATGATGTAGACAATAGTTTGATATTAGATGAAGTCCTTTGTGAAGGTGATGCTCTGTATCAAACTGTTATCAGAAGATTAAAATCAAGTGGAAAATTTATTCATCAGCTGTTGAGTTTAGAGGAAATCCCAGATTATTTTGAAGTAAAGATGGGAAAATTCACTTGTGAAAAAATGCCTATTCTAAGTGGTCCTCTTATTGATAATCAAAATCTTGGCTTGCCAACCCTTCATGATACTTTGCAATCAGCATTCTTGTCTGTATCAGCAGGTCTTTTAACTATTGGCGCAATATGCTCTGCTGTATTTAGAAAGAATGGCATGTATGTGTTTTTTGATTCCCACTCTCACGGACAAAATGGACTTTCATCAAGTGATGGGTCATCCTGTTTGATAACTTTCTCAAGTATTAATGACCTAGTTACATACATGTATGCATTCTATGACAGTTTGAATCTAGATACCAGTTTACAGTTTGACTTCTTGCCCATAATTGTTAAGAAATTTGAAAATACAGAGAGCTTTAAAGATCAAATGGATTCTAATATGGAAGCTTACTTCCATGATCAAAAAATGAGACAAGCTTACAAAGCAAAACGAAACATAAAAAACATGTCTAACAATGCATCAAAAACAACAGTTGAAGACTCAAACAAAAAAAAGAAGTGTCGCACTGAGTATTATAAAAGTTACAAACAAAAATGTAGACAAAATTCAGCCTTTAAAGCAAATGAAATAATATATCAAAGGGAATCAAAACAATCTGCAAGAAAAGACCATGTGTTTCGAAGAAGAGAGAGAGAATCAAAGCAGTCTGTTAGAAAAGATCCTTTATTTAAGTCTAGAGAAACCATGTATCAGAAGATATCCAAACAATCGGCAAGAAAAGATCCTGTGTTTCGAAGAAGAGAGAGAGAATCAAAGCAGTCTGTTAGAAAAGATCCTTTATTTAAGTCTAGAGAAACCATGTATCAGAAGATATCCAAACAATCGGCAAGAAAAGATCCTGTGTTTCAAAGAAGAGAGAGAGAATCAAAGCAGTCTGTTAGAAAAGATACTTTATTTAAGTCTAGAGAAACCATGTATCAGAAGATATCCAAACAATCGGCAAGAAAAGATCCTGTGTTTCAAAGAAGAGAGAGAGAATCAAAGCAGTCTGTTAGAAAAGATCCTTTATTTAAGTCTAGAGAAACCATGCATCAGAAGATATCCAAACAATCTGCAAGAAAAGATCCTTTATTCAAGTCTAGAGAAACCATGTATCAGAAGATATCCAAACAATCTGCAAGAAAAGATCCTGTATTTCAAAGAAGAGAGAGAGAATCAAAGCAATCTGCAAGAAAAGACCCTGTATTTCAAAGAAGAGAGAGAGAATCAAAGCAGTTTGCAAGAGAAAACCAGGCTTTTAGAGAACAGGAGAAACAATACCAAAATGCATCAAAAAAGAAGGCAAGAGAGAATCCTTATGTCCGTGAATGTGAGAGAATCAAGAAGCAACATGTAAGACATGAAAAGAGAAAAATGGATGATCATTCTGGAATGAGGATTCCTAGTAAAAAACATAAGCATGACACAGATACTTTGTCAAGCTCTCACAAGAAAAACTTTAAAACTATTGAGGAGAGTATAAAACAATTTCATTCAGATATTTCTATTGGACCTTTATATGTTTGTTCATGTTGTCACCAGACGTGGTTCAGGAAAAGCGTTTCTATGTTAAAAAACACACATATTCCAGAAGAAAGTAAAAGATTGTATTGTACTGATTTTAAATCAGTCAGCAATGAAGAATGGATTTGTCATACATGCTTGAGTGCATTAAGAGATAGTAAGATTCCAAAACTATCAGTTGCTAATGGCATGAAATGGCCAGACAAACCCCTAGAGCTAAATTTACATCAACTGGAAGAAAGATTAATAGCTTTGCGTATCCCATTTATGCAGATTAGAGAATTACCACGTGGTGGCCAGTACTCCCTGAAAGGAAATGTTATTAACGTGCCTGTTGATATTCAACCTACTATAAACAGTCTTCCAAGACCAATGGATGAAAATTTTACAGTTGCCATTCAGTTGAAAAAGAAGTTGTCTTATAAAAAAGTGGATTTCAAAGAAAGTGTAAGACCACTAAGAGTTTTGTCTGCTTTACATTGGCTTATGAGCAATAGCGAACTATATAAAAGATCTGGCATTGTACTTAATGATAGTTGGTTTCAGGAAGTTACTGAAAGTGCAGAAGATACAGTCAGAGAATTTTTGGAAGTGTCAAATGAAGGATCCAGAGATAGAAATGATACAGAAAATGAAAAGCAGGAACAAGATATGAGTAGTGAAGATGTCCCTGAAGTATCTAATGGCTATGATTCTGATCATTACAGTGAGATAGATGCCAATGATCATGTTGGAAATATAGATACATTAGTGGATGAAGCTGATATTGACAATAAATACGATAAAGTGTTCACTTTTGCCCCAGGTGAAGGACAACATCCGTTAAGCCTATATCAAGATAAAGATGCAGAGTATTTATGCTTTCCAACAATATTTTGTGGCCAGAAACCACCTAGCAATGATGAAAGGTTAGTGCCAGTTCACTATAGTGACATTGTAAAGTGGGAATTGCGAAGTGCTGACAGGAGAGCTGCACAGTCAGTTCCTAACATATTCTTTAAACATAAAAAGCTACAGATGAAACAAATCAGTGACAAAGTCAACTTAGCTGTTAGAAGGTGTAAAAGGAGAGGTCAAAGAATTACAGCAGCCGAAGCTAGAGATTCAAATTATTTGGACAAACTTGTAAATCTTGATGAAGGCTATTATATATTTCGCCAGCTGCGAAATTCACCAGCCTATTTGGAAATGCGCAAGAAAGACATTTTTGCAATGATTAGACAACTTTCCTTGCCCACTTGGTTTATGTCATTGTCAGCTGCTGATACTAGGTGGACAGATCTGTTGAGAATGTTAGCAAAATTGAATGATGGCATTGAATATTCTGAAAATGAAATAGAAAAGCTAACTTGGCAAGAGAAAACAAAGCTTGTCCAGAAAGACCCAGTTACATGTTCAAGGTACTTTGATCATAGGGTACAAGAGTTCCTAAATACAATTCTAAAAAGCAGTTGTCAGCCAATTGGAAATGTGCGTGACTATTTTTATAGAGTTGAGTTTCAGCAGCGTGGCTCACCTCATATTCATATGCTTGTTTGGGTAGAAAATGCTCCAACTTTAGAAACAAACTCTGAAGAGGAAATAGTTCAGTTTGTTGATCGGTACCTTACTTGCAGTATTGAAAATGAGAAAACAGCAAATCTGATAAACCTTCAAAGTCACAAACATTCTAGAACCTGCAGAAAAAAGGGAAAACCAGTATGTAGGTTTGGATTTCCATTGCCACCATTGCCGAGGACTATGTTGCTACATCCGCTTGAAGAAAATGTTGAAAAGTACAAAAAGAAGAATGCAGAGCTACAAAAAGCAATGACAGAGTGTAATGAAAATGAAGATATGTCATTTGAGGAGTTTCTAGAAAAAAATGCTAAAATGGACTTTGGAGACTACATTTGTTGCATCAGAAGCTCCTTGAAAACTCCAAAGGTTTTCTTAAAACGCAAAACAAAGGAAATGAGGATAAATCCATTTAATGAAAACACACTTGTAGCTTGGAAAGCCAACCTTGACATTCAGATTGTTCTTGAACCATATGGGTGTGCTTCATATATAGTTGGTTATATAAGTAAGTCACAAAGAGGTATGAGTGCACAACTCGATGCAGCAGCAAAAGAGGCTAGAAGAGGAAATCTGGACCTGAAGAAACAAGTCAGGCATATTGGAAATGTATTTTCAAACTGTGTGGAGGTTAGTGCTCAAGAGGCTGTTTATCTTGATCTGCAAATTCCTTTGACAAAATGCACAAGGGATATAGTTTTCATCAATACATCTATACCAGAAGAAAGAATCTTTCTGCTAAAGTCAAAAGCTGCTCTTGATGAACTTCCTGCTGAATCTACAGATGTAGAATCGGAAAATTTAATACAGAGGTACTCTAAAAGACCCAGGCAGCTTGGAAAGTTTTGCCTAGCTGATTATGTCTCAAAGATTGACATTATTTATCCAAAAGGAAATAAGCTCCCAGAGAAAGTTGATGACATTAATGATGATGACAGTTTTGTCAATAGCTCTGAGGATGAAGCTGATGACTGTTTGGATGACAGTAAAAGTCAAAGTTCAGATTTGCTGTTCAAAGCAAAAAATGGAACAAAATACAAAACAAGAGAAGTACCTAGAATAATAAGGTATGTAAAATACAACAAGAAAAAGGACCCAGAAAATTACTTCAGAGAGCAGCTTATGCTTTTTGTACCTTGGCGAAATGAACAAAAAGATTTGCTAGGTTCTTTTGACACATATGAGGCTCATTATAACTCTGTACAGATATCATTGATACCCAAAAGAAATGAGTACGAGCATCATGCAGAAGAACTAGAGCTTGCAAGGCAGATGATGGAAGCTGAAGAAAGGGACTTTGATCAAATTGCACCGAATGCAGAGCAAGAAAATCGGGAGGCAGAAGAAGAAACACCAGGGGAATCAGAAAAATTTGTTTGTTTTAACCCAAGCAGAGTTGTAGAGCAGAGACATTATGATATTGGAATAGAACTGCAGTCGACTTGCTCAGTGCCCCCAGTAGAAACCAGTGCCATCTTATTGCCCGAAGAAGAATACTTACAACTACTTCGAAGTCTTAATTTGAGACAAAGAGAATTCTTTAACCATATTGTGCACTGGATTAAGTGCAAAGATGAACCAGTCTATGCTTTCTTAACAGGAGGGGCAGGTGTTGGCAAATCAGTAGTCATTCGAGCACTTTATCAAAGTCTGTATAGGATTTTGAATTTGAAAGAGGGAGAAAATCCAGATGATAAAAGGATTCTGTTGTGCGCTTACATGGGCTTTGCTGCTTTTAATATTAGTGGACAAACTATTTGCTCTGCTTTCCACAGAAAAATGTTTCAAAAGAACACCAATCACCTTTCAGCTGATGAGTTGAATACATTCAGAATTAAGTACAGACATCTGAAAGTTGTGATTATTGATGAAATATCAATGGTAGGCAACAAGACATTAAACTTCATCAACACTCGCTTACAGCAGCTGATGGGAACTAAAGAAGTGTTTGGTGGTTTAAGTGTTATTGCTGTTGGGGATCTTTACCAACTTAAGCCAATAGGTGATTTCTTTATAAGTCTTGATTTGGCAGAGGGAGCATCTTCACTAGGAAGAAACTTATGGAAAGAGCTCTTTACAATGTATGAATTGGTTGATATCATGAGGCAGAAAGATGATCTTGCATTTGCACAGCTGTTAAACCGACTTAGGTTGAATGAAATGACAGAGGAAGACAAACAAAAATTGCAAACACGTGTTGTTGACCGTGGTGACTATCCAAAGGACGCCCTTCATTTGTTTGCTGAGAATTGTTTTGTAGACCAGCACAATGACACTATTTTGAGTCAATTGCCAGGAGAAAAGATCGTAATACCATGCCATGATATTGTTGTCACTCAAAATATTCCGGCTAAAAGATGCCAGTCCTTAATTGCTGGGCTCCCAAAAGAGTATGGGAAAACAGGCCAATTAATGAAATCATTGACAGTTGTTGAAGGAATGATTGTTGTTCATACAGCAAATGTAGATGTAGAAGACGGTTTAACCAATGGTGCTACAGGTGTGGTGAAACACATTGACTTCAGGTGGATGGAAGGAACAAATCGTCCAAGCATCATTTGGATATTGTTTGATGACCCTCGAGTTGGTAGGGCAACACGAGAGAAAAACAGAAAATTCTACAACTCAAGCATTCATCCGAACTGGACGCCTGTATTTGAAATACAACGGACATTTATACATAGCTACAAAACATTTCAGAGAAGCCAATTCCCAGTGACACCAGCTTCAGGTAAAACAGTCTACAAAGCTGAAGGTGCAACAGTAGACAGGGTAGTTGTTGATTTATCCCAGGGGAAGGACAAAAATGGGAAGGACAGAAAGTACATAATGCCACATATGCATTATGTTGCATTCAGTAGAGTGAAAAAGCTTGACGATTTATATATATTAAACATGAATGAAGATACTATGGCTATAGATGATCAGGTGAATATTGAGATGGAAAGGCTACGGACAGAAGCTTGTTTAGAGTTGTGTTATGTTCCATTGTATAAAATTGATCCTGGCAAAACCAAAATAGCATTCAACAATGCTAGATCCTTGCATAAACATTTTAAGGATGTTGAATTTGAACCAAATGTGTTGGCAGCAGATGTCATGGGATTCGCTGAAACAAGGTTATGTAGAAGGGATGAAAATGTACATTTTGGTCTGAAACGATTCAGACTTATTAGACTTGATGACACAGGAAAAAAATCAGTGAGCAGGCCGTATCATGGACTTGTATTATATGTGAAGGAATATTTTCAAATTCAAAAGGTTGTAAAGTTGCAATGCAAGTCATTTGAATTCATATTTGTTGGCATATTCAGCATTCAGAGAGGGTATATTCAAGTTGTTGTGTTGTACAAATACCCAAAAAGTTTACAAGCTGATTTTCGAAAGGATATTATTTCTCATCTTAGGCCAGCTGTTGATCTGCATGCCAAATTAGTCATCTTAGGGGACTTCAACATACAGATAGATGGTGCAAATACAGGATTTGTGGACTTTGTGGAGACATTGTTTGGGTGTATGCAGAAAATCAACCAATGTACGACTGACTCTGGCTCAGTACTAGATTTGATATTTTCAAACTCTGAAGGATTTTGTGATGTTATCGAGGCTTATTGGTCTGATCATAAATTTATATATTGTGCCATAAACAAATAGATAATCCTTTGATGTGCTGCAGAACATGAAGTGCAAAACAGATCAGTGTAAAGATGCATTAGCAAACCATTCCTGAGATAAATAATATTATTGATTAAAGTACAACACCATTATGAAGATCCAAAGCTAAATTTGTTATAGCCTAACTATTGTTTTCTATGTTATCAACTAGGATTGTTGCTTGATACACATTCATCATAGTATCACTTAAACCTTCCAGCTTGTACATTATTTCAGATCTGGTTCTCTGTAAACAAAACTACTAATCAGAGAAGATTCAAAAGATTTGAAGGTGTAACCCCGCCAGGTAATAAAATTAGGTGGTTTTGCTTTTAAGGGGTTGCCACCATTTTTTTTTTTTTTTTTTTTTTTTTTTTTTTTTTATTTATTTATTTATTTTTTTTTTTTATTTTTTTATTTTTTTATTTTTTTTTTTAGCTATTTTGGGGATGCCACCCTTTTTTAAATTTAATTGTAACACTCAATGATTTTTATTCATTTGTTAGTACTATGTTTTTTGTAACTATTATTGGTGCCTTGTATCAGCAGTCATTTATTTTTTAACTTAGTTCTTAAGGGAGTGTGGATATTCAGTAGTAGCACATAAGATCCTTGGCTATTGGTCAGGGATTTGAACCCCTTGTAGTGCCATGTTATACTTGAGACAGAAGCTTTACATGGCAATATATTGGTTAAGTCCTCAGAAAATGATGATTCTATCTTGACATGATTGGGATGTTAAATCAAATCAAACAAAAATAAAGAAAAAAAAAACTGATCTTTTTTCATTATTGTAAACTTTTAGACTGTCACAAGCCCTAAAAACTATTTGTTATGATTATACATTTATAGCCACATGTACTTTATGACTATGGTGAAATACATTAGTTTGAATTTCTGGGTGTTGTGTTGTAATGGCAATTATATATTCTGTCTAAAGAAATGGAAAACATATATTTGTATTCTTAATTAAGATTTTGAAATAAAGAGACTGTGACTATAACAGCAGATGAAAATGAAATCTGGAAATATAAACTAATCTACTGATTTTATTTTAAGTAAGGCACACATTTAGATGCATTGTAAAAGTTTCATTGTAACAATACAGTGATAGCTGGGATAAAGTAGAATGGTATAATTTGCTAAATACATGTATTTGGAAAGGAGCTATGCTTATCATGGATTTTGTTGCAAGTTTTTTGCTATACAATATTGTTACACAGTGGTCGACAGTGAGCAGGAGTGTACATTTTTGATCTTAAAGGAGCTAGATATTAACAAATGGTTGTGAGTTATGGACAGATGCATAAAAGTATATTTACCTGGAGCTTAATTCTAGTTTGATTATATTGTATGTAAGAGGTGTTGATTATGTATGTATTAATATGTATTTAGATTTAAATGAACATAAGAGACTTAGAAAATGGTTGATAGAAAATTCAAATCCTGTACTATCGATATATTTATATAAGTTTGTTGAAACATATTTAGAAACAACTACAGGAATAGGCTGCTAGTGCATGTAATTTGCTGGAACCTACAAGCTACAGTTCATTTACAAGTTTATGAACATTGTGTTCAATAATAATGTGACCACTTGACACATTCCAGTTTGTTGACTGGTGTTTAATTGTGTTTTCTTGTGCTTGTATGTACTGTTACAATGACTTTTACAAGGTATATATTTAAGAGCATTGATGCACATACAAAACTCCTGTCTTCGGGGTTTTATGACACTCTTAATGTTTTAGACACAGTCTCATTACTTCTATTTAATCTAAGATATTAGATATATCAAAGCCCATGATTGATCAAACTTTATTATCTTTTTCTCATTTTTAAGATGTGTTTATATTAAAGGTTACAATAGTCCTCATTTATGCAGTACATATTAGTTGTTTTTTAATTGTAAGAATCTGTGTTTTATGCAATTTAACAATAAAAGTATGTGATGAAAGAAACCAGTTGTATTTGCTTAAACTCCTTTTGCAGTAGTACGCTTACCTTGGTTGCATCATTCAAATGATGACCCTTGGCTGATCTGGACCCATTTATGATAAAATTATGCAGGGAAGGCCAGAGGGTTTCAGAGTCAAAGGAGGCACCAAGATGAATCAAAACACAATCAGCAAGTCAAAAATATCTAAGCTGCAAGCATTATCTTTTACCAGCCTTCAGTAAAGCATGCATTAAATATGAATGCAATAGCTGCTCCCTTGGCCAATCAAAGCCTAATAGATGACCAAGATGGCTGTCATGGCTATAAATACCAAAATCCTTCAAACATTTTATTCTCCGGAAGCAGAAGGCGTATGATTTTGAAAGTTGGCATGAACAGGTACAAGTAGGCTATGATCAGGAAAAGGCACAATCTAAAAATGGAGGTGGGAAAAAAACGAAACCAACAATCACATACCCATACCATGGAAACATATCGTAAGCCAAGTGAGCAGCCATTTACCCAACAGGCTGCCACTCAGTTACCCAAACTTAACTAAAAATGTGAAAACATACATAAGGTTCAAATAGTACAAAAATTTAACACCAAGACATATAACAACAAAAACCACCACAGAAGTACTGCCCTGGAATGACCAGTAAAAATAAATCGACTCCACATGCAGGCACCTTACCTCACCCTCAGCTTCTGCAGTGGTTCACAACACCTAGTTAGCCGCCCGAAGCATCAGGACGAAGCATCAGGAAGCCGCCCAAAGCATCAGGACATTAAGTTCTACTAAGTTTATAAAGCTTGTATAAATCATGACCTTAAGAAGACCTTGACCTATTTTACAGCATGTTCAACTTAGATTGCCTATGCTTTTGAATTATTAGGGAAAACTGGAAAAAAATCGTGTAGTGGCAGAAAACTTACTAGGAATGGGCAAATGGACAGAAAATTTATCTTTATGAAACCATTTTGGCCCCAGAGGGTTGTCTGCCCCTGCCCCAGGTCTACATACATGTATTTGACCATAATATTCAAATTGTGCCAGCCATGCCCCTGGGGTCAAATTTGGCCATGCCCCAGGGGTTGATAGTCTCCATAGACTTACAATGGCAAAAACTAAAAACATCTCTGAAACTACAAGGCCCAGAGCTTCTATATTTTGTATGTAGCAATGTTTGGTAGTCTGCATTATAAATTTTGCCAATCATGCCCCTGGAAATTTGACCATGCCCCGGGGGTCAATAATCTCCATAGACTTTACTAGGAAAACATCAAAATTCAATCAATATCTCCAAAGCCAGTAGGCAAATCTTGATCAAATTACACACACAGCATCACTGGGCAGAAGGAAAGGTTGCATTTTGTTTTTGGACAGATCGACTGGAACTCTGCTTGGTCGATTCTCAATGAAATAATAGAAATAATTTAAATCCCATGACCTTACAATGTGATAATCTCTCAGGTGAGCTACAGGACCAATGGTCCTCTAGTGTTACAGGTTTTTATATGATTGAAGTCAATGACTACATCGAAAATCTGGCTTATTTTTTCAAAAAGCTAAGAAAATGGGTCCCGCGATTTCACTTGCTTTGAGCTGACCACTCATTTCACAATCATGAATACACAATTCCGTATTTGCAACATATTCAAAAGCCCCATGGTAACGCATGCTAAAGAATGAAACATTGTTGATAAAAAAAAACAATGCTTTTTTTATACAGGTAAATATTCAATTATGTATATACAGTGACCACACATAAGTCTTTAAGTGTTTGAATTATTTATATTAAATGCTCGAGCACCTTTATTTTTAGCCGTTAGGCTCACAAGGTGAGCTTATAGGATGCCAAGATCCGGCGTCTGTCCGTTCGTTGTCCGTCCGTCCGTCCATCGTCGTCCACCATTTTTAAAGATCTTCTCTGAAACCGCTTGGCCAATCAAAGCCAAATTTTATATAAAGGGGAAACCAATCAGTTTATAAATAATCCAGGTCACATGACCAAGATGGCCGCCATGCCCGTATATGGTAAAAACCCTTCAATAATCTTCTTCTGTGGAACCACTTGGCCGATTTCAACGAAACCTGGCATGAAACATCGGGGACGAAAGTACTACAATGTTTTATAAATCATGACCTTGATCTATTTTATGGCAAGGTCAACATAGCCCCCCCCCCTTGCATTAGAATGGGGAATAAAAATTAAAACTGAGATCTTTTAAGAGCAGAAAACACATTAATGAGAAATGGAAGTTGTTAAAATGCCATTTGAAAGGAATAACTTGCAGGAAATGGGCAAATAGACTAAAGATATATGATTCTGAATAACGTAAGACCCCAGGGTTTAGTCTGCCCAGACCCCGGAGCAATATACATGTAAATTACTAAAAACTATTCAAAGATCTTCTCTGAAAACAATGAAAGCCAAATTTTACATGAAGCATCTAAAGGAATGGGGAACCAATGTATTTATGAATAATCCTGGTCACATGACCAAGATTGCCGCCATGCCCATATATGGTAAAAACCCTTTAAAAAATCTTCTCCGGATTTGATGGACCGATTTCAACAAAACTGGGCATGTAGTAACAGTGACCACGATTCAATGTGTTTATAAAGCATGGCCCTGGGATGACCTTGACATATTTTACAACAAGGCCAACATAGGTCACTCATGCATTTGAATGGGGAAAACTATTAAAATGTCATTTGAAGGTGAAAACTTGCAGGGTAATGGGCAGGAGGACAGAATTCCAATGATTCTGAAAACATTTGGACTCCAGGGGTTAGTCTGCCCCCTACCCGTGGCAATATAAATGTATGCTACAGAAATATTCTTAGATCTCCTGTCTGAAACCACTTGACCAATCAAAGCCAAACTTTACACGAAGCATTTTTAGGAAATGGGAACCAATGTGTATATTAATAATCCAGGTCACATGACTAAGGTGGCCGCCATGCCCATACAAGGTAAAAACCCTTCAAAAAATCTCATTCACTGGACTTGCTAAACTTATTGCAATGAAAATAGACATGTAGCCATTGGGACTAGAGTACTACAATGTGTATATAAATCATGACTCCTTTGATGACCTTGACAAATTTTAAGGCAATGTCAACGTAGGTCACATATTGCAGAAAGCTGTTAAAATGTTATTGAAGGGAAAAACTTCAGGAAATGGGCAAATGGACAGAATATTTATGATTTTGAAAAAGAAATTGACCACAGGGGTTATTTTTACCCTGCCCTAGGGCTTAATACATGTATATGAACATTATAGTCAAACCAATTTATTGGAACATGTATATCTCAGATCTCAGGTGAGCGTTTACAGGATCATTATCCTTGGGTTACATACTGCAGGTTACCTACCATTTTGTGTCTCGAAAAATCTTTATAGACTTATTATAGGGAGAATTTATTGCACGAGGTGCCTTGCATAACTGCTACATTTTGCCTTTATTCTTTCAGGTAACAAGGGCAAACATGAAGCTTTGGATGAGTCTTTGCGATTCAAACTTATCCCACCTGTGACTTTGTAGTTAGGTCTCATTGTAGTTAGAAATATTAAAACTTAGTGTGCTACTGATGGTTCGAATCATGTTGGTTCTCAGATGAGCGATCGTTGCAATTTGGGCTACTTGTTATGTTTTGATTGTCACTGATGAAGGTTTTGGTCACTGATGAAGGTTTATTACCCGAAATTGTACAATATGGCCCATCTTCTCGCTTTGAATGTTTTACTGCTTCCAAAGGATCGAACAATTATTTTTATTTGTTATGTTTTGATTGTGTCAATTATTGCTTTATTTGCGCCTTGCACTTAGCTGTTTACTCAGCTTACGATATGAACTCTTTGAGTACGTTATTGTCATTTCAGTTTTTCCTGACATCGGGGCTTCAGTTGAGACGTTGGTTCTGATTGCATCAGTTCCATTTCATTGTTTACTTTTAAACTTCCAACTTTATGCAACCATAATGTCAAATGGTATAGCTCGATTTTGACCACAGACGCGTCAAAAGATCGACGAGTTTATGAAGTGACACGTAAAACATTAAGGCATTTGTGAAAGGCATTTCGTTTGCACGCACAGTAAGTATTTGTACTGTTACAATATAAATACCCTAAGTGCTACTAATAGACTTGTCGATCTCTTGACGCGTCCGAGGTCAAATTCGAGCAGCTATAAAAATTGGCGGTCTGATATGTCAACATTTTTACAGCTGATCAACCAGTATGTTTTAATACACCTTGTAATTTATCATGATCAGATCGGTGCTATGATGTCATGCAGAAATATACCCATACTTGATTAATAACCATTTACTGTTTAAATGATGTTTTACTGCCTTACATTTTTCGCTTTTTTGCACACGCACTCCATGCCATCAAGTTCGTGTCATGATTGGAAGTTACAGTCAGAATTCTTTATAACGGTGAACGCTATAACGGAATATTCGACTTCCGACAAAAATTTCGTGGGGACGGATTTTTCCCTATTAAAATTACTACGTTATAACGGAAAACACGCTTACCGACACCGACAGTAATTATTGGGAACAAATATGACTTTTGTACACATTTTTCTGCCTTTACAACGTCACAGACAATTTTCCGAAAATGTGTTTATTGAATTTTGCGAAAATGTATAAAGAGATGCCTAAAGTTGGCGTAGGTGAAACGAAGCAGCTGTTTCTACAAGTATCCAAAGAAATTTATGTCATTATTTTCCAACAGTTCAGCCGTTTCCTCAGCAAAATGGTGCATTAACATAATTATATTCCAAACTAATATATAAAATAAACAAAGGCTTAGATTATGAACCTACGCAAGCGGGGCCTAATTACCCGCAGCACTACGCAAATGCCTCTTTTTTACGAACATTTACGACGGGTGGCCCGGTAAATCGTGTACTTTGTTGATATTTTCATTATTTGACACCTTTTTATTTTAACTTTTCAAATACCTTCCGCAATTTAAATTCGGTACAAAGAGGTGCATAAAAGTATATGTTTATGTACAACTTGTAAAATGTGCATGATTCATTAGGTCAGTGTATGCGAACCCGGCGCAACCCAAACAAACACATTTAAATAAAAGTACTATTTTTCAGCCATTTCAATGTTTAGCGCCAATACGAGCTGTCTGCACATAGCAACATTCTTCTTACATCACCAGAGAAAATTTCGAATGTTACATATCATCTGTTTGAAAATGGCACACAGTTAAACGTCTGTTAAACTTACAACCTAATGAAAATGGCGATGTTAGAGGAAGAGAAAGCGCGACGAACGGCAATCCAGTTCTGTGTGCAGACCGTTATGACCTCAAATGATTCATTCAAGCATCTGAAAAGCAGTGGTATTTCGAGGAGCCTTGTTTTTAAATGGCATGGTCGATTTAGAGATGGGTAGACAAAAAGTACACGTTCAGCATGGACGGAAACAATTACGTAATTTCCGCATATGAAATCAGTGTAAACGTTTTCAGGACAGAGATAAATTAATGTAAGCTACTCAACAGGTTGTTACACAGTGTAAAGTTCAGTGACATGTTTCAAAAGTTGGTACAAACATTGCTCGTGTATCGCACACAACGGAGCGTACCTCTATAAAGAGTAAACGGTAAGTACATGTAGTACATGAAGTTGACGCTTAACAGTAGACGACGTCGTCAGCGTGCACCGGGTCTGCATGACTTGTAGTTTTGTATTGTGTACTAAGATTTTATTCTTGGGTGTATTTTTCTGAAATTTTGTATGCATACCCAGAACATGTGTACGTAATATACTTGTAAATTGGAAGCCTATGCATTGAATAGTTTAATACAGCAAGCATAGTCCACGATTTACTTGGCAACCCTTCGTACACGCGTACGCCAATATATTTGGTTTAAATATGACACAATGTGCGCTATAAATATACAGTACGAACCATTTTAACCAAAATCATGACGATAAATAGACGAAAGCCATTCGACGCGTTTAAATGTGATCATTTCCGGTTGTTTATGTACGTTTACGATTGTTGGTTTTATTCACAAATGTACGACTTCACGCGTATGTGTTTGTTAAGATAAGGACACTATCGTTCCGGTCGGATGCGGAAATGGTGTATCGGTATTATTCGGAGGTAAACGCAACGATGCGCCAAAGTTCGTATATAAACACACTCTAGAGAACAAGTGGAAACAAACTAAATAATACTTGTGCGGTCCAACACATTTTAACGATGGAAGTCATGATTCGTAAGTATTCGCAACAAATTGTTATGATCCACCTTTTCCCGTTCTGTTAAATGATTCGTTACATAAATCTTCTTCAAAATGTTTCGTCCAGAAATTGCAATGCATGACAAATGTGTGACGGGCCTTAAACAGCCGAACAGCGTATCTTGTGTAAACGTGAATGTTTGTTTTCTTTGTTCCCATGTTCAAAGACTGGCTTATAAAATCATTTTTACACATATTATGTGTGGGGGGAAATGACCAAAATAAGTTTAAAATCAGAAGGTTAGTTTTTGTTTTTTTCGCATTATATACATGTACTGTAGTAACTGCTGAGTATTGATTGGGAGGTCCAAGAAGTCGGAAAGGAAATTATCATAGACAGCGTACCGGATCATGAATCATATTTCAGCAAAATCTTCCGTAAATACTGTTCGGAAGGAAAATATGAAAACATGAAGCTATTTTGCGATACTTTTTTTTACTCATCTAGAGAAATTTGCACAACTTATTTTTTCGCATGTTACATCAATTATGTTAAATATATTTCAAATGAAAATTCAATAAAATCAAAAAGAGCTTGCTTAAGTTGATAACAGCGCAAGAATTAGTTTTGAAAGAGAAAAATGTGTCAGAATGCATTTATGTGTGTGGCAGCAAAATTCCCATTAATTTATTCCCTGCATTCAAAATTTTGATTATCATTCGTTTTATGTCCTCATTGGAAATGATGAAAAAATCATTTAATGCAAACGGGTAAAAAATCCCAGATTTGACCAAGCGTTATGGTAGTTTTGGAATTTGTTTGAGTTCAAATATCAGGCTTATGAGTTCACATCTCCTACTAAATTCTGTGTTCCTCCAACATCAACCATAAATGCTTAAAAGCAGGTACTACATTTAACGAGCTATTCAAATTCAGACATTTTAAAATCTTCATATATACCTTTTCGCATTCCCCCGCCATTTTTTCTTACTTGTAGCTGAGTGTTCGTCACCTTTTCTAACCACATAAATTGTCATTTTCATTTAAGTGCATCAATCTTTTATAAATCATATGTTCGCCATTTGAACACAATGCCAATTTTTATCTAGTATATTTCTTTATTTTGGATGGCCGTTTTCGCCGTCTCTCCTTCTCAGCACCGCCCATGTGCGGTTCTCGGGTGTTTTGCATTCATGTAAAGTCATCTGTTTACTCTGTCTGCCTCTCGTTTCTGCTCATAATCTTGGTTTTCTTTTGGTTGCCCCGAGACCTGGTTCCCTTATGTTTAGCTTAAAAGACCCATACCGAATAGTCGCATTTGACGATTCTCTTGTCGTTAATATATCAACAACATGTTTCTTATTGGGCTAGAATGTCAAATTTTCTAATGTTTTACATTTTGAACACATTTTTATCGAAAACAAAAATGCGCTTTGCGCGGTGTCGGAAAAGGGCCGAAAAATCAAAGGGGAAAAACTCTAGCGAGACCAAACTGGAAGTGACGTTTAGTCGTACAAAATATCAGCCATTTAAATAAAAGACAGACAAAGTAAATGCTTACACAAAACATTTATCACAAATTTTACACCATGCAACGCCGACGTTCTACTTTTTCTTGTTCTTTGATAATTAATCAACATTATCGGAAACATTTTATAAACAAAACATAAAAGGAAAATAAATTATGGTACATTACTTGCATGTGAAAATAGCATTTCGCATAAAGTCCCGCATATCACTGACAACTTCTCGTAGTTCATAATCTTTCTTTTGTTACGGCCGCTAAAACAACAAATTTGAATACCCGACACTTTTATTACCTTACCTTACGCGGTGTGTATGTCGGTGATCTATGATGTTTTTTATGTGACACACGCCGACACACGCCGCTAGATTGCGGCATATATCACTCGGCGGCACGTGGCAGATTCTCAAAGACATTCCAGGCTCATTGAGTAAACGAGTCTACCGACATTGACTTTTGTTCTAGATATCCTAATGCTTGAAAATTAAGTATAGACTACTATTATTTTGATATTTCTTTCTACATTTAATCAAATGAACACGCATTTATTATGATATGCTTTTTAAGTAAGCGACGTCATGAGAAGAATTGTATCAACCAAGGTGGAATTCCAATGATTTTATGTGACGAATGTATAAGTTGTATTTAAAATGGTAGTAACCCCATACAGTCACGACGCATATGCGCATGAGACGTTCAAGCACAGACACCACGTAATTCATTCATCCCGCCCTTCCTGACCTTTATTTATATTTTTAAAAAGGTAGAGACGATGACCGGCTAGCTGTTAAGTGCCGGTCCCACTGAATTGTAAGGAATCGTACGATTGTCTAATTATAAGTTTATTGATAAGACTGCGTATGCAAAATATGTATTTTCTTTTCCAACGTTATTCTGCCTTCTTAATTTGCACATCGGTGTCAAAGAAATGATTCCCAAATTAATATTAAGACAATCGTAGCGCAATCCTAAGCGCAGTAGGACCGGGACTTTACGCGGCTGCATTAAAATATTAACAGAGAGAGAGAGAGAGAGAGAGAGAGAGAGAGAGAGAGAGATGTGGTTCGGTAAACACGGCATATGACTTACATGAACAAGTATATCGTTATGTTTTCTTATGAAAACATGATGAGCGCTCATATACCCATATTTGCGGTTTTGCTTCTTGATCAAAACATTGTTGTCGATACGTGTAATTGTTAACTGAACTTCTGTATCTAATGATGATTGTTGTAACAACCACATGTACCTTTATTATTGTGCGTAACCCCCAAAATAAAGTACGGATTAAATCAGGTCCCTCGGGGCTTGTGTTTTATTGGTTAACCGTGTTGGTTGCACATGATTTGTATTTGTTGATTATCATTAATTACTTGCAAATGTACTTGAACATCTTTTTATTCGCCGGAATGGAAAATGATGTAAGTGATTTGTATACTAGAGAGAGAGAGAGAGAGAGAGAGTTTATTTTCGATTTGCAAAACTTAGTCGTCACATTGGCAAATGCATGCCATGAGATATAATCTCTAATTTGCGAGTAACGGCGCTCACGCTGAATACATTCGTTCAGACGTTGATCTCTCTCGCACACGCGCATGCCGCCAATTACTTCGTGTATTCTTACGCAACATAATCAGCATAACACGGACAATGGTATCAAAACAAAAATGAAAAAAAAAAAAAAAAAAAAAAAAAAAAGATAAAAAAACGGATGTTTTATTCTTCATGTCACATGTGAAACAATGAAAATTAAATTATTATTTTTCCGAGAGAACGGGTAAAAACGGCATGTATTCCTTATTACTTTGATACTCGGATCTGAAATAACTGCCATTGGATTCAAACTTTGGTAACGTGCTAAAGGCCTCATGTGTGTGAATGTAGAAAGTGTGTTATTTTTGTCTAGATTTTTAAAACATCATATAAAATCATTTCGTAATAAAACAAAACTACATAATTTATGGTCAAAATGAACATAATCATGACACGAATGGCCTTGTTATTACGTTATCCAATGGTCTGACTTTATCGGACTTGTACGAGATGACGTCACAGATACTAATCCACGCCCACACCGGTAAGACAGCGGAAAAACCCGGAAACAACCGATAATTTGGTTCCGTAATGCAATATTTAAAGAAGTATACCCGCATATGAAATTTAATCAAAATAGTACGTGGAATATCGTCTTTAAGTCCATAGCTTATACACAATTACCGAGAAAACTAAACACACCGCTACTAACGGCCTTTACGCAAAGAGACGCGCAGTTCGTTCCGCTTTTTTTCAATCAGATTCTGGACCCTTTCAAAGGACGCGTACCGATTAGTTTTAAGTCGTATACCCATTGCAGAACATACGGTGGTGTCAGTTTTGACACATTCGTATGTGATTTTTGTGTGTGAATTTTTGCATTGGTTTTGTATCATATTATTTTTTGTTTTACCTATTTTCATTTTCCCCCGTTTTTACCTGTACATACACATTGATTCTGAAGAAGGCGAAAGTGCTAAAAATCCTTGTTCCTCAAAATGTCAGTTCACTGATATCCTCAATCCAGGTTCCAAAAATTAAAGTCCGTATGAGCACAAGAAATATGTTCACAGTTAATTTATAAAAATCCTCAGTAAATTATTCTAATCCGAACTAGTGAAACAAGCAAAATATAAACAATAACTAACTTCAAATTTCTGAATCCCTGAGTCTGAATTGAGACCTGTATATATGGATCTAAGGAAACATCTACTAGCTTCTAGCAAGATTATATAATAAACTGTTCGAGAACAGTACAAAACAAATATGTTTGTTCTGTAAAATGGTCAAATGACATTGACTAAAGGTCGTGAAGAATTATTTTTAATATACCAGAGTAGTATAACTGAAAGCCAAGAGTTTTCTAGAAGTATAGAAAATGTATTATTCTTAATGGTGACAATAATGAATCATCCCGTTCAAGTCACCCGGTTTCAACCAGAAACTTCTATGATGCGCTAATAACTTCTTAATTTTATAACAGTTATAGAAAATAATCAATGACTCACTTCTATCAAGTTCTACATTCTATAATTTTCTAGAAACAAAATAATAATATAAAATGAAATATATAGTAATCAAGGTTACTCCCCTTTGATTATACATAATAAGTAAAGGATTTCATAAAATATATTATATATAAATAACTAAATAAATAAATAAAAAAGAAAGAAAATAAAAATGCGCTTGCAAGATAAAAGATACATAGGTATTTAAGATGCAATCACGTTTAATATAAATCTCTTAGGATGTAGGTTTTGGTCTCAAAACAAATTGATATGAGGGTTGATTTTCCACATGTTCTCAAAATTGAATGTGTACGAAATAAAAAAGAATCTCAACTTGATTGCAAATTTGTCGAAACAGCCTTAAAGTAAACATTAAAATTGTCTCATTCTTTTGTCTTGATTAGTTGGTTTGGAACCAAATACGCATTTTTGTGGATATATTTTGTTTAGGGTTTTAATTGTTCAGTATTTTAATTGACCATTTAAAGTGTAATACCCTTATGACAAATGTACACACTTCTCCATAATCTGCATAAGTCTAAGAAATGTAAATCGCAATACTTAGAAAATATACAAAATATTTTTAATTCCTGTGGATTTTCCGGAATCTGGCAGACACAGACTACTCACACGGCAAACCCCCGATGGTTAACAATGGCAATAAAGCAAAAACTCAAAGACCAGTTTTTGCAAAACTGGCATTCGCTCATTGAAAAATCATCAAGCGGAAAAAATTATAGATTATTTAAGGAAGATTTTCAAAAAAGCAAATACTTAACACTACTTCCGAATAGTTATTGTAAAACAATGATGAGATTTCGAACCAGAAACACAAAACTCCCGGTAGAAGTTGGGCAATGGAACAGCACGCCCTTTAACGAACGTATCTGTACCCTTTGTCAAGCTGACGTCGGTGATGAATATCACTACATTTTAACATGCAAGTCCTTTAAAACGATTCGACCTAAGTTCATTCGTCAACAGTATTTTCTCAGACCGAATACGCAAACATTCAAAAGCCTTATGAATTCTGAAGATATAGACGAACTGAAGAAATTATGCCAGTTCATCAACATAATAAACGCATCTTTTACGTAAACATTTATTAGCTTCCATACTTTCATTATTTGTTATAACCAGCATGTTTGTCATAATTGTTTGTCAATATGATATGTGCCAACCCGAGAAACCTGGTGCTTTATACTATCTATACGATCATACAAATACATAATTGCTACAGCGCTAGCGCTGTAGGCGCTCCTCCCAGGTCAGACAATGGTCCGCCAAAATCGCACCAGGATCTCGAGATGGAACAACGTAGTTTATATAATGTACTCTCTCTCTCTCTCTCTCTCTCTCTCTCTCTCTCTCCTCAGTTGTGTTTTGTGTTGTCAAAACTGTATAGACCACTACTTTGATTCAATGAAACGAATAAGCAAACGGTTCCCATAATGATGCTTCAAATGCAGATTGATACCTACCACTATGCACAGTTGTGCAAGATCCCTCAAAACAACAATGAACTGTACAAAAACGATGAATTCCTACCTTATTAGCGAAAGTTAATTCCATTCATAGTCTGCATGTCTGTCCTAGTTGTAACCGCATGGCTAAAGTGCAGCACGATGTGCACGATTTTTGACCCTTACTGTGTCAAATGTCTGTCACAGTTACAATACACAATTAGATCCGCCTCTACAGTACACATGCAAAATTAGATAACCTGTGGTATTTTGCTTTACATACGTTCTTTTCACAACGCCTGTTGTGCTCCTTTTTCTTTTTCTATCTTTTTCTACCATTTTACTCTTTGGATTTTGCCATGATATCATGATGAAAATTGCTTTAAAATTATTTGATTCACTTGTTGTTAACCATGTGTTGACCTAGTGTAATAAAGAATTGAACTGGACAAACGTTAGAAAACAATTTGAAAATTATACCGAACTTTTCGCCCTTTTTGCATGTACGGAAAACTGCGGGAAAAATGTCGTTTACATTCGTCTAAAAGGTCGCAGAAAATTCAAACCTTCAACTATTTATGTAATGCGTTATTATGGCAATGCATGATATTCAACAATGACAATTATCCCCAATGCTGTTTATTTGGATTTAGGTAAAAGTCCGAGTCCCACTGCGCTTAAGATCGCTATACGATTGTCTCAATATTAATTTAGGCACCATTTATTTGATCCCGATATGCAAATTAAGAAAGCAGAAACATGTTTGAACACATTTTACAAATTTTGCATACACAGTCTAATTAATAACCTTATGAATAATCATACGATTGCTTACGATTCAGTGGAACCAGCACTTTAAGTACACGATTTTTAGATATGTACTTCCTCACTTGCATAATGTTGATGACTAAAGATCCTACTAGTAATAGCAGACCAGTTTATTTTCTTTTGTCGGATTCAGATACGGTCTTGCACTAAATGTTGAAGTGACATCCGAAACTCATTTTTGTTTTTTGACATAAGTGGACGTAAACATGTTCTTGTGCTAACCTATTCAAGCGTCAAGTGAACTTTGGTGTAAGATTGCACCCCCTCTAACCCCCTGTGTCAATAATGAAATTCACTTTCATGGGGATATTATAGAGAAAATATAAGTGAAAATATTAAAACCAAATACATCTAAATTTATTTGAACCTCCTCTCCTAAATTCCATCATGGGCTTTTTGTAACACAACAGACCCCATAAGTAATAAATATTGGTCAATGTCACACAGACATGTTTCGGTCGTTGCTGTGTATATATATCATGTATAACATCACAATTTATTTGTAAGAAACCACCATAATCAATTGTATATTAACTACAATATTACAACATTTTGTGTCCTAAATCTGATAGACGTATAGCCTACCCCCCGATTAGCATACGAAATAAAATTAGAGCATGTTTATGACGTTTGGCGTATTGATAATCAATTATCCATACTTACAATAGAGTCTGATTGTTATTTGTCACGCGTGATCTCTTTTTTCTTCCAATTCCCAAGAGAGCATTTAGCCACTCTTTACAATATCTCACAATTCTTTCTAGTACTTTGATTTTCAGAACAAACACGAACATGCATCACTTTTAGAATCGATATATATTAAACCAGCAAATAAAACATACATGTATAGTGATTTCATCAGCTCACCGGAACCAAGGCTCATAGATGAGCTTTAACGATAGGAACTCTCAGACGTCCGTGGTCGTCGTCCAGAATGTTCAAAACTCCATTTCATGACCCGTAAAATTGAATTGATAACCTCTATTGGAAGGAGGAACGAAAGTGTTTAATTATCAATAATCCAAGTTAAATGACCAAGAAATTATTAATAATCAAGGCCACATAGCCAAGATGTCCGGCGTTTGCATTTGGAAATTAGCAGTGTATCATATAAAGGTAACACTTGTAGGAAATGGGACTAACTACCGTCAGGCAAATCAAACACTAATTTTACAAACAGGCTTTGCAGGAAAAGGGGAATGAATATGTCTATAATTTTCCCTGTCCACATGACCAAAATAACCGCCATTACCTTATCAATATATGCATGTACCAGGAAAACATGTCCGCGAAAAGTATACCCCACTGAACTCCAATTTTATACAGTAAAACTTGGGTATACATTGGTATAAATATTGTTCTTATTTTTGATCCAAAACATAGATTGGATGTACACGATAGAACAGACTCAGGGATAAATATCAAAGGTTTTCTTATTTTTTTAATTGCTGCAGCTGAAAACAAATCTGTACATTGCATGGACAAGTTTCAAATGTATGGTAAAACATTTGAAAAAACCTACCTTTCATGAACCATGGGGCCGATTTTAACGAAACTCTGTTACATGTAGCATTTGGAAACACAGTACTGTAGAACGCCAATACATTTAAATTGGGGAACACTGATTAAATTTTATCTGAAGGGAACACTTGCAGAAAATTACCAAAGGCACAAAATATTTATGATTCTGAAGACGAATGCCTTTTCGGCTGCATACTGTCTATAGGATTTTAAATTTTCTAATTACCACGACCGGTTTCGTTATACTCATCAGGCGGATTTAACACAGCAACGTTAGTAGCGTTTACACATACATGTAGTAACGCGACGTGAGACGTCTCAGCGTTCATGACATCAAAATGTTTTGTTGAGTTTAGGGTTGAATATACTCAATTTTTTTTTTCGAGAACCTGCCTAAAACATTATTGGCATGGTAGCACTGGATCCTAAGAAAGGATCGAATTTCGAAAAATGATTAAAATAAGTATAAAGGGGGATTAAACCATTAAACAATTAAACCATTAACAGTGCTTTAAAGCGCTCAGTTTGATTTGTTCTTGCACTGTTAACGGTTATGCATGGTTTAATTCCCCTATATATATAATTCAGTTTTACGTTCCTTTCAAGATTATTTCAGCTCATATGAAACCGGTCAATCAGTAGGTGGACAAAACGGGAGAACCCCGAGAAAAATCACCTGACACACCCAAGCTGAACTTGGCTTGTCTCACGTGTGTCCAGTGCGGGGCTCGAACCCACACCAGACACAGCGGTGAAATAATCGAGTGACTAAGAAACAGCGCCCTTAACCGCTCGGCGACGGGAGCCGCTTGTATATAAAAAGATTGAAACTGTTTGATGGATCTGTCAGTCTAAGGTTAGACTGCTCTGGGGCAGTGATTTAGATTTTATTCTAAGTTTATGTTAACTGGAATGGATCGGATATCTTCTGTAACATTGTGTTTTTTTTTTTTTTAATTGTGTGGATGGAGTGCTCCATGAAGAGAGAGCTGAAAATGCTTCCGCTGGATATTTGTCTTTATAAGGCAACGACTCTAAATATCGACCTAATAAAGGAGTTTTCATTTTGGCTACTAACCAAAGGCCACTACGGACTAAATATAGACCGCGTTGCAGTTTTGTTTAACGCACCAAAAAGAAGCGCGTTTGTGACGTCAATTTTAGTGACGTTTTGATGCGTCGTTCTCCGCCATTGTTATGCAGCGTTTCTTAGAAGAAACAATGGACAAGAAAAATAAAAAATTATCAACAAAATGTACTGTTCAGATGGCGAACTTTGAACAGTCCTTCTGCGGAGCGATTGCTGAGCTGTTTACCAAATTACCAAATAAACAAATTCTGCCGAAAAGCAAATTTCCTCACATCTGGTGAGTTTTATTGCAAAATATGTCGACTTTCGTCGTTGCATTAAGTGAATAACTACCCCGTGACCAGAAAAAAAGTATTGGTCTTATTCTTCGGATACATGAGACTGGATATAACGTTTTATCGTTGCAACACCAAGGTACCACTATTGTTTTTTTTTTTTTTTTTTTTTTTTTTTTTTTTTTTTTTTTTCAAATTGAGTACTGAATGAGTTTTATCTATCATTAAGAAACTCTGATTCGCTCACTGAACAGGCTTGTTTCGGTACGTTCAGGTCAACATTTTTTGATACAGGACATTTCATGACGAGTCAGAATTTAATTACGTAGATATACCGCCTGAACATGCTCAATAATCACGCACAGAAAACAAATACAATTTTCAATATTGAAACAATGTTGTCTTAAACTTTCTTCTTTCAAATTACACGGATTGCTGCGTATACAGCTGTAGATTTAGATACAAATATACAGTTAGGAAAAGTGTTAAAAAGTATGAATAGTAGGCACGAAATTGATACAAGCAAATTTCAAATCCCAACCCAGGCGACAGATAGGAAAGGAACAAAAAATACAGTCAAACAAATATTCCACCATAGACAAAGAGCAATAACACTAGCTTTTCCCCATGATTTAATCAATGGCACCCGACTACAATGAAGCAATTACAAAGGTGACAAGTACAAGAGAAGTAGAAATTATTATCAGAAAACATGAAATTCAAGATAAATCACAACACAGCCGACTTTGGTATCGGTGTAAGTAAATTGTAATAAGGGGCCCTAATCCTCACCCCTAGTATGCTGTAAATTAACGACAAGAACTAGTTTGCTTATAGCAGATTGAAGCTTAAGGATGTATGACGGTCTTGTTTTCGAACTTCTGCGCACGTCACCTGACTTTTGGCACGCGCCTGTATACTGGTTACCGGCAGCCAAACGTTTGCCGAATCAATGAAACGGAAACCGGCTATGGATTTCCCAATGAGCCGCCATTTGCAATCTGACAATCGATACAAATTAGAAACCAGTTGAAAACGGATTATTTCCCCCATTTGAATGGTCATCAAAACACAGACTGTTGGATATTTGGAAATTGAATGGTATGTCATTGATTTGATACAGTATTTTGCGCAAATTACGGTGTGTGTATGAGCTGAGTACTTTTCAAAAGTCTTTTGTCACGTATTTTCGCGAACGTTATTCAATGGAAGTTTCATCTTTACGAATGGCTAATTGCTGATCAATGCAATGTATCGAGTGAAATTGGACACGGCCTGTGTTAAGTGCTTATGATTATTTACTCCAAGAGTGAAAGTGATGGGATTTCTACGGGAAACTCAAACTGTACATTTTCAGTCTATGATCTACTGTCCATACACTGTCTTTAGGAAACTACATTTTCTATATATACTTTCTATATATACTGCAGCACCCTCTCGCGATATCTGGACAGAATCGTTTGAACTGATGCTTAACATCACAGTCAACAGCCAGGGTCATGTCAGGACACGCCTCAGAATATATCCACCCAACTAAGCCAGTAAGGCTTATATGTATGGCTGGTAAGACTTGAAACCACTTTTCCTTGGCAGGCTCAGACCGGAGTGGTTAACGAGTAATCAAGGCGGCCAGTCAGTAGCGAATAAGCTTTGTCTGGAGGCACAAGCAGCCCATCTATTTCTTCAGGCCCCAACAGGTAGGGGTGTTTCAGAAAAAGGTGATTTTGAAAACACAGTTTCTGACAAATGTTGTTTGGACAGTATAGGTAATAGTACCTGGAGCTCCCTGTTTCTATAGAGTTATAGATTATGCTGTTGCATAAAATGTTGCAGTTTAATATTGATTTTATACTTTGAACTAGAACATGTATGTAGAATGGGTACAAAATTTCTAATAGCGGCTCCCGAGGCCTAGTGGTTAAGAGCACTGATATTTCATTACTGTCACCGGGCTTAATCATTCAATTACCTCATTGACATGTCTGATGTGGGGCACATGTGAGACAAGCCAAGTAATGCCTGTGGGTGTGCCATGTGTTATTTTTCTTGAGGTTCTCGTGTTTTCGCCCCACCTACTGATTAACTCTCCCCATACATCAGGAAAACATGTCTGTGAAATGTACACCCGCTTAAACCCCACTTTTATATAGTAAAACTGGGGTATGCAGGGATATACCTATTTTTCTTATTTTCATTCCAAAACAGATTGTGGGTACTCATTAGAACCAACTTGGGGAGGTGGTTCTAACGTGTACCCACAATGTTTTGAACAAACATATTAAAATTATCAATTTTTTCTTATGAATTTTTCAAATTTTGATGCTGAAAAAATTCTCTGTATATTATTTTGTAATGTATGAGCTGAAATTGTCTTGAATTTTGAAAAGGATGAAATTAAACTGAATCCAAAGTATATCTTTAGAATGTGACACAGCCAGGTTTTAATATGAATACAAGTTGAATGTGTTGGAGCCATATATTATTTATTTTTCTGTTCAGTGAGCTATTTTTACTTCAGAAATTTCCTGTACAATGGTGAGGAGGTGAATAGCAAGCCAGATGAATCAACTGAACAGTTGCAGGATAATTGTACAATGAGGCAGCTAAGGTGAATAAAATTTAAAAACAGTAAAATTAACAACTATTGAATCTAATAATTGTTCCAATGAATATGTAGAGAAATAATAACATGCAGAGCAGCAAACCCATCTTGACAGAAATATTGTTATTGAGGCTAAACGTCCCAGTTAACAATTTTTCAGCCATGTCGGGATAGAGCAAACGCTCTTGGTTTAACCAGTACTGTAGGGAGTTAATGTGTCTTGCGCAAGGACACAACACGACACCTGTGGGGATCGAACCCAGGACCCATTGATATGGAGTCCGAGGCTCTACCACTATTCCAGGTATTAAAGCAAATTATTTCGCAACAAGACAGAATAACCAATGCAGGCGAAATCAATTTGCAACATTGGGGAGTACATAACTGTCTAGGAACAACTTAAACCATGGGTTTGAATGCTTACTCTATGGTTAGTTGTTCCCACACAGTAACATCTATGTACATTAGTTGTTCTCAGTTGCATTGGTTGTCTCTCGATAACTGATGTGTCACAAGATTTGTCAAATTTTTGTGCATAAATCTCACTCTATTATAATTACAGCCAAAATGAGTTGCAGCCATAACAGTATCACTGCAAATGGTGCTAGAGAAGAGGTCCAGCATTGGAGGACTGGTAATTGATTTTGTTTGTTGCTTTTCATCTATCGTTTATCGTCTCAGTCAATGTAGGGACAGATATTAAGGTTAACAACATTTTTTTTCTATAGCTAGCCATCTAAAAAGACAGATTTGCCATTTTGAAAATAACAGCTTTCCTAATCTGGAAAAGTGGAGTATGCCAAATTTGAAGCCATCTTCTAATACTGCAAAAGGCCTAATTCTATAAGACATGGTCAGAAACCCTGAAGACCGATTTTCTCGCAGCGTTTAAAAATGTTTAATCAAAATAGGTCGGGCATGAGAGCTTTGACCATGCCATGCATGCTTTACTGGGCCAGACACTTTCATTAACCACAATACATTGCCAAAACTACTTACGTAAAGGATATTTCATATCTTATTGTATCTTAGCTGGTCACTGTGATACATGAATATTTTTTCTCAAAACAAAATGTGTTTACTTTATTCCATGCATCAATATTTTAGAATATCCCGTTAATGTTAGTTATAGTGTGACAAAATATCATTTTCACGTTTTAAGGCTGACAGGGTTGGCATGTGCAACAGGGTCAAAGCTTTTATACCTGGCCACCAGAATAGGTGTAGATGCATGTATTCATTTATAATTAGATTGCATGTGATTATTTTTTCAGAATCTGACATTGAATGGAAAGATGTGGCAGACAGAGATATATTGGAGAAAGAAAACATCAACAAACTCCTGCCCTGTATATTTCACATTTGTTGTAATTAAAACAATAAAGTGACCAAAATGAATGGCTTTTGTGATTTAAGACAGAAATTTCCACTGATTTTAGCCATTGCAGTATTGTCGGTTGGTTATAAATCCCACTCAACAGCTGAGGTCATACAGAGACAAGCTCCCTATATATCAAGTCTCATTTGAGAGGCTGAGAAGCCTGGCATCCATCCCACGATCCCTGGCTTACAAGCTGATTGGCTTTATCACTATGCCAGGGTAGGCTTCCTATTCCAGTATTTGATGGGCATGAAAAAAAGTATCATAACCTTGGGCTGGAAACAAAGCGAAGTCTGTCATTTGATCTTCTTGTGAGAAAAGATAAGAATTACCGTAGCAATGACCAGGAATTGGAAAATCGTCTGAGTATGTTTCAGATTCTATATATTTTACAAATGAGAATGAGCAAAATTTTAAGGAGTCAGAATGGATCCACTATTTTCTCGCTATGTGGTTATTTCCGACAGTTTGTTTTCAGGAATTCCACAAAAAAGTTTATGAAAATAAGACAACACACCCTTTCATAGAGCTCAGTAGCCTTTAGTGCTCAAGATGACCTAGGATACCACGATCTGGTTTTCAGCTCACCTGAGCTTGCTCAGGATGTGAGCTTATAGGAAGTTACTCGAGCCGGTGTCCATCTGTCTGTAGGTCTGTCTGTTAGTCTGTATGCCTGGCCACCCTTTCAAATACATGTATGTATTTGTCGCTGAAACTTGCATTTATTTTAAGATTTCACGAATTTGATAGTAAAAGTTAATGACAAGTTGATTTCCTTGTTGTTTTGACATTAAAAATGTCCAAGGTGTAATTATGGCAAAATACCTTTTTTTCATTCTATGGCTCAAAATATAAAGGGTATCTGGCATTAATTTGTTTCACTGATTCATATAGTAAATCAAAACAATAACTGTGTGTGACAATTCTTAGCATAGATTTTGGTCTTTAAAATGACCAAAATAGCTGCTTTAGGGTGAAATTATGGCAAAAAAGCACATTTTGTCATGCCCTGACCCCTTCATTTATTTGGAAACACATAATTATTGTATGTATTTTACCCAAGTGAAAAGTGAAGTTAGTAACATGATTAAGTATTACTATTTTATTGTTTATTTGAATTTTTAATAATGACCAACCATGTAAATTTATCGTAAAAATTCCAAAAAAGGGTTATAAGAACACCTTTTTTCTTGACATGACCCAAAATCTAATGGGTATCTGGCTTTTATTTTATGCCATTTCACAAACTGGAATGGGAATGTTCAACTATGATCAAGTATGACAAGTTTTTCATTCATTTTTGTGCTTAATAATGTCCAAAAATGTTATTTTAGGGTGAAATTATGGCAAAAAGGCACTTTTTTCACGCCCTGACCTCTATATTCTTATGGATTTAGGACTATATGTCATTATTTTCTATGTTTTTTGTAAACAGGATGAAAAATTTAATAAGAGGACTTTATTTGATGACTTTCTCATTTTTGCCCACAATGGTAATTTTAAAACAGCAAAACACTGTTAAAAGGGCCCTTTTTTCGCGTCGTGGCCTATGTATTAGGGACTATCTGTCGTTATTACTACGTATTTTGCAAATAGGATGAAAGACTTAATAAGAGGACTTTGTTTGATGACTTTCTCATTAATTTTATTCATTTAAACTTGCCCACAACGGTAATTTTGATGGAAAATATGGCCAAAAGCCCCTTTTTATCATGCCGTGTGCTTCATAAAAAGGCTGGTTACACATGTTTTTTCATCATATTTTTGAAGAATGTACCTGTATTGGTTGTTGTACAGAGTTTCACAAAATTGACATTATAACATGATATCTAAATTTTGATAAATGTCATAAAAATAGACATTTTCCCATAGGCACTAATGTTAAAATGTCATTTTGGGTACCTTTTCGCGTGCCCCTCCAGCACCCAAACGAATATGGGTACCTATTGATTTTTTAGGTTAATTTGTTTAACCAAGTGTTATACTTGACAAAAAAGTTCTTTTTAAAAAAATGACATTACTCAGGCAGAGACCTTCATACATCCTTAACAAAGAATAGACAAAAACGAGCTCGAGGACTCAACATGAGAACTAAAACTCCTGATTGAAAT
This sequence comes from Rugalucina vietnamica, assembly GCA_964017185.1. NCBI lineage: Eukaryota > Metazoa > Mollusca > Bivalvia > Lucinida > Lucinidae > Rugalucina > Rugalucina vietnamica. The sequence goes on along the minus strand of OZ024869.1, from coordinate 65,696,797 downwards.
GAATCTTTTATTAAAGGATGTTCGCTTTCAATGAAAAAGTATTCAAACTTTTTTCTAACCCCTCTTTTTGGTTCCAAAATACAACACAAGATATCTGAAAACAAAATTAGTATATTGTAGTGGGCATTTTTTTCAAGCTAAATGTCTCTAAATGAGACCTCTGAGCATTTTTTTTAATTTAGTAAATTTAATTTAATTTTCAATTCTTTGAAACAAACCTATTCTGCACAAAAATACACCAAGCATGGTTTCAAAAGTTATTATATTCACGTAACACATACTATTGTGGACTAAAAACATACAACAATTTGCAATTTGCTTTTAGTGGATGACAAATTTACAACCCTACCCCCATACTTGAAAAGTCGGAAAATCAATATAATTTTGAAATGAACGAAACCCATATTTGTAGATTCAAACTTTCTTGTATTTTCACACAACAAAGAACTTGTTAATATTGTTCGAATAAAGGAATGAAATAGTAGGATAAGTAGGATAGTTAGACTGATTACAGTCGTAGATGTTGAATTATATTCCCAAAGTACCCCAACCCTTATTTTATTTTATGCTAATATGCCATACCATACTTTACACTAAGCTGTCTCAAACATCTACGACTGATCAAATCTGGCAGAGCAATAGCCGGAATCCTGGCTACTACAAACATCAAAGCCATTCACAAATGTGTTTCGGCTCCCTAATGGGCATAACACCATCATCAGTACTAAGTAGGGGTAATATTACCAAGTAGCAGGTGATTTATTGCTGAAGTAAGGCCAGCACTAGGAGTCGAATGAATAGCATGTTGCATTTTTCCAGGTATTGTTGTAAAATTGAACTAATGACCCTTCTAGATATCTTTGTCCTAAGAACAACTGAACAGAGGCTTCATAGCCTGGTTTCAGTATATTAAAAACTAAACATAGCTGAAAACATAATTAAATGTCATCAAATGATATTCTTGTTGTTTTGTTATTTATATTGCATGCTCATTTTTGTGGATATCAAAACCGGGCCCAAACATGTTAATCATCCTGGGAGATAAAACCCGAATGAATATGCAAGGTATGGTAACACAGTTTGTAATTTGTCTTTGCTTGCGCCCAAGCGTCTGCATAGTTTAAGGCCAGAACATTTTTTTACCAGATATCAATCATAAGTGAGCACTGGTTAAACCAGTTGTAGCCCAGCGCTAGACCGCCAAACTCTGGAGTGGAAGGTCTATGATTCGAATCCTATAGCTGCTATATTGTTTCCTTTAGTAAGATATATATTCCAACTTACCTTACTACACTGGTTAACGAACCTCGTTAGTCATTCATACACGCACATGACTGGAATATTGTTAATTGGGATATTAAACCTCATGCAAATCACCCAATTTATGCAATGTTTCAATGTTAAATGGCTTATTAAATTTGAACCATGTCATAATGCACAGCAACTTCATCCTTTTTGGTGGACAAAATGCTTTTCTACCAGCATTCTGTCTATTTTGTTTCATGTTAATAGGGGACATGCACAAAGTACATGCACATGTATTTTTAACTGATTCATGAATTCAAATTACAAGCAATCTTCTCTCAACACAGAATCAAACTTTTATTTCATTTTCACATTTGGAGGAAATGTTTCCAGGGTAATAAATCTCTCTTGTGGCCCGACTTATAGACAGCAGTTGTTAGTATCTGATTGGATCAGTATTAGTGGCCAGTTATTCAAATGATCCATGGAGAAATTTCTTGCATAACCACTAGCCAGATTTGATAAGTCTGATGAGATAGTCAGAGAAGCAAAATCATGACCAAGAAGAATAGAGTCTTTGGAGTGGAGTGGACTATGGTATCATAATGTAATTTTAAGATTATATAGAAAAAGACATCATCTCATCAGACTTTATAAGTCTATAGGATAGTAGGCATATACGAGAGAACCAACGACCTGAAAATCGCCATTTTGAGCCGTTCAACGGCTGTTTTGTTTCTAACGATCCATTTCATAAAACAACCCAAATGTTTAGAAGTAGTGCACCAAATGCAAAAATGACTAACAAAGAAGATTCTGTGTACATGTAATGTCTCTAAAATAAACATCGAACCAGTGCAGTTATTTTGAAGTTGTGTAATATTCAAGTTTAATCTTCTCTACCCACTAAATTTTACTGATTACTAAAATTTTCTGAAAAGTTGCAGAAAATGGGGTGAAAAAATGAAGTTCCTTAGATTGACAATTTTCATGACTCATTCAATGCATATCATCAATATGTATTCAAATATAAAATATTAGGAAAATGTCTGCAACCGTTTACGAGATATTTAACGAAATAAAAACCGGAAAGTCCGAAATATCAAATATTTGCAGCGAACATCCTTAATTATGGACGAAACGTGTGTCAAATAGTTTTCAATAAGTAAACACATGTCCTTACAGCGGCTCAGTCTGAGTTTTGAAAAGAATCGGGTGCCCGTCCTTGTCTGCCACCTAAAGTGGAGAACAATGAAATACCTGCTGTATAGACAAAGGCTATTTCAAAATAATCTTATCGGAAATCAATACCACACACAGAATACTTCTTATTTATAGAGCATCATATTTTTTAATTTTAATCGATTTATGAACTTTTATTTCAAAAAAAGGCGTAAAGCAGTACATCGCAATCGGCTCTTCAGCAACGCACGTTAATTCGTCTAAGTATTCATTCTGAATTCGTATCTTCATTGGCAACTTCGATTTAATTGTTACAGTAGTGTTTTACATGTACCATCTCTTTGTCAATCGATTGAGAGATTGTTTTGATAAAGGGGGAAATGTTAGGTGATTTAATCACAAGTAGTCGACAAGTCGACATATCCCAGCTATGTTTATATCAAAGCTTCAATTTGTCTACACGAAGGTCATTTGTTGACGACAATTTGCTACATTGTCGGACAAAGGCAACCACTTTGATTGATAAAATTCATTCGTCTTTTCAGCAGTGTGTACATTAAGAACATTTGATTACGTAAAGTTGGCAATATCTAAGAGACCGTGGTTGCCGTAACTGCTCACAGTAATTTCGTCAATCGCTAATAAATGGTGAGTATCTCCGGGTAAGTGAAAAGTCTTGTTTAATTAATATTCGAACCACAAACGCATAACCCCATGCACGCTGTTACCAAATCCATATTGTCTCATTTTGGAGTGATGACTGCTCTATTATTTTAGAGCAATCGCACAATACTTCTTTTACCATATCAATTTCCATCTGTGAAAGTCCGATATTCAGGTACTTCGATCTAAACTATGGTTGAACTATAGTACGACTAATCATGATCGCATTGAGTAAAGTCTGACGAGAATGACGTCATAACCAGACCATAGTTCAACCAAGCCTACCACTAAGGTTTTGCCGGTACAAGTAAGGCCGACAGTGTTTAACTATTTCTTGGTGTACTTATTTATAGATGCACGATTATTTTTGGGCTACTTTTGGCACTTTTAATTAGTTCTTTGATGCTTGGATTTATTTCCGCTAGATTTTCAGTCTTCTGAAACACTCCCTTTTCTTTGTCTTGAAACTAACAAACAATGAAGACGGGTGCCCATATTCACTAGACCATGGATCATCTAAACACTATTCGATGTTTAGCGCAGGCATGCGCGATAATCCCTCCCGGGTCTAGACTAAGGTACGAGATCGAAGTCCCTCTTTTCGCGGTATTTACATTTCCGAGTAGAAATGTAGATTTGTAGAACGGCTCATAGATCACGTCGAGGGGATACGTCTTATAAGCAGTTAATTGAATTCAAATCAATTAAGAAATGTTTTGTTCAGAAATCGTTCAAGTTACATTAGGAAAATGTCACCGCGTAGATTTGAATTGTTCAATAAGTAAACAAATTTGTCTTCACCGTGAACTTCAGTAGCATTTTAATTGAATATGATGCTTCATGCGCTAAGAGAAAATATCTTACAAAAGAACAAAATATCAAATGTGATACATCATACATGGTTTAACTGAGGAATTGGCAAGCCGAACTGGCGTTTTTGTGGTGTCGTGAAAGACTGTTTTGACGACCTAGTAGAAATTTCATCGTCCCGCCTAATGTAGGGTTTAAAAATTGATTGCAGCTCAACCTTGTGAGCATATGTTCGCTTATTAAAACAGTTGGTTTTTATTTAAATTTGCTTTAGTAAATCGTGAATAATGTCGCTGTCCAGGTAAAATGGTACCGTCCCGCATTAAATCTCTGGGTGGAATTTTAACTACATTGCATGAACAGTTTTAATTTTCACCTGAGTTTATTGTATACTGATGCTCCGCCGTCCGTCGTTGTAGTTGATGAAGTTGTCATTGTAGATGACTTAGAAGTTGTCGTCCACAATGTTCAAACGTCTTCTCCTCTGAAACTGCTGGGTCAATCAAAGCCAAACTTCATGTGGAGCATCCTTAGAAAGAGGAACCAAAGTTTGTAAAAATAGTCCAAGTCAAATGACCAAGGTGGCCGCAATGTACATATATGATAAAAACGTTAAAAATCTTTATCTCTGGAACCGGTGGAACGATTTCAATGAAATTTGGTATGTAGCAGGACAATTGTTCTTTTCACCTTAACTAACATGACCTTAGCAAAAGGTCGTTTACCAAATCGCAGGTGAGCGATATCAGGATCATTGGTTCTCTGGTTGTAGCATGTGTTCACCAGTTGAACATAATGTTTGTTTTGATTGAATTTTCTTTCTTTTCGAAACCAAGATGTTTTTATTATTCAGTTGTCCTTCTTTTTGAAATCGAGAATGTCCCCAGTAAAAGCGGTTTACAAGCGGTGTTGACCCACAGTAAAACGGTAATCGACCTTTATGTATATTAAGTGATATATCGTCTTGGTACTTCTTCTGTTTATTCTGTCTGCCTATCTGCTGTGTTTGTTGTCTCTGGTTTTGGTCAAGATTTAACGGATTGCTACCTTATGGGGAAAGAGCTAGTCATCTTGCTCTGTGTTGTCGACGAAAAGCTTTTTTTTTTATATGTATTGTGATGTTTCTTTCCTACCTGGTGTCTATTTTGGGACTTTGAATATAATTATATAGGTCCCTGTATCATGTCTATTCTTATTTCAAAAGTAACAAATGAAAGCGTAAAAACACTGCTTGATAGCATTATGAATTTCTTTGAGAAAAAAAAAATATTAAAAAATATAAATACAGATAAACACGAACTATCAAATACCATGACGTTAGTATTCAACATTAAACATTAAAGTTTAACAGCTTGTCTCTGATGATGCTTTTGGCAGAAAGTTTTTGTGTGGAGAACGATAGATAATTCATTTTCATGTCAAAATCTTGATCTTTGTTTGCCCTAATAGGAACTGCAGAAATTTTGAAAATTGATCAGCAGATAAAATTTTAATGACCGAATGAATTTTTATAAGGATTTTGCATTGGCACGGGAGATAGTCCATAACTATGAAAATGGAAATTTTTCGAAACTCTTTTACTGAACCATGAAGATTTTATCTCAGGTAAGTCATTTGTGTCATTTTATAATGTTTTTGAGCAATATTAATGAAATACCAAGCATTTGAATTTTTTACGGGAAAATATTTACCAACCTTTGATGAGGTTTTTGTACAGAAACCCCCTATTTAAAATGTTTTGGCCAGAACTGTTTTATTTATCAACCGCTTTTCAAAACATTTGCTTCACAATTTGCGACAAAGTAAATGCTCAATTGTGCCCAGAAAATATTTCATCTAGATTTAAACAGTTGCAAAATATCTACAAAAATGATCATCAGAAACTAGGAAACAAACTTAATATGTTTACAAGATAGAGTTACATTGGAGCATAAACAAATGATTAATTTGGCAGATCAGTCGGTTATACATTTATCATAGAACAACGCTGTATCACGAGCACGCAAATCAATCATAGAACAACAACAGTTCTGATCATTTATCTTTTGGTAAATCTCTAACTTTGGTGAATACTGTAAAGAAATTCTGATTGATTACATGTCATATTAATAGTCTTGTCTTTAAAGTTAAAACCTTACGCACCACCTTGGCACCCTATTGGCAATTAATCAGACAGATTATTTGATGTTTTGCCAGAGTAAAATGATAATTCTGGCGACGTATGTAGAAAATTCTTTGCAGCAAAATATGATTCAAAGAAATAATATTAAACATTGACATTGCGATTACATCGAATCTGGCCAAACGTGCATTCATTTGGCATTCGAAATGCTTTCTGTTATCCATATACTAGGTCTATATTTTTCTTTTCAAACGATGCTCTTAGGCCGGGGCTCGTGTTTATCTTGAATGCTTTTTTTGTATGTCTAAATTATCATATAAGTACTAGAATAAATAAAACATTGTAATACCGGTAGATGTAGTAACTATAATGCTGTATGATTATCAGTGTTATTTTTGTTTGTTTGTTTCTTAGATTAAGTTGGGTTGGAATATTAATGCACAAGATGGGTATGTATGTACAAAATAGTAGTATCGATGTGTTAAATGCCAGAACAATAAACATTTACTTTATCTTTTCAGAAACGCTTACCGACTCCTAAAATGCTTTAAATCACAACGGCATGAAAAAAAAAAACAATGACCACTGAGAGTTACTTTGTCTTGAATTTCCCCAAGAAAAAAGAAGAAATTTACAGTATCTGTCTTGTCTATTAATTAGATTGTGTTTCTACTATGCTGAGAGAAATAGTACATTACAGACATCTACTGTCTGCACAACATCTTTCAGAAACTGCATTTTTCAAAATCTCATTTTTCTGAAACACCACAAGAAACATATGACCATGTCATCTTTTTGCAACCCTAAAGTCCTAAAAAGTGCCGCAAAAATTTTGAAAATTGGTTCATTAATAAAACAGTTATGCCCAAAATTATTTTGAATAGGCCTTTTGCATGTGCAAGGGAGGTAATCCAAACACCTTAAAAATGAAAATCAAGCAAATCTGTGGAATGATTTTATGAGTTTGGCACTCAGCTATTCATACAATACAATTTTGTTTTGAATTGCTGCAAATTTAAGTGAAAAATAACCAATTTAGATTTTTTTCCGGGAAAATAGTTACTTCCCTTGCTGACATTTTAACAGTGGAAAAAGCCCTATTAAAAATATTTTCTGGCATAAAGTTTTTATTTGTTAACCGATTTTCAAAATTTTTGTGGCACTTTTTAAGACTTTTGGAAAGCAAAATAGTGACGTGTTTATATTTTTCTTGAGGTCTTCCAGAAAAGTGAGATTTTGAAAAATGCAGTTTCTGGAAGATGCTGTGCAGACAGTAAGTGACAGATGTGATTGATAACTAGCATCGGACGAATTCAGCAGCCATTGTCTCACCAAATTAGGTCAGGACAAAATAAAGCTTACGGGCGGATAACATCATTATACCATGTATATGTAATGTATATCCACTTACACCCCACTTTATACAGTAAAACTGAGGTATACAGGGGTATACTATTTTCTCGTACTTTTGATCCACAACATAGATTAGATTGTTCGTATTGATTAGAACTGCTTAGGAGTACTTCACCCACAGTCCATGTCGTAGCATAAATATCACAAAAATCATAATTTGTCGAACGAAATTTTCAGTATTTGCAACTGAAAAAAAGTATGTGCATTGTATATTGCATGGGCAAGTTTTCGTAATGAGGGTTTCTGTGGCATTTTATAGTCCGTGATCCCCCGAAATAATACCACCAACCACAATTACTATTTCGGATTACTGGAATTTCATTTTGATTTATGGTTCATTAATATAGGGATCAAATAGGGATTTTCCATTCACTTGCATTCGCTAGGTCCGAAAGGAAGTGTTGAAAATACGGAAAACATGTATGCATATATTGCATGGGCATGTTTTCGTAATTAGGGATCTTGATTTCCTGCTACAACATTTTATAGACCCGAATCCCTTGAAAGAATACCACCAACCTCAATTTCTATTTTGGATTACTGAAATTTCATTTTGTTTAACGCTTCATTAATAATTATTAATATTAATAATTATTAATATAGTTATCAAATCATATACAATCAGACATAAGTTAAGCTTCACCTGAACATATTGTGTCATAACTTTTTAATAGATGGTACTTCTGTACCATGTATGTTTTGAAACCGAGCGTAATTATTTAAGAGTAAAGTGGTATTGGGTATCTGTCAAAGACATGTAAACATTTGTCGTACTAACCGGATGCGTCGCCCTACCCTCCATGAATTCAAAACACAAGTTTGGTACTAGGCGGAATATTTTCATCGGTATTCCGTTAAGCCTATCCATACCGACGGAAATGGGATATATTCAGCCCTTGGTCGAAAATAAAAATTCAGCAAAATTGCAAAAATGTGTTATTCTAACATATGTTAGATCTTTTCTTGCATATATATGACACACATTTTAAACATTCTAATTGTTAAAGTACGCAGAATTATATATATAAAAAAATCATTTTCATGGAAAATTTCAAAGATGTATTTAAATAGATCAAGGGAGACTACTATAAAATTAGCGACTCAAAGACGAAAATCGTTTGTTTTTCTACATTAATTTAAACGTTTTAGACAATTTTATGTATTTACTGGAAGATCTTGGGCACTTGTACAAATACATAACAAAAATAATACGATTAATAGCAAAATAACATAGCTACAAGTTGCTTACGAAATCCGCAATCAGTTCGACATTAGTTTAAATGCAACCAATGCTAAGCTGTCAGGGAAGTGGAACGAGGTACCGAAGTGGAGCGGGATGACAGTAAGCCAGCTGATCTAGTTTGGTACATGTACTATACATTGCTTTTCATGGACCTGCGGTATACAATGTGGAGTGCTTTATGATTCAAGTGCGACTACAACATCTCTTGGAACATTCCACTTGTAACATTTATGACATTTGATATATCAATGACAATTTTGCAAAAAATCATGATTCACCTTTAGGTAATTTACTATGCAAGCAAACCCTGAAATTTGAAATGTTCAAATCACCAAAAAGTGTAAGATGTTAATGTAATTTTTGTTACAATGTCAAATCAACACTTACCACCATGAAAATACGAACTGATACCTCTGATATCGACAGTAACTGTTATGACTGTTATGAAAGGTTCAAGAATGGCATGTAACATAGTGAAAACGTAATGCTAATTAATGATAATGATAAGCGCTGTATTTCTGGTGTATTTGGTTGGGGTTTTAACTTAATTTTATCAAAAGTTTTTGTTACATGTGTTCGCCAGTTGAACACTATTTTTGTTTTTATCTAATTTTGTTTCTTTATGAATTCGAGAATGTCCCCAGGAGAAGTATTTCCGATCTTTAAAGGAGGTGATAAGACTGATCCATCTAACTATAGGCCGATATCGATCCTTCCCACAGTATCTAAAGTTTTTGAAAGACATGTGAATAAGCACCTAGTGGCATATTTAAATAAGTATAAGCTTCTGCACGAAAACCAATCAGGATTTAGACAAAAACATAGCTGTCAAACTGCCCTTGTGAAACTTGTCGATGACTGGATAAAATGCATAGATAATGGAGAGATGATCGGGGCCCTTTTCATTGATTTTCGCAAGGCTTTTGACCTTGTCGATCATGATATCTTATTAAAAAAGCTCTCACTGTATAGATGTAATTCTTCTGCTCTAAACTGGTTTAAATCATATCTGAGTAGCCGTAAACAAACAATTGAAAGTGAAGAAGGTCTTGCCGATTTCCCAAACATACGTTCTGGAGTCCCTCAAGGTTCCATATTAGGCCCAACATTATTCTTGATATTCATAAATGACCTTCCCCTTTATTTCAAAAATTGCTCTTCTGCTTTATTTGCAGATTACGCAACTGCACACACTCATAGTAAAATGTAGATACTATTGAAGATAACCTTCAAGATGAATATGGAAATGCGCTAACTTGGAGCAAAGAAAATAAAATGCAAGTTCATTTTACAAAAACAACATGTATGCTAGCCGGAACTAGACAGAAAATAAATGAATCTCGGCAGCTATCAATCCAGGCTGATGGCATAAATATCCAAACTTTGTCAAAGCAAAAACTGCTAGGGATTTATATAGATGAAACCCTTTCTTGGAACCCACAAATTGACTATTTTTGTTCAAATATTTCAACAAAGATTTCCCTTCTAAGGCAACTTTCAAATTATGTACCAGCTCAAGCTCAAAAACTCTACTATCAAGGATATATACTCCCTTTGATTGACTATGGTTCCATAACTTGGGGAGCGACCTCCATAAAATTCTGCCCACTGTTACCAAGTCCATATTATGGTTATCTAAGTTAAACATATTCATGTTTGACTGATGATTCCTCGATAATTTAAGAGCAATCGCACGCTACTTCTCGAACGTTATACATTTACACCTTTCGAAAGTCCAATATTATCTATCAGTCAATGTTTTCGTACTATTTGCATTCCCGGTGTAAGTGAACCTGTAGAACTGCAGAACGGCTCATAGTTCACGTCAAGACGACAAGTCTTATAAGCAGTTTAATTGAATTTAAATCAATTATTATAAGAAACCTTTTGTTCAGAAATCGTTCAAATTAAATCAGGAAAACGTCAGCGTGTAGATTTACATTGTTCAACAAATAAACCAATTCGTCTTCACTATAGACTTTCCTAGTGAAAGTTGCGTTTTTACAGTAATTATCTTTGGCTCCATGTTGCTAAATCTATAGGGTCACAGAAGAGGCTTAAGTAGCCGACCGGCCTCGGTAGCTCAATAGATAAGATGTCCGCTACGAGATCGGGAGGTACTGGGTTTGATCCCGGGACGCGACATACCAAAGTCGTTAACAATGGAACTAGTTGCTCCCCGCTTGGCGGATTTTGGGGTAGGGTTAGGACTGGTCGCTCCGGTGTCAGTATAATGTGACTGGGGTTGGTATCAGGTTAAAGTGTCTGGGATCTGATACCACAGTGAGGCAGCACTATTAAAGTGAGCACTGCGCTCCCTGTCACAACCAGACAGCGTCGTGATATGACAGATAATGTTGAAAGCGACGTTAAACCTGAACAAACAAACAAACAATTACGTGGCCGAAACCGCGGCATGACCCATCCACTTTCTCATTAATATGCTCACTGCTCTTTAAGGATCTCAGATTTAATTTTATTCAGAAGCATTTTAATTGAATCGGTCGATGTATGCGGTAAGAGAAATAAGTAAAAGTAGGCAACGAACAGGAAATGACGCAAGCAGAAAGAAATTTCCTCTCCAAAAACCGAGGTGGGGAAAGCTAATTTAACAATCAGGTACTAAGAACACATATTGTAAACCGAATGGGCAACCATTTTCCCAGTAGGAGGCCACTCAGCCGCCCAAACTTAACTAAAAGTACGAAAATACAGATAAGGTGCTAACAGCACAAAATTGCAACACCAAGACATAAAACAATAAGAACCTTGGAACGATCAGTAATATAAAATTACTGGCGGGCTTAAACCGGTTTTACACGTACCTAACCCCACCATCAGCTTCTGCAGTGGTTCACAACATTTAGTTGTTCGGTCCTCGTGGTGAATCTCTAACTAGCCAATGAATCATCAAGGGCAAACAAATAAATCATTGAAAACATCCTGATGAATCAAAGACGAGGACTCGACAGATTCAGTAAGCTATCCCTGGGCGCCGAATAATTTACTGAAACCCGGAGCAAACGAAAAACACCAGTTGAACACCGAGGGGCCAAGCAACAGACAAGAAGCCCCGGCCTCAAGCAGCTTAAATGAATAGCTTTATATAGTCTGACGCCCGACACACCGACATGCAATTAAAGAAGGCAAAATAGTTATCAACCATGATTGGGTTAAAAACAAAGCACGCAGAATGTTGCATAACGTTTAAGTTATATCCTATACGTCTGTAACTTGTAATGCTTTTTCTGAACTGAAAAGAAAATTATTCATTCCTATAAGTTTCTTAAATTTGTAAACCAAGTCACCATAAAATTCTGGTTCCGAAGGGCCCTCGCGTCAAAGGGTCTTTAGCCCAGCATTAAATTTGGAAATCAATTTCTAGTGTAATTGATAAAATTTAGAAAACGTTTCTTGTAGTTTGATACCGATAGCCCTGCTGGAGCAGTTTGGCTGTTAAACATTTATTTTGCTCATGGAAGCCCGCAACATGAAACTCTTGCTTTTTAAGTTTTTTTTTTTGCTGTTTTCTTTAAGTTATTTATAACTATCGAAACGCATTAAACGTGACAAATGAAAACGTACAACACTGCTTGATAGCAATGTGAATTCTTTGGAAAAAAAATCACGAAATATCAAATGCCGAAATGTTAGTATTCAATATTAAACTTTAAAAACTTGCCTCTGATGGTTTTTCGCAGATATTTTTTTCCGTGAAGATCGATAGAAAATCTATGTTCATGTCAAAATCTTGATCTTAGTTTGTCCTAATAGACCTGTTAAAATGTTTGGAAATCGTTCAGCAGATACAGTTTTAATGACCAAATAGGGATTTCGAATTGGCATGGGAGATAATCCATAATCATAAAAATTGAAACTTATCAAACCTTTTTACTTGATCATGAAGATTTTGTCTAAGGTAAGTCATTTGAGTCATTTTATATTAATGATTTTGAGCAATCATAATAAAATACCAAGCATTTGTATTTTTACGGGATAATATTTACCTCCCTATGTTGCGATTTTTGTATAGAAACACCATACCAGCACTGTTTTATATGTCAGCCCCTTTTTCAAAAACTTTGCTGTACATTCTGTGACAAAGTAAATGCTCAATTGTGCCCAGAAAATATTTCATCTAGATTTAAACAATTTCAATATATCTGCAAAAATGATTATCAAACATAAGGAAACAAACTTAATACGTTAACAAGATAGAGTTACATTGGAGCATAAATGGGTGATTAATTTGGCAGATCAGTCGGCTAAACATTTATCATAGGACAAAGCTGTATGACGAGCAAGCAAATCTATCACAGAACAACAACTGATCATTTATCTTTTGGTAAATTCTTAACTTTGGTGAATGTTGTAAAGAAATTCTGATTGATTACATGTCATATAAATGGTCTTGTCTTTAAAGTTAAAACCTTACGCACCATCTTGGCACCCTATTGGCAATTAATCAGACTGATTATTTGATGCTTTGCCAAAGCAAAATGACAATTCTGGTGACGTATGTAGAATTTTTTTTTGAGCAAACTAAAGGAATAATATTTAACAGCGACATTGCGATTACATCAAATCTTGTCATATGTGCATGCGTTTTGCATTCAAATGCTTTGTGCAATCGATAATACGTTTATAGTCCGATTTTGACCCCTGAGCCATGACCTCTAGGACGAGTCCACTGTAATCGGTAAAGCGCGTTAAAAATTCGGTTTTTAAGAAAGAAGTTACCTACCTTTGTAACAGAATATCGGTAAAACATTTATTAATCTGTTTTAAAGTATATGCAGCCGTGGCGCAGTGGATGTGTTACTTGATTGCAAAAACGAAGGTCTAGGGTTCGAATCCTATTCAACCAATTTTCTTTTTTGGTCGGAAAAAGCCATTCTCTGAAACACATTTTTGCTTTCGATTTTTCTACAGAATTATTTTATTTTATCATTATTATTATTTTTTTTATTTATTTTATTTTTCATATTTTATTCGTTTTGCAATATTTTCTTCATTTCATTTCGGCAGATACAAATCAGCGAAATTTAGTCGCCCTTTTGTCTGAATCGCTTGATTCGGCCTCGGAGTCGGTCTTTCCTAAGCAAAAGACAATTGACCCCTGTCTTTTGTCGACGGCAATGTCAATTTGCCAGTATTGCCGTTAAATACCAAGGACGTGACGCTTGCAGTTTTCCCACTCGGGTGCTGTTATAAACTGCATGCCTTCGCTGGTCAGATTTCTGATGTTTCCAATTCTAAAGTGAATGTTGAAAGGATCACGTGCGAAATAGCATTCAGTTTGCCTATATTTTGAAAGCCTGTAGCTTGAAAAATACGAAAGTTATGACTGTAAGAGTGTGTTTTTATGAAAGCCTGATGTCTTGTGCACTCAACAAAATGAGATTTGTTTGAACATTTCTCACATACTTGCCATGGCTTCAGTTTTTTGAGGGTAGGGGTAATTATTTTGACAAAAAAAAATTGATTCAGAAAATCAAGATTTCCGACTATATCCGTCTAATACATGCCAATGTAACATTTGGGACATAATAAGATGTTGCAGGTGGCCCCGTTTTCATAAAAAGGAAATAAAAAATATTTCATTCCGTTGGTCAATAATTATATTGTCCATGACTTTTGAGCACAACCTGGCTGTATTACCTAGTGCCCTTTTCACTGAAATATACTGAGCCAAACATATAACGCAACATCGGTTTATTTTTAATGTTATACTCCGGAACGTTATCAAACAAACGTTGTCTCTATTGAATTAGATTGCCGGAGGATCGACTCATCTCACATCATCTTGGTTGAAACGTTCGGCGTTATGCGTTTCTAGAAATTAATCATTTTTCAGAGGTATGGTCTTGGCAAAAAATGAAATGCATTGTGATTTTCCAGAATGCGACATGTGACGTGTATTCGTACCCTAGAAATTAATGTCGGGTTTCAGGATTACCCCTGCTCCACTTTAGACAATGGATAATTTTACTGTCAAAAGAGCAATTTTGCTCAGTTTTGAGCAGAGTTGAAGACTCATTTTCGCCCCAACCATTCAAGGTCATTCACATTTTAACATTTGTTACAGACGTTCCTGGCCCAACAATTGGATGCTATTGCGTGTTCTCACAATGCTGAATGATGGAATGAACATGTTTGCACAAAGGTTTCATTAAAAACACTTGCAGTTAGAATTTTTCACCTTTTCCATTTTTATTGTGTTCAATGGAATGCTCAGTATTAAATGTTCAATTTTCAATGATGCAAACTTTGATTTAAAATTTTGGGTACAAATGGAAGGCATTTTGCAATTACCTTATCAAGCCTCACTGGACGATCCATAAAGAAGCAATTTGTGTTAAAACTGGCTTCCAGAATCTCACAGGAGGCCCATGCCAGCCAAATAACCGTTTTGACTAATCAGATTCGAGCTCAGTGACCCATGCTCTGAAAGTCGTTTCTTTTTTGTCTTACCAGCATATGTCTGGTAGACGATCTTGCATTACATTAAAATGCGAAAAAATGGCATAGCCGTGCTGCGTTATAAGTTTGGCTCATTATATATCATAAATACACACCTTATACAATATACATGCAATACCAAGATTTTAAGTAGTGTGTCTGATAAATGTACCGTGTACATGGATGCTACATCAAAACTTAATTGTTTGTGCTTTATGGCAATAAAACTGACCCAGAGAACATTTTCAAAAAAGGTACAAGTAGGCAAAGATCAGGAAAAGGCGCAATCAGAAAAAGATTCCCACTCCAAAAACCGAGGTGGGAAAAAACCAAACTAACAATCAGGTACTTATACCATGAAACATATCGTAAGCCGAATGAGCAGCTATTTTCCCAATAGGTGGTCACTCAGTTACCTTAACTTAACTACAAATATGAAAACATACATAAGGCGCCAACAGCACAAAAAAAAATTTAAACACCAAGACATAAAACAAAAAGAACCACCACAGAAGTATCGACTTGGAACGATCAGTAACACAAAGTTACTGGCGGGCTTAAACCGGTTTTACATGGCCATAACCTCACCCTCAGCTTCTGCAGTGGTTCATAACATTTAGTTAGTTATTCGGTCCTCGTGGTGAATCTCTAACTAGTCAATGAACCATCAAGAACAAACAAATAAATCATGATACACATCCTGATGGATCAAAAACCAGGACTCAAGTTTATCAAAGAATAAAATCTGTCCAAGCAGATCTTGACTTGTCTCAAATACATGTATGCTTCGTTTTGATAAACTTCTATTAAGTCTTCACAATGCAAAGCTAAGATAGAGGCACGAATTGGGTGCAGAGAAACACTTAAGCTTAATTAAAACGCATCCGGAAAGAGACGTAAGTTTCTAAAACGAAGAATGTCCGTATTACATGTCTAATGGATTATTTGGTTGATAATCTGAAGAGAGACTTTTTCCTGACATGGCTCAACTAAGTTCAGCCATGTAGAAAAAGTGAATATAATTAGGCTACAGGCTTGCACAAAATTATTGAAATCAGGTATTTGATGAGCTTGTATCATAATTTAGTTTTTGAGCATTTTGACAGCCTTCCCCCCCCCCCCCCCCCGATATCCAGAATGTCATTTGTATATGATATGTGTATTGGTAAAATACAAGTGCATGCAAAAGGATTTTGTTGATCTCGGGGGGGGGGGACACATCTTTAAAAATATTTCTGTTTCCTGTATGTTTAAAAGGGGAAATTATATTTTCAACCCAAATTTTCAAAAAGGAACTTCATCAACCAAGAAAACAAATTTTGGGATAATTCGAGAACCAGACCAGCTATTGTTTAGAAGAGAATTTTTTCATATCCGCTATATTTTTTATTTTTTAAATTTCTATAGGCAGATTTCTATTCAAAAGAGACGTTCTTTTTATCGGTCCTTGTTATGAGTTGTATAATTTATAAAATATAAATATAATTTGTAAATAAAAATAATGAAAAAAAAAAAAAAATTCAACGCTGGGATTCGAACCCGCAACATCCGGAATTGAAGGCAGGAGCCTAACAATCACGGGTATAGAGACTTGTAATGAAAGTTGTTATTATAATACATTATCAAGTAACTATCGGTAAGATGATTTACCTTAAACAAGGAATGGACTAAACCTTAAAAGTACATTTACGGCTCACTGCGTGAAATCGGACTATACTATATTGTTTCTTTTCAAACGATGCTCTTAGTCCGTCAAAATCATTTTGTATGTTTATATTATCATATAAGTATTAGTATGAATTAAAACAATGCCATTCCGGTGGAAGTAATGAATACAATGCTGTAAGTTTATGTGTTTTGTTTGTTTGTTTCTCTGTTGTCATATTAAAGCGCATGGCGGGTATGTATATGCAAAATAGTAGTATCGACATAATTAGGGCCAGAACAATAGCCATTCCCCTTATCTTTTCAAAAACACATCTTAATATGCTTTAAATCACAACAGCATGGTAAAGGACAATGACCACTTTGAGTTACTTTGTCTAGAATTTCCTCAAGAAAAAAAGGAAATTAACACTATCTGGTTTGTTTGTTAATTAGATAGTGCTTCTACCAGAATGTCTATGCTGACATGAATGGTACATTACAGACATCTAAGTGACAGATGTGATTGATAACTAGCATCGGCCGAATTCAGCTGACATTGTCTTACCAAATTAGGCCAGGACAAAATAAATCTTACTGTTTCGGCGGTTAATATCATGATACCTCTTCCGTGTAATGTATATACAATTTCATCTCACTTTTCTGTAGTAAAACTGGGCTATACAGTGGTATACTACTTTTCTTATTTTTAAATATTATAAATATAAAAATAAATGCCGAATGAAATTTTCAATATTTGCAACTGCAAAAAAAAAATCTAGGTATGTTGCGCTGGCAAGTTTTACTAATGAGTGCTTCTTGATTTTCTACTGTCACTGTGGCATATATCCGGATCCCTCGAAAATTATTATGAAATGTTTGGATTACTGAAATTTTAAGGAGTTTCGATAGTAATAAATAAGACAACTGCAATGAGCTAAAAAACAAGAGTTATCCTTATTTTGTTCATATTTGGATGATCTAATATAGACAACATAGATTGTGATGAAAATTAGATGGTAGACGAAATTTGCATATGTCATCAATAGAAGAAGCAAGACGAGTGGAAAAATGAAAACGAATCGAAATTGCTTGTTTTGATCATTTTTATCTAAAAATTATCAATAATTGAACAGATGTTTTAAATTCTCTAACTAGAAGGCCTCTTCTGACTCAGATCTAGCCGGTATCGAAAGGAAAGTCTTACTTTTTAGATTGATGTTAAAGCTTTAAAACTTATTTTTGAAAAAAAAAAAAGAGTATTTACGAGGTTTGATTATACGCCGAGATATGCATCTTTGTAAGAGGTGGGTGTGGGAAAATGCTTATAGCAGCTTAAAACGCGTGGAAAGACCTATCAATTTATACATTATCTTATTTGCTAATCATTTCCCTTTTCAAAAATCATTTTTTGTCATTCTAAGTATATTTCCGGTGGTGTAATAGACACTTATTTTCAAAAATATGATTTTTTTTTTTTTTTTTGCAAAAAAATGTATTTTTGCCCTAGAATGCACATATTCATGTTTACCTTTCAATTTTGTTATTTGGCAAGTAGATTGTGAATACATTTACAGTTAAAACACATTTCGTTGACATGTTTTAGATCTATTCCGTGAAAAATGAAATTGAAAATATTTCAAAAAGTATGTTTTTCTGATTTTTGAAAATCGATAACGTTTTCAAAAACATAGATACCTCCACAATTGTTTTTTCTATTTTGGTAGTATTCCACCTATATTTTAAGCTTTCTCAAAATAATAGACTTATTTATCAACGATTATTTGTATCGAGACACCTTAAATGCACAAACTGAGTATCCGCAGCATGCACAGGTTGGAACACACGGTAATGCCCCATATTCCAAGATCAGGGTTTTGATTTTTTCTGTTTAATATATTTTCACAAAATAGAATACACCATGCACCAATTATATACAGAGAAGAAAATCATAAACATTTCGTCTTTAAATTGGGGTTTTGGTCTGATTGCATGAGTTCCTTGCCCAGGTCATTGCTTGCTTTTACCTTTTCCATAAGTGTTTTCATGGAAAGAATTGTTTGGCAGACATGTTTAGTTATTGAACAATTAAAATTAACACGCTGGCAATTCCTTTGCTTACTTGGACGATTGCTATGCACTAAGGTTCTTAATTAGTGCAAGTTCAAATAAAACATAATCGTGAAGCATGTCTCATTGTTAAATATACAGCCCAATTTAGGAAACAGTAGAATCATAATACGACTAAATGCAATTATTTCAATGTTTACACTACGTAGGTTATCATATTTGTTTTAAAAGAGATGTTGGTGAAAAGATTTTATAATAATTGTTGACTGATTCAGATATTTTTTTTCACACCGGTTAATTTTAAATAGTAATTAATTCTATTAAGGCCGCAAGTCTTAAGAAGGTCAGCAAAATACTGAAAAGGTACAAGTAGGCAAAGCAGTCAGAAAGAGATTCCTACTCCAAAAACCGAGGTGGGAAAAAACCAAACTAACAATCAGGCACTTATACCATGAAACATATCGTAAGCCGAATGAGCAGCTATTTTCCCAATAGGTGGTCACTCAGTTACCTTAACTTAATTAAAAATATGAAAACATACATAAGGCGCCAACAGCACAAAAAATTTTAACACCAAGACATAAAACAAAAAGAACCACCACAGAAGTATCGCCTTGGAACGATCAGTAATACAAAGTTACTGGCGGGCTTAAACCGGTTTTACAGGATCCTAACCTCACCCTCAGTATACTAGTCTATCGTCTTTAATCAGAAAACATGGACAGCTGTTCCCTGGTGAATTGAATGCTAAAGGAAACAAGCGTGATAAATAACAATCAAAACGTTTTATGAGTGAGCATAATTGATTTTGTATACACTTTAAACTAACATGTTTGGTTTCATACAATAGCATAAAATTCTTAATGTCGATCTCGTACTTCTCCAGTCCTTTGAATCAGACATTAATTCAAGGATTCATGTCACACGAAATGCTAAATAACCGAACCAATAATTGTTATGGGTTTATTTTATAAAGTTTGGAAACATCGTTTTAAATATTAATTTGCAATAACCAGTCAAGTACAATACGTAAACAGATTATCAAAATAATAACTGAATCAAGTTATTAAAGCATTTACACTTATCTCACTGTCTTGGTTGTTAACGTTTCTTTGTCTTAATCATTTAAGTTATTGTGTAAAATTTGCAAGTATTACCAAATAACTTTTGTAGACCCCCTGCGTGCTCATTTCTAAACGATGCGTACCAAATTTTCTTGCCTGGTCATAAAGACACGTGACCGATCGTTCACAGAAAATTATCCACTTGCCTACGAAAATTGTGCTAACGCTATAATTATAAGGTAAAAATAGTGAAAAGGGTAAATACCTTATATAATTCAACATATTATTTTAGCAAACTATGAAAAATTTATAACTAGATTTAGTTATTATTTTGATAAACTGTTTAGGTTTTGTCCGTGACAGATAAACATGTCTTTAAAGTTGCTCTGTCTGAGTTGAAGCTAGAATCGAGTGTCTGCTACTTAAAATGTCGAACAATTAAAATACCTGCAATTACAACCGTTAAAAATAGTTGTCCCGGAAATCAACAAAACATGCAAAATAGTTCTTGCATGCTTGAGTGAGCATCATCTTTCAATTGTCATTTAGTGCATCTGTTTGAATTAATAAAAATGAATTAATGCATCGCAATTTACCTCCAATATTTTACGTAAATGACGACAATATGCTCACAGAATCATTCTGAATTCGTATCTTCACTGGCAACTTCGAAATTTCATTGCACTGAAACTATAACAATGCATATTTAGTTGTTACAGTAGTAATTTGTCATCTCTTTGTCAATCGACTGAGAGGTTGCTTCGATAAAGGAGGAGATGTTACTATAATAATAGGTGATTTAATCATAAGTTGTCGGCAAGTCGACATATTACAGCTATGTTTGTATCAAAACTTCAATTTGTCTACACGAAGGTCATTTGTTAACGACAAATTTCTTCATAGTCGGACAAGGCAAGTACACTGATTGATTAGATTCATTCCTCTTTTCACAAGTGTGTACATTAAGAACGTTTGATTAGGTGATGTATCATGAACAGGCAATATCTAAGAGGCCGTCGTTGCCACAACTGCTCTCAGTGTTTTTCGTCAATCGCTAATATATGGTTAGTATCTCCGGATAAGTGAAAAGTCAAAACAATCTTGTTTGATTTCTATAGGAACCACAAACGCATAACCCAAGTACATATTATGGTTATCGAACTTGCTCATTGTGGAGGGATGACTACTCGATTATTTGAGAGCAATCTACTTCTCGTATGATATAAATTTATACCGGTCGAAAGTCCGATATTATCATTCAGTGTTTTCGTAATTTTACATTTCCGATGTAATATCTTAGTTTAATAGATAGTGAACCTGTAAAACTGTAGAACGGCTCATAGATCACGACGAGATGACAATCTTATAAGCAGTTTAATTTAATTTAAATCAATTAAGAAACATTTTGTTCAAAACTCGTTCAAGCTAAATCAGGAAAATGTCAGCGTGTAGATTTGAATTGTTCAATAAATAAACAAATCTGTCTTCACCATAGACTTTAGTAGCATTTTAATTGAATCAGTTGCTGTATGCGGTAAGAGAAAATATCTTGCAAAAGAACAAAATGTCAGAAGTGATACATCATGCATGTTAAGAGTTTTGAATTGACAAACTAAACTTGCGTTTTTTGTGGTTTGGTGAATGACCATTTTGACGACCGTGTAGAAATTTTATCGTCCCGCCTAGTATAGGGTCTTTGGGTTTTGATTTGATTGCTTCAAAACCTTGTGATTGCTATTTGGACGCATTGTTTAATTTTTACTTAAATCCGTTTGAGTCAATCGCGAATATCATTTCGCCGTTTAGGTAAAATGTAACCGTGCCGCATGGAGTCTTTGGTTGGGATTTAAACTACATTGCATAAACAATTTATGTAGCACGTGTCCGTCCCGTTGAACATAATGTTTGCTTTTATTTAATTATATTTTATTTATAAAGCGAGAATGTCTCCTGTAAAAAACAGTAATCGGTATTGTACTCCGTGAAAAAAAATCGGCGTCCAGGTATATTAAGTCATTTATCTTCATGTAAGTATCGTTCATCATTTTTACCCTAAAGATCATACGTATACCCGACAAAAAAAAAGAAAAACAAAAACAAAAACAAAAAAAAAAAAAAAAAAAAAAAAAGAAAAAAAAAAAAAAAAAAAAAAAAAACAGAACGCAATGATGAGAATTTTCCATTAAGTCTACATTAATTTCTCAGATTCAAAATATTGTAATTTTCTTATTTCTGATCGAATCTTGATAAAATTCACGTACAGCTTACCTAACAATGTAATACACTGTACTATAATGTGTCAAGGGAGATAACTAACTCCGGGATCTCCTTTGGACTACCTGATCAATTCTGCTTCTAGCCATGCAATTGTCCTGTGAAGATGTGTCATCATCCATAGTGCAGATTATATTTTCCTTTTAGTCCTTTGAGATTAGCGAGTGTATTCCGAGAAATCAGAAACTTATAATCGGTTTAGATTCATTTACTAGCCAACGTGTTAATATATTTGGCTCCATTTGGAATTTAATAGTCTTTGTATCGACTATGTTGTTGGAAGATGCATGTTCCCAAATCGATAGGGTCACTGAGGAGGCTTAAGTAGAAGAAACCGCGGTATGGCCCATCCCCTTTCTCATCAATATGTTCACTGCTCTTAAAGGATCTGTTTTATTTTATTCATTCTTTTTGCTTCGTTCGTTAGTCTATCATAGTGCAGATAAAACGCTAACTTAAGTGTTTCAACAAGTTTGAAATGGGACGTTTGAATGAAGTCCAACGACACCGTACTCTCAGTATGGGCGAGGGCGGAATGCCATTTCATGAAATAGCCCGACGATTGGGTCGCTCCAACCAGACCATCATGAAACTTGTTGTACGGAACGCGACTACAGGGTTGTGAATGATATATTACGTCCTGGACGCCAGAAAGTGACGTCGGTTCGGCAGGATCGGAACGTAGTGCTGTCGTATCTTCGTGATCGATTTAGAACATCAGTCGAAACGGCACAAGAGACTGTGGGAATACATAACCGACGCATAAGTGCATCTACAGTATACCCTATACACTAGGCGTATAGGGGTAACAAGTTGATGCCTGTACGTCGCATAAATCGCTATAACTGGTGTCGGCAGCATCTGCGATGGGCACAACGCCAGTGGCAAGGAGTTCTGTTCACAGATGAGGCTCGTTTTTGAATTGATATGAACGATGGACGCGCTAAAGTGTGGCAACGTCCAGGAGAACGTTAAGCAGATTGTTGTATACGAGAGTCATCGCGTTGGGGCGGCGGGAGTGTGATGGTGTGGGGTTGGATAATTTTGCGTCACAGGACACCAGTAGTGTTAATGAATCGACGAGGTGCTTGAGCAAGTTGTGATGCCGTTTCTTCAGAACAACGCCGACGTTACGATATTTCAGCAATAACACCAGTCCTTATTCAGCAAGAGTCACTATGGACTTTCTCGGACAAAACAATGTGGCAGTGTTACCTTGGCCGGTATTTTCACCAGATTTTAGCCCCATAGAGCATCTTGCGTTGCGTATTTGACGGCAGATACCATATTCATACCCGTCAACAGCTGTTGCAGGCACTCACCAGGAAGTGGGAGGCCATTCCCCAGTACAGAATTCAACGCTTGATTCGTAGCATGAGCAGATGTCAAGCAACACTTGACGTTAATGGAGGACACACTCGTTATTGAGGTTTGTGACTTTTGATTTCATAGGTACGTGACTTTGGCGCTCATTTCCTGGCCGGAGAGGTATCGTGTGCAACGGTGCTTTCAGTCGAAACTGTAAAATATATTAATGAACGACATTGCGAAAAATGAATTTGATTGATTCTTTAATGCAGAATAAATTTTGATAATCTACATGGTAACTATCTATTGGCGTTGAGTATATATTGCATGGGCAAGTTTTCTTGATTTCCTAAATTCCTACTGTTGCATTTTATAGACCCGTCTCCCTCGAAAGAATACCATCGACAACAATATATTTTGGATTACTAAAATTTCATTTTAAATTAACGGTTCTTTACGGAACCCGGGAAGGGACATTTTTTT